>JAVKOQ010000020.1:215000-359051 GCA_031835245.1 Balamuthia mandrillaris | reverse complement strand
GAAATATATTTCTTGCAACAGGTGTTTCTAAAATACTTTAAAAAACAAAATTTATAAAGTGAAGGTTAAGAATAATTAACCTTGTTTACCTTAATGATGACTATCACATTTTTTTTATTCTTTTTTATCATTTTTTCTGTTGTTGTAATGCTTTTTGAAGGGATTTATAATGTGGGTCCTTTTTGTTTAAAGTTGAAGCAGATGTAACTTATTAAAGTAATGATATAAACTTTTATGAGATGTTGTTGACTTGAATATGATAACACAAACTGTGTTATAAAGTGGTCATTTTTTCCCTTCATTGCTAGTGCTTCTGGTCACTACCAAAAAGTGCCTTTTCCCCTGTTGGAAAACCAACAATTCACGTCATTATGACTTGCTGTCAACACTCCCTGGATACCCCAAATTCTCTTACCCCTTTTTATTTTCCCTTTTTTCTTGTGACACATGCAAAGCACACACTTTGGTCCATACCCCTTTTTCATGTAAATAAACCCAGAGTCGCTTACATGCCGTCCCTTTCTTGATCCGCAGGGTTATTCTCCATCAACACCCCTCTTTGCTGTAGGCCTCTTTCTTTATATCAAAATTAGAATTTTTGTAATAATAATGCTTATTTTTCTTGTATTGGTTTTTTTTTCCTGACTTTGCTTTGTTGGTCATTTACCTTTCTTTTCTTTTTCTTTAGTATCTACATTATCTTTTTTCCTATTTGCTTCTTTGTCCTTGTTCTGTTCCTTGTCCACTTCCCTGCCCTTGTTTTCTTTCACATCTTCCTCTTGTTCTTCTAAAGGACTTATTGTAGCCAACACCTTTGATGCAGTGACATAAACAGTATTCTACAAATGACAATTTCCCAATGGCAAGGGGATATGAGATGAGGAAAATCATCCAAAAATTTAGTAAATTACACAAATAGAAAGAAAGAAAGAAAGTGCACATATATGTGCAAATAGAAGAAAAGAAAGGAAGTGTGCACACATGTTTAAATAGAGGAAAAGCAACAAAGGAAGTGTGTATATGTGCACCCCTATCCCTATCTCTCCTTGTATTTATATTTCTTTCTTTCATTCTATCAAAGGTCTTTTCTCTGCATACAATGAGTTGATATCCATTGGGTTGTTCCCTCACTGGCCTTATCAACACAATTGTCAAGGCTCAAGAAACTCTCTGGTTTTGAACACCGTTTCATCTTAGCCTATCACCTCTTAGCTAATGGTGCCATGGAGAGCCATGTCAAACTTGCCTACAACACCTTAAACAAACTTGTGAATAATGATTGGACCCATTGGCATACCTTTTTTCTTGTCCCTCAATACGTCAGCAACCAATGCATTACCTTTCCTCACAAATCCTCACTCCTTGTTTGCTACAATGAATTGTTAATAGCAAGTTTGTATTTTTGACTTGGTATAAATGAAAGAAAATCAATTGTTTTATTCTTCAACTAATATTTTAAGACAAAATTCCTTTATTTGAGGACTTATTTCATTGGACAATAATTATTTTTTTAAAAGGAGCACTTTTTAATTTAAAATGTGTTTAAAAAAGAAAAAGAAATTTGTTACCTATTTATTAATTATCTAAATGTAAAGTTTTTTGGTTCACTTCTGTTTCTAGGTTAGTAATACTCCAACCAGAATCAGTCTTTTGAAAAATGCTATTAGAATATAAAGTACTACGGATATTGCTTTTAAAGTCTAAGTTTTCTATTTGAAATCTTTTAGCATCTAAAATAAAGTTTAGTATTTCATTTACAAGATAATAAGAAATAACATACATTTGTTATCAAGCTTTTTCCAATTTTTTTGTACCCATTCATAAATAAAGGATAATTCAGCAACACCATTCATAGATTTCAAAGCACCATAAATAAATTCTGCAAAATTGGCAAACTTATGTGTAGAGTTCTTTTTCATAACTAAGTTAAAGGTTTGATCCATTTGCTCTAGCTTTTTCTGTTTTTTAATAAAGTTGGCTGTTTGACTGCCTGTGGATTGTTTTCGTTTAATCACTATTAAATGTAATTAGTTGAAATAGTTCAAGAACATCAAATGTTATCAAGTACACAAACCTTTTTTATCAGTTTTTTCTGTTTTGGTCTCTTTTTTCTTTTCTGAAGTATTTTCCTTTTGTTTTTTAACAACTTCTTCTTGAGGCCTGTCTTGCAACTTTCGTTTCTTTTCTTTTGGTTTTATGTCTTCTTGTGCTCCAGGATGTGTTGTTGATCTTGTTGGCTCTTGATCAAAGGGACTGTACATCAACGAACAAAATTCCTCTGTACGAGGCAACTTGAATTTAGCACCAGAAGAATCCTCTAGGCGGTCTTCTTCAGCCTGGAAAAAAACAAAATAATAAAAATCAGAAAAATCAAAACAGGCAAGGGAACATCAATACTGCACCAGGTATCTCATGTTGTAGTGTTTGCTGAGATGCAACCATATCTGTTCACATTCAAGGAGCACACCCGCACGTTTGCTCAGATAGCTGCGCAGGCTCAACAAGTTGAAATATTTATTTAAGCCAATTGGCGGGTATTTTTCAACAGCATCAAACAACACCAGCTCCACCTCCGCTGTCCAAAGGCCTGTTTTGTCCCATTCATAAGGTTCCGTCCAGTCCGTACCAGTATACTGCTCTTCTTGGTTCGCGTTGGAATTTTTTTTGGGTCGACCTTTCTTCCGCTTGCTGCTTGACATGGTATGGTGGTGCCGCGCTTGCGTTTCTTCCTTCTTGCTTTTCTTTTTTTTTTTTTTTTTTTTGATCGGATCGGTCCTCTTTTTGATTTGTCGACAGTAAACCTTATAATGGGGACGTCATTGTTTCCGTACGGAAGAATTATTATTCCGCTGATATTTAATATGTAACAAATTTTACAAAAAGTACAAAGAGCGAAGATCATAGGGGGGGGGGGGGTGCCCAAGCAACAAACAACCCCACCAAATGATCAACGGTGCGAAGGTTGGGTTATGCCCCTGTAGCTGACCTAATCGGTGTGATGCTGCAATACGGCTGTGTAAATTGCAGCACATTGGCTGTTGGGGCGGAGGTAGCGCCTAGACAAAGCACAACTAGCACTGACCAAGCCTAAAAACGCTTCGGCGTTGACTTGGCCAAGACCTTCCCTTGGAACATAGCGCCCATTGTCCATCTTCACTCTGCGGTTACCTTTGAGTCTCCGTTCTTCTTCTTCGAGCTCCTCGCCAAAAGTACTGAAGCCTGTAGTAAGGCCATGGGCTACCAAGGCTTCCTCCCGAGAAAGTCTCCTTTGAGACAGTACAAGGGCCTTGGTGCTGCTTTTGAGTTTTCCAGCGCAGCGAAGGAGGCTGTGCAGTTTAGCGTTTTCTGGGTCTTGCGACACGGATCCTCGTGAACGGGTGTAGATGCTTCCGCCTCGCTGAGCCTCCTCCCCGCTGTTCACGTGTTCAAACCCGATGTTGCCGCTCCGGTGATGGACAGGAGCGCCAGGAAAGAGGCCGTCCTCGAAGAGGTCACTGGTAGTCCAACGGTAATCGGTGGCTGTAGTGTTCTGCGTTGGGGGAGTAGTTGAACTGCCCCTCCGGAGCCCACGTCCGCCACGCCCACGCCCGCCACGTCCAACACTTGCAGTAGCAGCAGGGCGACCTCGACCTCTGCCACGGCCTCCTCCTCGTCCAGGCAATGACGCTTGTGGGAAGTAAGCGCTGATTTGCTCGTGATCATCCTCATTCTCGCTGTAGCTGGTTGGACGCTGCTGTCTCCGCACACACCTTCTCTTGGCCACGCCATTCGCCTCATCGGCTCCGTGCAAAGTAGCACTCAAGGAACGTTTGGTGTGAACGGGTGACGCTCGACGAGGCTCATCATCACCGCCACAATCCTCCTTTCTCTTTCGTCGACAATAGGCGCAAGGGCACGTAACCAGGCAGGCTGGGCACCCATCCTTCCATCGCTCCATGACAAGATGGAAAATGCGGTCTCCTTCTGTGTCCCACTCCAGATCAAAGTGTCGCTCGACGCAGTTCTTGCAGAACCTGTGCGATTTGACCAGAGGACAGCCAACCCAGTCCTCCTTCTTGGTTTTGCAGGGATGGCAGGTGTTACGCTCATGCGGGATTCTTAAGCCAAGGTTTCCATTTCCTTCTCGTCCAGATTTTCTGGGCCGTCCACGCTTGCCCCATCGCCCAATACCTCGCCCTTTGATTTTGTAGAGTGGTTTGGAAGGTGTAGTAATAGATGCTTCCTCTTCTTTCCAATCTCCATCAGGCTCTGCCTTACCATAGTCTTCCTCCTCTTCCTCTTCCTCCTCCTCTTCCTCCTCCTCCGCTTCTTCCCGCATTTCCTCTGGTTCTTCATCATCAATGCAAAGAACGGGTTCCAAAGACATCGAGTCCTCCGCTTCGTCTTCTGCATATTCCTCTTCGAGAACATCCTCCCGATTGCTCGCTGATGGTGGGAAACTTGCCATTGCTCTAAGTCCGCTCTTCGGCTTCGCAGATGTCTTTGTTGAAGGTCCTGACGACTGTTGTTTGTTGCCCTGCAGCCAGACTTCTGCCAAGGCCCTCAGTCCTAGAGCCTCTGCTTCCTCAGATACCTCACCAGAAGACAAGGAACTCTCTTCGTCTTCTTGTTCTGAAGTCTGCCACTCCAAAAGTATCTTCCTACGCCGGGCAGTCAATGCCCTTCCGGTTGGCCGGCAGGTGGGCTTACTCCTCGGAGAGCTTTCTTCACCGTCTTCGTCTTCTTCCTCCTCTTCCTGCTCATTGTCATCCTCTCGCTCCGGGCTGAACGCGGTTTCGTCCAGGCCGCTACTGCTTTCCTCTTCTTCTGTTCCATCCTTTCCAATATAGCGCTCCTGCTCTTCCTCCTCTTCCTCCTCCTGTTCTTCAGCCACCACCTCTTGTGGGATTTTCCTGGTGAGTAGAGGAGGCAGCGCACGTCCGCTTTTTCTGGGTCTTCCTCTGCGAGCAGTTCCCTTTGTGGAGGAGGGAGACGACAGTATGGCTCCTTGTTGTTGTTGTTGTCGTTGTTGCAGGAGCAGTTGCGACGGAGCACCACTTGCAGAAGCCATGACCGCCAGCGCTTTCTCTTGTTCTTTTCTCCACAGGTTTAGTTGCTCACCGAAGGTCATCCTCTTCTCTTCGAACAAGTTCTTTACTTGACCGTCAAGCCCGAACTCTAACGTCTGGAAAAGCGCGCCCTTGCCCTTCCTTTTCAAACTGGCAGCACCAGAAAGTGAGGAAGCCATGCCGAACTGCGACCTTTTTTGTTTTGGGGGAAACGGGGCTGGTTGATAACTTAGCGTATGTTTGGGTGGCTGGTTGAAGCTCCGGGTCACGGTATCAAGAAAGCCGAGAGTAGAGGTGTGCAGGTGTGACTTCTCTTGTCGGTGCGCAGGGCGTTGTGGTGTCACGAATTTCTGGGAAGGCTGTTCTTAGCGAAACGTGTTGGGGTGGGTATTGCGCGGCTGCCACGTAGCACACCTTGCTGAAGGGGGAAAAAAAAAGAGAGAAAAAAAAAATAAAAACAGCCCGCCGCTTACGATAATGTACAAACGGTAGCAGAAGCCCGGTCGGGTTGAGTTGTGCGTATGTGTGTGTTGGGTTAAGAAGGAGAAAGAAAGAAAAGGGGGGCTTCGGGTTTTCGGTCTTAAAGAGAAGGAAGACGGAAGAAGAGGGAGAGCCACACGGAGAAACTCAGGGAAAAACCAGGCGTGGAGCAAGGCCATTGGCTCCTTAAGGAAATTTCCACCAGAAAAGGTAAGAGTTGCTGAAATCCAAAGAAAACTGATGGAAAATAGACGGAAGAAACAAATACAAAACGACAGGTAAAATATCGCTTTCCGTCCCCCGGACACGGCGTTTCACCAGTCCGGACAACACCGTTGCCGCCGGCCCTTTGCTCCGGTGGTCAAATAACGCGAAGCAAGTACAAAAATGACGGGCACGATACGGAAATTTCCTGGAAGGAGTATGCCTAGACTCTGCGCACTCTCCTGTGAACACAAAAAAATGTTGTTGTAGTTGGGCTCCTACAAAAGGTGCGACACAGGCAAGGCCGCAATGGAAAAAGTCTCTCTTTCTCTTCTTCTTGTGGAGGTTTCTTTCTGTCGACATCCTATATATGATTAATTAACAGCAGATTAATAGTTTTGTCGACAGTAATTAATTTCTCCTCGCGCATTTCTCCTTTTTTCTTGCTGAAGCAAATGCACGGCGGTGCATATTGGCTGATGGAAAACGACGTCAACCATTCCCGCGGTTTTCTTTCTCCATTATTATTATTTTCTTTCGTTTGTTGGTTTTATTTTCGTGTGTCTTTCTGTAGCGCGTTTACTTTGCTCTGCAATGGTGTCACTGTGTAACGTTCTGGTGTGGGTTTGCTTCTGGCCGGTGCTGCTCTTCCGTTACTTCCTTTCCAAGGTGTACTGTACCGCGGTGAACAGCTTTTTGGAACGTTGCTACTCCAATCAGGTTCTGTTTAATACCGCGTGGGAGGACCCAAGGATAGACTCCGTGGCCTTAGAGCTGACCGATAAAGATAATGTTCTGATAATAACCTCTGCTGGATGTAATGTAAGAACTTAGTCGCTTTGTCTTGTTGTTGTCTTATGTTGTTGTTGTTGTTGTCCTTTCTTCTTCTTCTTCTTCTTGTTCTTCTTCTTCTTCTTCTTCTTCTTCTTCTTCTTGTTCTTGTTCTTCTTCTTGTTCTTGCTCTTCTTCTTCTTCTTCTTCTTCTTCTTCTTCTTCTTCTTCTGCTGCTGCTGCTGCTGCTGCTGCTGCTGCTGCTGCTTCTTTTTCACTTTTTTCTTCTTTTTTCTATTTTTTTTCTTTCTGGTGACCAATGCTTTCTTCCACGTAGGTGCTATCCATCGCGCTAGAGGGTTGTAACCACGTTTATGCCATTGATAAGAACCCTTGTCAGAATGCTGTGTTGGAACTTAAAGTCGTGGCGATTAAAGAGCTCTCCTATGACGAGTACGCACAATCTCCTCCAGCAACCAAAGCCTCCCATGAGATTTGCTCAACGTAACACGAACTTTAATTTTGTAGATTCTGGCAACTGTTTGGCGAAGGCCGAATGCCAAACTTCAGCTCAAAAGTGTATCCCTCTCTTAGGAAGCGCCTGTCTGCTAGATCTCGCCAATTTTGGGTATCTTCTCTCTTCCCACACGCATTTTTTTTTTCGCAGTTGTTTTTCAAAAAAGGAGGAAGCAAGAAAAAGCATTAACCAAGTTTTAATTTTATTTTTATTGTTATCTTGGTTAGGATTCACATGCAAACTATTTCGACGGAAAAGGTTTCCGTGATTCCTTTTATTTCCGTGGCTGCAGTGGTATACTTCCATTAACTCAAATATCTTTATGGAACAACTCTTAACCGTTTGACTAGGTGTCCTTGCCTATGCTATGAAGCTTTACATGAAGCTCATCCCAGGGCTTTCCGAGGCAATGCAGGACCTGCTTAACGCTCAAAGCTTGGAGGAGCAGCAAGAGATATACTCATCTCGGATTGAAAAAAGATTATTTAACCCAGTTATCATGTAACCCATTAGTGCATTATGCTCACTTCCTGGCTCGTGTTGCCTTTATGATTTGGCTGCTGACTTACGTTCTATGAAACAGGTGGATTCTGTCGAGGGAGTTGGTACTCTCAATTTTTAATGGGGTACCTGCGCCACAGCGCCAACTTATTCAGAATGAAGGTGGTCTTCCCGTGTTCATCAAGCGATCATTGCAAGCTGTGATGACAGAGGTGCATACCAATCATATTTTCCTGCCTGTCGTTTCATTATTCCCATTGGCGCTTATTCTCTCCTATACAGATCCCCATCAAAGACAATTATTTTTATCGCGTGTATATCAACGGCTCCTACACCAAGGACTGTTGCCCTAACTACTTGAAACCAGAGCTTTTTGAAAGGCTAAAAGAGGGTTTAGTGGACAACATATCCATCCACACGTGCACCATTGAAGGTATGCAACAGCTATTTTTTCCTATTGCGTTGACAACGAAGCAGAACATACCTCGATCTAAATGTTTGCACGGTGTAGAGTTTTTGGAGGCCCATGGAAAACAAGACATTTCCAGATTTTTGCTTCTGGACCATCAAGACTGGATGCAAGCCAATCCCAAGGTCCTCGGGAGGGAGTGGCAACAGATTATTGACCATTCGACACCTGATGCACGCTTCCTCTGGCGAAGTGCGTCCGGTTCGTATTCGTCTTTCTCCACACTTCGTCTCAAATTAATTTTGTATGTACTAGCCAAAGCAGAGTTTGTGGGCAGTACCACCGTGAAGTTTGAAGGCCAGGAGCGGAAGTTGAAAGATTTGCTCTCCTACAACTCCGATCTTGCTGCACAGCTGCATGCCTTGGATCGAGTGCACACCTACGCCAGTTTCTTTATTGCTGGGTTTGCCTCTTCCTCCTAGGGGGTCCGTTGCCACTATCGGCCACCCAACAGAACTGCAATAAACATCCCCTTATTTATGCAAAATGTTAGCCATTCATTCGTTGTGGTTTTCAGGGGTAACAAAAACAAAACAAAAAAAAAACAGATGGATGCTCCAGGTGTTAGAACAAAATCAAAGGGAGGGCGTCCCAGCGTTTCATGTTTCAGTGGGTTTATCAGCAGCCGAAGGAGCATGGATCCCTCCACGTTTCCAAATCAAACAAATGCAGAGGTATGCAGACTGCGGCCACACCTGGCAGCTGCCCGGCGGCCCACGCTTTTTTCTGTTTGGATGTAAAAATTTAAAAGAAAAATCGGAACTCATCGCGTACGGCAAAGCACAGGCCCGCCACCATCCGAAGTTGCTGCTGCCCGCCAACAGACAAACCCTCCTGCAATACACCCACCCGTCTTGCCTGGCCTTGTATCTGCATTGATTGAAAGCAGAAAGAACGACTGGCGAATAGCGTTTTATCCACCACTGCTCAGAGAGCAACACCAACTCCAAAACCGATGACCAACAACGGCCACGCTTTGTGGGACAGCGAGCTAACCGCCTTGTTGCAAGACGAGGAGTTCAGCGACGTTGTGTTTCATGTGGGGAAGGATGGCTGCAGGATAGCTGCTCACAAGTGTATAGTGGCTGCAGTCAGTCCCACCTTCAGGGCATGGTTCAGACAAGCCGCTGCCGTTCCGTCACCTCAACCGGGGTTGGCTGTCGGAGGGGAGCATCAGCAAAGCAGTCGGCAAGGAGGGTGTAACATCCCTCCTGACCTCCGAGGCACCAACAGCAAGGGCAGCAACAGCAGCAGGCAGCTGCGGCCCCGTCGCAACGAGCACCTGCCTGGAACAAGCGGGCATCATGGAAAAGGGCACACACCGCCATCGCCACCATCACCGCTACTCCTATCGTCACTGGGTAAAGATGAGAAGGGCAGGGACGTCATATTGGTGGACCATCACCTTTGTAAGGACTCGGCAGACTTTGCTGCGTTTCTTCGTTCATGCTATTGCTTACTCTCTCGCCAGGACAGGCCACGACAACCCCCACCGACACCTTCGCACGCACCTGCCCCGCCACCACACAAACAACAAACAGCATCCCTACTTCCTCCTTCCAACAACCTCCCTCCGCCTGTTTCTTGGGGTGATAGAATGGCAACAGGAGATACAGCCGTACAGCATGGCCTAGCCATACATTTCGGTGTGCAGGCGCTGTCGCCGGTTGTTGCTGGCAGTGGCACAAGCACCAGCAGCGACCACAAGTGTGGGGGTGCCCTGGAAAGGTTCAAGCCTGAAGCTGTGGCGAAAGAAAAGGAGTATCTTGTGCCAACGACTGCAAAGGAAAAGCGGATCAACAGTAAGCGCTTAACCTCGGCTTCAGGACCCGCCCTCAGCACTCCTACTTCGGCTCCTACATCCTCGGTCAACAAGGATAGCAGCCAACAAGTTCAAGCGAAGCAACAACGGGCAGCAACGGAAGAGGCAGACAAGACCCTTACGACCCCACAAAGCGGAGAATCTAAGCGAGGCCGCCCGCTGAAGAGACCTGCTCGTTGGAATGAGTTTGAAGTCTACATAGAAAAACAAGCACCTTCACCCAGTACCTTCCTCGGTCAACGTGACCAAAGCAGAAAGAAACCAAAAACGAAGAACGCCCACAAAGACAAAAAACCACAACCAGAGGAGCGTAGAGCACCACAAACCGGAACAGCAAAACAGGAGAAGCTTGTCAAAACCGAAAAGAAGGCATCCATCAAAGATAAGAACGGCAAACTTGGAAGCACCTTTCCGCACTCTCGCCCTGTACGGCTTCCGGATTCGGCACAACTGCCACCAAACTCTACTTTTCTTGAGCTGCAAGGGAGGAGTGACACCTGCCATCCCTGTAAAACCAAAAGGGAGGAATGGGTGGGATGCCCTCTCGTCCCTAGCCACAGGTTTTGCAGTAGCTGCATTGAAAGACATTTTGGAATCGACTATCGCAATTGTTCCGGGCACCAACCCCTCCCTCAATGGCGAAATGGATGCCCTGCCTGTACCTTTCTTTGCCCTTGTGCTATGTGCAGAAGAAAGGCGCGGCCTGGCGAAAGCCAGCATCAAGATGAACGCCTAGTAATTCCTTGCAATGCTTCACCATCCCCAACGGCTGTTACTGTCACTGACGGCGTCCGCCGTCAGACAGCACTAAGTAGCTCTGCCAGCGATAACCACGTCACGGCGGGGAGAAGTGACAATCACACAAGAAAGCGCAAAGCCTTGGATACTTCTAAACGACCCAAAAGCAAAAACAACAAGAAGGTGAAGGAGGAAGTAGGGGTGCTGGAAAAGAAGATCGCAAAGAAAATACCTAGCAGCAAGAAGAAGAAAGACAACGAGAAGAGAGATGCAGCTCGAACGGTGCCCACAAAAGAAGTTACCGAGGAATTGCACTCCACGGCAAGCACGACATTTGCATCCAACCACGATGCAGCTAAAAAAGCTCAAGCCACCAGACCCACGCTTCTACTTGCGCCTCCGGTTTTTCCGCAAGGAAATGGAGATATAGCTGAAGGTAGTTATGCAAAAAAAGGGTCTCAAAGCAAGATGAAGGAACTTCAAGCTAGATTTGGAAGCACTGGCAGCAGTAGCGATAATAGAAAAGCAAGTGGAGACGGTACAGGCAAGAAGGAGAATGACGACAGGCGCCAGAAATCATCTCACCGGAATGGGCAGCAGCTGTTTCGTAGCATCCACACTCGGTCCAAAGGTGCGGTACACCTGGACCCTGACAGACCTGCCGATAAATGCAGCAACATGGGGAATCAGCTCAAGGTCAAGCAAGGTCACTACGTCTTTACGGGGACAGAGCAGCCCGAGCCGGAAGCCTTTCTCGGTCTTGTAAGCGCTGGCAGTGCTTTAATGAGGCGACCTGCAGCAGGCCGTACCGCCACTCTCCCTCACCCCCTTTCCGGGGAGAATGGGTAGGTAGGTGCCTTCTTTCTGCTTAATGAATGCATATCTGCAGCCACTCGAGTGAATGTGGCCGAGGACAGGACCCATCCTTCAGCCCAACACCAAAAACATTCTCAAGCCAAGCAAACAACCAGCATCCAATATTTTGTAAATAAACGATCCACTTTTTTTTCCCCGCTTCTTTGTGTTGTTTTGTTTTTCTTCTTCTTGCTTCTTCTTGCCCGTTCTTCTTCTTGCTTCTTCTTCTCAAGAGGGAGGGCAATCAGGGTGAAGAGGGGAACACGGTTGAGAAGGGAGGCCCCACGTGGCACCTGGCGTTAGCTCCTGCACCAAGTAGCCGCTCCAGGGGCAGTAGGTCTTGACGGTGCATACCCAGTAGTCCAAGGATTCCTCCACAAAGTCCGGTTGACCATCGCAAACTTCAGTGGCCATGTCAGACAGCTTCCAAGCATCCGGTAGTAGGTGCCAGCTGTAGGCCATGCTGTCGTTTTGGCTAAGGCCTTTGCATTGGCCCTTCCCCTTGGCCCTTCCCTCTCCGGTGCAATTGTTGAAGCAACCATTGCCGAAAGCCAACTTCCCAACCACCAACCTATGGCTGCTTTGGTTATTCTGTTTAAGTTCAGCTCGGGCCTCTGCGATAAGGTGCTTGTCGCTGGCGGCCACCACGAAGTTCTGCCCCCCATAAGCCATCCTCACCCTGAAATAAGACCATTGCTTATTGGCTAAGCCCTCTGGGGCAGCCCCAACCACAACCAACAGCAGCACAAACAGACACCACAAGCAAAGAGCCGAAAAGGGTGGCATTCGCCTTGCCGCTTGTTGCTGTTTGCTTTGTGTTTATTAGCAATTTGGTGCCAAGCAGCAAATAGCTTAGCTGTTAACCAATTATTAGCAATTAATCAGTCGTCCTTCCCACCGCGGCCGGCGGGATGAGGAAGAATGTGTGGCCAGCAGCATGCTACGAGCTCCAAATCCCCCCACCAACCTTTGGTTCGCGGGGTGACATCAGCCGCCAACGAAGAGAGAAAGCCGAAGAAAGAAGAAAGAAGAAAGCAGAGCAAGTGTCTCCACAACAGCAACCTCTGCTCTTTTATAAGCATATGGAAGGGGCACAGGTGCAGGCGGAGGCAGAGCGGGAGGGAGGGAGGACAGTTCGCTCGTACTTTGCGACAGTGGTAACGGGTATGCCCTGAACACTATGCTGCACCGCATTTTGCTGCCGCCTCCCATCAAATTACCGGACCGCCCCAGAGGAGAATGCTGTCGCTAATAGTTGTTGCGTTTTTCATGTGCAGGGTTGGAGTGTTGGGCTTTGGATGAGATTAAGCAAAAGCTGGGAGTAGAAGGGGTGCGGCCTTCCCAAGGCAAAATCTATCTCCAAGCGACGCGCCTTCCTCCCACTGCACTGAAGCGACAAATTCGTTCGGTGGAAAAGTTCTTCCTTTCAGTCCTCTTCAGGCAGGAATGGAAGCCGGACATACCTGATGAACCCCATGCTGCCTCCACCTACCTCAACCAACTCACGGAGCAGATAGCTTGGCAGCAATGCTTGACCGACTGGCTTTTATTGATCAACAGCGTACGCTTCCTCTTCTCCTACCTCCTTCGTGGTACTACCAGATATTTTACAGGAAGACGAGGATTATGAAGAAGAAGAAGAAGAAGAAGCTACAAAGAACAAGCCCTGCCGTCTCCGCCCCCTCAACATGCATGATATCAGCTTCCGTGTAACGTGTAGGGTATGCTCTCATGTTATAACAGTACACAGTACAAGGGAGAGAGAGAGAGAGAGAGAGAGAGAGAGAGAGACCAAAATACCATTTTAACAATCCATCAACTGGCAGCGCAGTGGCATCAAAACAAAGACTCATTCGTCCCAATACATAGCAGGCTGCATTGGTGAGGCCCTTCAGCAGGTCACATCTTCCCTTCTCTCTCTCTCTCTCTCTCTCTCTCTTCCTCTTTGTGGTAACAATTGGAATACAACCACAGAAGTTCAATTGGAAGGTGGATCTGACCAACTTTGACCTGGAGGTGTTCGTCAATGTCACGGATGAGTTATTTGCTATTGGTTTGCCACTGCAGGTAGGCTCAATGTTATTGTGTTTGCTGTGTTGCTTTTTATTTACAATATTTAGAGAGAGAGTTTATCGAAACGAGAGTATGCTCAAAAGGCAGGTGGTCCAGCCCTACGGGCTTCCATTGCATACTGTATGTGTAGGTAAAGAAATAGTCAACCTCACTTCCACTTAATTTCTAACCACACTGCTTTAATCACTATGTGAAGAGCTGCTAACATCCAGCAAAGCATGATAGTGGTTGATCCTATGTGTGGATCAGGTTTGTTTTTTTTTTGCAAACAGAGAACAAATTAAACTTCTCTTTTTTCCTCATACTTTCGTATGCGTTATGATTTGGTAGGGAAGATTCTGATGGAAGGCAGGCAAGAATGGCTGCAAGCTCATTTCATTGGTGGCGATAACAACCCCCAACAAATTAAGCGGGCTGTAAAATTTCTCAATGCCTCCAGCGCGTCTGCCCCAAAGGTAGCCCCTACTGAACTGTTTTGCTGGGACGCAACAGGTAGGCCATACTGGTTCAGTCTCCTCTGCAATATCCAACTATCGCTCATTTGCCCTTTTGTGCAAACTCAGCCCTTCCCTTGAATTCAGCTAGCGTCCACCTTATCATTTCTGACATTCCTTTTGGCAAGATGCATGGCAGTAAATCTAGCAATATGCTGGTTAGTCTCTCTCTCTCTCTCTCTCTCTCTCTCTCTCTCTCTCTCTCTCTCTCTCTCTCTCTCTCTCTGAAATGCATGGCTAAACCACAATCCCCTTACTCTGTACAATTACCACGGCAGCTATATCCGCTGCTACTAAAGGAAATGAATAGAGTACTAGTGGAAGGTGGCAAGGCAGTGTTACTAACGTCAATGAAAGGACTACTCTGTAGTATCTTAAAAAAGAACAAGCATCGCTGGAAGACCCGCTCCAAGCATTTCATTAACAACGGGGGGCTGGATTGTTTCATCTTCGTTTTGGAGAAAGTTGTGCCAAAACGGCGGAAACGCAAAGAGGAAACAGAGAGCAAATCGGCAGTTTCCTCCTCCTCCACCCCTTCACGAGAACAGGATGAGTAGCAAAAAAATTTAAGTAATATGGTTGGTCTAAGATTTCTTTTTTGTTGTTTTGGGATGACACAAGAGGATGGCGCTCTGCCTTCTCTCTCTTTTTCTCTTACAGGTTGTTGGTTGATTAGTTGGTTGGCTGGTGGGGAAAAAGCGGGGAAAATGGCGCCAGTACTTAGATCCACTCATCTGGCTCGGAGTAGTAGTCGGTATCCGTTTCATCCACAAACATGTACCTATTCATGCAGACCTTGAACCAGTAGGGAACTTCAAAGTGGTAGGGCGTGGTCGCGCATAAAAATAGGAAGGCCAAGAGTTCGGTTGGCTTCATAGTTGTGCCCAAAAACTCGGCCAGTTGGGTGAGATCACCCCAAGCCCAATACGAGTTCAGATGTTCATACTCCTTGTCATACCCCTCGAGAGAGGCGCCGGGATCGGGCGCTCTGCTCTCCGCCTTAATGCCAATGGAAGGGCGGGAACCTGGCTCCTCCAGTCCCAGTGCTTGGTCCGGGTCATTGTATTCAAATACCATTGTCTCCGATGCAACTTGCGTTCCAATTGCCATTCTGGGATTTGTTTTTTTTGACAAATGTTAGAAGAATGATGAATGGGAGTGAGAGAGAGAGAGAGAGAGAGAGAGGTATGGGTACCTTCCAATAACTCTGCTATCGTGGTGAAACCGAATGGAAAATCTTCTCTTCTGTCTTGGTATGTGCAAACTGCCAAACAGGCCTTCCTCACTACTTGCCTCTACTGCTGCTGCAGCTAGCGCTGCCACAGCATGTTCTTGCATGTCGTTCTGGTTTCCTCTGTCCTCTCCTTCATCAAAATGCTCCTCCTCTTCTTCGTCTTCTTGCTGCTGATGGTGATGATATTCATCCAGTTGTTCTTGAGATCTCGTGTAATCTCCTGTTTCCTGCTCGTCACCATCCATCTCTTCTTCTTCTTCTAGCTGTCCTCGTTCGGGCGGAAGGTCTAGTTCCTGTTCTTCGCCTTCCTCTTGGTCGCCGCTTTCATCCCGCTCTTCCTCCTCCTCCTGGTGCCGAACTTCGCCTCCATCGTTCTCGTCGCCTTCTTGATTCAGACCCAAGTCTTCTGGGGCATCGCCAGGACCGAGACTACTGTTTTGGGGGTCGTATATTATGCTTCCCTCTCGGCTTAACCCTCCGTCCACTTCCAAGCCCACTTCAACAGGTTCTCCTTCGTCCTCCTCGAGGAGATCCCGTCCAGAGTGTAGCTCTCCGTCCCTATTAGCATCACCATCGTCAAGCAGGAAACTAAAATTTACAATTTCGATGTTGGCGCTGATAAGGTGGCCGTCCCCTTGGAAAAGGCTGACCTCCCCGTCATAACGGAGAGCTGCCCATAGTCGCATGAATTCCTTCTCAAAAGCTTCGTAACCCTCTTCATCCGGAACTCCGTCATTCTTTTTGGCCTTCCTCTTCTTCACCCAATCCAAGAAAGACTGTAATCGGTGCTTATCCATTGATTTCTTCTTTTTCTTTGGATCGTCGGAACCCAGGTTGTCAAAGTCACAGGAATCACGACTTTCATAAGGTCTTGTTTTCGGTACTGCGGGTGCGAGGTAGCGAGACTTGCAAGGCTCCTCCTCTTCAGCAGAGGGGTGAGCTCCATCTCCAACGCCAATAGACGAAGGCCCTCCTACTCGATCCTCAGCGCTACCGGACACAGGCATCTCTTCATCAGACCGATGATGGGGGTGTGTGTTGTGATGATGATGGTGATGATGGTATGGATGGTGTTGGGGGGAGTGTGTTGATGGGTGGGGTTGCTCTAAGGGCATTGACCGGACGGAATTTCGGGTCCTCACTCCTCGTTCCTTTTCTTCTTGCTCTTCTTCCCTTCCAACGTCATCTTCTTCGGACATGCCCATTCGAGATGAAGGCAAATCGGAGGGATGCGAATGAAATTGATCAGTGTGGTGCTTGCCGTGATGCTTTCGTGCGTAACCTCCTGAACGAGGGCCGCCGGCGGTTCCATCGCTCAGGGGAGAATTCTTGTCCGTATGGCGCCCAACGCTTTCTTGTTCCTCTCTTTCACTGCCAGATTTGCTCATCTGCTCGCCTGATTTGTAGTCATAGTCCGCCACTCCGGGATAGAATGTTCCTCCTTCATATTTGCGCTTCTTGATCCTACGATTGTCAAACCACTTACGAATCTTCTCTTCAGTTAATCCAACCCTGGCCGCTAATGCCTTCCTTCTCTCTTTGTTGGCAACGTAGTTATTTTCTTGAAAGGCATCTTCCAGTGCTTGTCTCTGCAAATAGTTGTGCAGGGCCAAAAGGAAACAAAGGTGTCAGCAAAGCATGCTGTTTTAGGTACCATGAAACAATGAGACAGAAAGATGCTTCACCTGCTCCTTTGTCAATGGGATACGTTTCCTCTTCCTTATGCCAGGAGAGGGATTTTCCAGCATGGCAATCCTTTCCGATTCTTCCATCGGAAAAAGTCGGTTGGAGAAACAGGGCTGAAGAAGTGTAATCTTGGGCAAAAAAATTAAAAAACCAACGCTAACTGGTTCTAGCAGCTGAACAAGGCCTAACTCCCTCTGGCGTCTTTCTGCTACGATAAAAGGGAGAGTTAAAGTCAGCAAACATGCTGCTGCCTGCTCACTCCAATCGGTTTTTTTTTAAAAAAAAAAGGTGGGCCACACTAACACAAAAGGCAAATGTGCGCCTCCCAAACGAACAACAACAACAAAAAAACAATTTTTGTGAGGCAAAATGGGCGACGGAGAACAAAGAGCTACCTTAGAGTCAGTTCAGCTGAGGCAATAGCTAGACAGGCAGGCAGGTGGTCTTTTTGTCGGAGAGGTAGGTGGTAGGTGGGTTGATAGGCGGAAGATAGTTTCAGGGGCACAGGAAGGGGGCGCAAAGGTAAGGTGGCAAAACGGTGCAAAAAGGGGAAGGGGGTGATTATCGCGGGGGGTCAAAGGGGGGGTGGGACTCGGTCCGTCCTCGTCGCTACCTTTTCTGAACTCCTAAAAGAAATAAAACGAGATCCTGCCGTTTGCCGTTAGGTACCTTCCTTAAATTTAAGGTGTCGACCGTAATTTATCAGGTGCTTGTCTTTCTTTTTTTTAAAAAAACAAAACCTAAAAGAAAAAAGGAAAACCCCCAATAATGAGTGGGGGTGAGTGTGTGTGTGTGTGTGTGTGTGTGTGTGTGTGTGTGTGTGTGTGTGTGTGTGTGTGTGTGTGTGTGTGTGTGTGTTGTGTGTGTGTGTGTGTGTGTGTGTGTTGTGTGGTGTGTGTGTGTGTGTGTGTGTGTGTGTGTGTGTGTGTGTGTGTGTGTGTGTGAGGCAAAGCCAGTTTAAACTTTGTCTGCTTGAGTTGTAGGTGGAGTGCTCTAGGTGGCTAAACGAGACTGCAGGGAGAGTTGTTTCGGCACTGCCTCTGTCCAGTCAAACTCTTTTAAGGTGTGCATCATGTGGGGTGGTGGCGAGGCGAATATCCGCAGACGCACGTTCTTTTTTTGGGGGTGAGGCAGTTCAATGGAGCGGCAATGCAGGTGCAGCTTCTCTATTTTGCCCAGTATCAACTTGCAAAGAGGAAGGGAGGAGTCAGTGCGCATTGGTTTGCGATTAAAGGAAGCAAAAGATGGCCGGATATGATTAAGATACGTACTGAAAACTTATCCTCATCGTTGTGAGCATACTTGGTATCTCCCAGAATCGGAGTTTTCAGCACTGAAGCGCATTGCACCCTCAACTGATGCTTTCG
Source organism: Balamuthia mandrillaris (assembly GCA_031835245.1). NCBI lineage: Eukaryota > Discosea > Longamoebia > Balamuthiidae > Balamuthia > Balamuthia mandrillaris. Next base: position 340,792 of record JAVKOQ010000020.1, on the reverse strand, counting down.
CCCGGTCCACGGATACAATGCCAGGAATGATAACTGTAAAAATGTAGCTGTTAGTATGGATTTTCTCAATTAAACTCCATTTGTTCTCTCTTGGCATGCAGCGGGATGTGCAGATATCATACTTCCGGACCAGCACTCTCCAGCAGTTTATATCGGCTGACAGCCATCTTTGCTCCCTCTTATTACAAAAAATAAAAAATAAAAAAAAACAGTAAGACAGACCTGTGGAGAGAGAGAGAGAGATAGAGAGAGAGAGAGAGAGAGAGGCGATCAACATACTTTCCATAGCCTCCAGGGCTATCATTTTCTTCCCAGCCTTAATTAGTGGAGTTTCCAGCCTGAGTAGAAAGCAAAATAAGTTGACAAAGCAATACAACCAAACAAAACAAGAAACGAAGGGAGGGGATGCTAACCGCCCTTGCTTGGCATTAGGTACACCAGCACATACTGCCCAATATTCCTTCCGCAGCAACTTCTTGTTTCGGAAGAGCTTAGCCAGATAGTCTGCATCTTTTCTCGTGCGTCCAAGCAATAACACACCGCTGCATTCTTTATCCAGTCGGTGCACCAATCGTGGGGGGTCTTCGTAATCATCCTGCAATGCAGGAAGGAAGCGATCCAGGTAGTACTCTGTAATATCAGTGCCTCCTTGTACTGGTAATCCTGGAGGCTTGTTGATGGCTATGATGCGATCGTCTTGGTAAAGCACCCAGCTTTTCACTAACTGTATTTCTCCTTCGGTCAGAGGAATCATCACCCGGTTTTGTTTGGCGGCTTGTCCTTCCCGCAACTTTTGTTGGTGGAGCTCTTCGGAGAACAAAGAGGAAGGTAAGATGATAACATCTCCCAGAGCGATGTGATACGATCCTTCTACCTTGTGCCCTTTTAGTGCTTTGTTTTCTTCGTAGGGCTTGTACACGTACTTCTCTATCCTAAAGTCCGAGTTGATAGTGATCTGTGGTGAGGTGATGTAAGTACATATGGACGCATGTATCTACAAGCGCAATAAGAGCATGTGATGGGATACCTTCTTCTTACGTAAAAGCCGTTGGAAGAGAGTGAGCGGAAGTTCAGGGAATTTTTCTCTGAGCCACCGATCCAACCGCATGCCCGCTTCGTTCTTGGAGACAGTGTGCTGCTGGAAAAACTTGTGCGTTTTGGTAACCTCCTCCTCCTCCCCCTCCTTCTCCTTCTCTTCGTCTTCTGTTTGGGGTGCCGCTTCTTCTCCAATTCTTTCTATCTCTTGAAAGACCTCTGGGTTGTGTCTCCGCAGATGTTGCCGGATTTTTCGCGCAAAAAGCGGTATGTCTCTATCCTCTGGTGACCACTCATGCTTCGCTGTTAGCATTTCCTCCTGTTCGCCGGTTAGACTGTCTTTGTCGCCGTTCTGCTCTTCTGTTTTGTCATCTTCGTCATCGCGGACTCCCCATTCTTCATCTTCCACCTCCTCTTCCTCGTCTTCCTCCTCGTCTTCCTCCCAATTATTCCATTCCTCCTCGTCTTCCTCTTCCTCCTCCTCCTCCTCCTCATCTTCTTCTTCTTCTTGTTCCTCCTGTTCTTCTCCCTCTTCAGGTTCATTGTGTGGTTGCAAAGTGGCTTCTTCTTGGGCACGTTCATACTCGGCAATCTGTTCGGGCGTCAGTTTGACCCACCCTTCTCTCTTCGCTTCAGTGCCCCAACCGCCAGAATTGGAAGAACTAGCGGTGCTGGCAGTGGTTGCTCTGATACTCCGCCTACCGTTGAGCGGCACGCGCGAGGCATAGAAATAACAGCGTTGGGGAATGGCCGGCACTCCCTTGATTCGAAAAAAGAAGCGAGGAGCGACCCTCCCCGCAAAAGGGAAAGCAGCAGGCATTAGGCCACTGCCAGCAATTCTCCGGCCGTACAGCATGTGGGCGCCATAGGCATGCGCATGTCCACCGCCACCGCCAACCAACATTTCGACGGTAGTAGTGGCCAGCGACTGCAGTACTTACTTTCTCTGCTCTGTTGGTGTTTTGCAAGTGATCACCTTCACGCCGACATGAAACAGAAACTCCAGGACGACACGGGAATGAAACAACGATTACCTGAATTGCGATTAAAGTATAGCAGAAAAATAAGCTGTGCTCCTTCTCGCACAAAGCAAACCAGTTCCTGCAACAACAACAACAACAACAAAACAGAAGGATGGAAGCTAAAGCCAATGCCGTGGACTTTCAAATGAGAGTAAAGAACAACGTCCAATTCCGAGTGGACCCGTTGACGGGAGGGCAATCGCGTATCAACCCCTCACGGGCCACGCGTCCCACCTCCACCGGCGGCATTGACAGCAACCTCCAGGAGATTGTAGAAAAGGCCAAGAGCAGGGACCCTTTCCTCCCCGAGGTCATATTCGAGAAGGTGCCTCGTTTTCCCGAAAGCTTGGGCCCTGACGATGGCCGCATCATTAGGGTACGTACTTGTTCTGCAGCAGCAGCAGCAGCAGCAGCAGCAGCTCCCCACCGGCTGCTGTCTTGCTCGTCACACAACAACAACTTTGCGTTACCGCAACAAAAAACGTTTTAGCGTAATCTGAACGCACTCCTCCTTCTTTTTGTTTTGTAACCAGGGCGAGACGGTCATCTTCCCAAACTTGCATCCTTTTGCAGAGAACCATGCCGTGGCTGTCATGAGCAACGCCCACTACTTGCCGTTGTTGGGCTTCACCCAAACGCAGCTCAAGGACACGCTGCTTGCCTCCCAGCAGTTCATGAACGCCGTCAGCTCCACCCTCACCTCGGAGACGGGCCGGTGGTACCCTACTTTGGTGTGGAACTACATGCCTCCCTCCGCTGGTTCCATCATTCACCCCCACATGCAAATCTTTGTGGAGGAGAGGCCCACCGCCGAGGTGGAGCGCGTGCTCGATCTTTCCAGCAAGTATGCCGCCGAGCATAAGAGCAGCTACTACGCCGACCTTGCCGCCACTGAAGAGAAGTTGGACCAAAGGTTTGTTTTTCCTTCTTAAGTATGGGAGCGGATTCTTCCTTTTATCTTTTCTTAAGAGGTGTATCATGTGCTGATGTGTTGACGTTAGGTTCGTGGCCAAGAACGAGCAGTTGACCGTTCTCACTCCATTCGCACCACGCGGCTTCAATGAAGTCGCCATTTACTTTCCGGTGCTCTCTCCTACGTCTCGCCTTTTCCTTTCTGCCCTCCCTTCTGCCCAGCCACCATCTCCATGCTTTCTTTGCTCTTGTACATCCTAACCCTCCCTCGCTTTTTTTCCTCCTCTCTGAAACTCAAACAGGGAGTGTGCTCTATTACCGACTTGAGCGAGAAGCAAGTGGAGGAAGCGGCCGCCGCGATGACCAAAGTGTTGGCCGGTTATGAAGCCTTGGGCGTTGGCTCCTTCAACATGGCCTCTTTCTCTGGCCCAATCGGGGACAAGCGTGAGGACTTTTGGCTTCATTTCAAGTTCTTTTCTAGGCCGTACCCCTCCAGCATCTACACCAACGACACCGGCCCCACGGAGCGCATGTACGATGTGTGGGTCATCAACACCATTCCTGAGGTCTACGCCCAAGACTTGAAGAAGGTTTGGCAGCAGACACCATCGGCTGCTTCTGGTGACGATTCCTCCAACAGCAAAGAAAAGCCTTAACATTTTCACCGTTGAATCCATCACCAAGTTTAATGTAGGCGTTGGGCCTTCTCCTCAATAGACATTTACACTGTTTCAATTATTACCACACTTCTCTCTCGCTCGTTTCTCTCCCCTGCTTCATCTGCTTGCGAGAAGCGGAAGGAGATGGGGAGATGATTTCAATGAAATGTGAGGGGGGAGGAAAGGGAGGGGGAGCCCCCCCCCCCAAGAAAATGATGTCTCATGGCGGAGGGAAGAGGAAAGTAGGCCGCACAAAGTAAGAAAATCGGAAGAAGCGAGGCAGAAAGAAGCGGCCAACAAGCAGACACCGCTGGTTTACGGCCGCCGCTGACAGGCCGGGGCCAAAATGCACAACATGGTGGCATGTTGCCCCTTTTTCTCCAGTCTCCAACACAGTCCAACAGAACCTGGTTTGGGGAACCTTGAGCACACCTAAACAGAAATGCTGCGGGTAATGAAAATACACAAAACTGCCACCACGTCAGAGAGCAAGACGGGTAACCCACCTCTATCCACGCGTTGTTGTTGTTGTTGTTGTTGTTGTTGATGTTGTTGTTGTTGTTGTTGTTGTTGTTGTTGTTGTTGTTGTTGTTGTTGTTGTTGTTGTTGTTGTTGTTGTTGTTGTTGTTGTTGTTGTTGTTGTTGTTGTTGTTGTTGTTGTTTTTGTAAAGCGCGCCCCCACTCACTGTCATGGTGAGGAGCATCAGAAAGCAATAACGAACGACTTACTTTGTTTTTTTTGCCTACCCCCTACCCCCGTTTGAACAACCAGAAAAAACCATTATGACCACTGACTACAGCGAGTACTTTGTGTTCACTCCCTTCTCCGACATAGTCCCAGAAGCAGAAGAGGAGGACGAGGAAGAAGAACCTCTGGAGGATGGCAGTCTCTCCCCACCGGGTTCCCCTTGGAGTTCCTGCAATTGTGAGGCGGCCAACAGAGAACCCGATTGGGAGGAGCCGAGCGACCAAGACAGCGACACTGGCAAGACGGCGCCTCTGGTCAAGGAACAAGGCAACATTTTCATTGTCTACAACGCCCTCTCTGGCTCCGCGGATATCAAGCAGCTGAAACGGCTGATGAAGAGGTATTTCGACAGCAAGAAGTGGCACTGGGACTTGTTCGAAATTCGAACGCCTCGGTTGGATCTTGTCTCTGTTCTCCATCAAGCCAGACAGAGGAAGCGGTGGGAAGAGTATCTGGTGTTTGACCCTAAAAGTCTTGGTCTTGAAACAGAGGAGGAGGAGCAAGAGAAAGCACGAGCAGAAAAAGAAGACGAAGAACATCAGAGAAAAGCATCCACAGATAGCAACAAAGAACAGAGAGAAGCGGATGGCCGCAAAGCTGAAAAAGGTCCCTCCAAAGCAGGTAAACACAATAAGCATAGACGACGACTCAAGTTGTTGCGAAAGAGGCATGACGATAGCAGTGAGGAGGAGAAACCTGAATTGGAGTCATCTGCATCTTCATCGCTCTCAGAATCATCACCAGTTGCAACTTCTGCTGTAGATCCTTCGGAAGAGACCACTTCAACAAGAGAAGCAGAAGAAAAAATGCGAAAAGCCAAAGTTGAAAAGCGAGCATCTCAACCCCGGCAACAGGAGGAGGAGGATGATGAGGATGAGGGTGAGGATGAAATGGAAGGAGAGGAATTGGTAGGAGAAGAGGAAGCAGAAGAAAAGGAAAAAGAGAAAATGTCGTCTTCAAGACCAACATCGGAGGCAGCCTCGTCTACCAGTACTCCTGAGGAGGGTTCACCTGAACCAGACGAGGACTGCCGCTACTATGACTACATCTTCATTGCGGGAGGGGATGGCACGATATCGTGGGCATTAGATGGTATGGCTGGTTCCAGGATTCCGATGGGCATAATCCCCTTTGGCACAGGCAATGCTATCGCCCAGGAAATGGGCATCCCCCTCAACACCAGGAAGGCCATCCGTATGCTGGCCCACATGAATGACGACATGGAGCTCATCGAGGCAGATTTAATACACATCAACGGCACCCACTTTTTGTTGCATGTGGACATTGGGGTAGGCGCCGTCACCGTTGAGAAAACAAAGTCTAGTACAAAGAAGAGGTTGGGCGTCTTTGCCTACGTATGGAGCGGCATGAAGGCCTTCTTCGGTTATCAACCTACCACCTTCTTCATCACAGTTGACGGCGTAGAACATATTCTTTGCGCTTCAGAAGTGGTCCTGGCCAACTCTGCTTCGGTGGGGCTTGGTCCTGGCTACGTGTGGGGTCAGCACATCAAGCCCAACGACGGCATCGTTGATGTCTGCGTGTTTCGACTAACCTCTGGGATGGAATACACCCACGCCCTCATCAACTTGCTGGTAAAGAAGCATCCCTCTCGTGACTCCAACATAACATACCTGCAGGCTAGGTACACAATTGATGTGCGGGTAGCTGGAAATCAGCCCATTCCCTGTCAAGGTGATGGCGACTTGTTTACCACGTTGCCCATTCATGCTACTGTAAGCTGCTGCTTCCCTTAATTCTTCTGTTCTTGTTTGTCACACTGACCATCACCTATGAATCAGATAAAGCCAGCTGCCGTGCGAGTGCTTCGGAATAAGCTCAAGCATCACCACCACAAACACGACGACAAGCATGGGAAATACCACGACTGATGTGGGATCAACGGCATCCCCTTTGCTCTCTTTTTTTATTTTGTAATTATTTATAACAGTTATAGGCTAAGGCGGCGCAAAGCAACCCAAAAGACTAATTCGTTGTTTCTATTCGGGTCATATCTTATGACTGCCGTTGTTAACCTTACTAAGAAGAGTATCCCAATCACTCAAGCAGCGATGGGGCAGAAGAAGGAGAAAATGAGATTTGTGCTTTGTTGGGGGCAGAGAGGGCAGCAGAAGGGGAAACTAGCACGTCAACAGGATCAAAGTCATAGGAGCGACCCGTGAGACCATCCATTAGACTGATGCCACCAAGCTGTTGTATGCCTGGGAGGAGCGGGAAGAATCGCAGTTGCACTGTAACGCTGCTGTAAGCGGGTAGCGTTGGCAGTTGCTGTACAATTAGGTGTCAGAATAACAGGTAGCCACTACCCAGCAGGACATTTGTAAGATACTGACCATTCCTGAAATCGCAGTGGTAATGATACCAGTGGCCTCAGATTTGGCAAGCTTTAGCACAGGTTCTATGGTACGGTTGGTTTGATTGGTAAGCTTGCAAAGTGCCGTAAATGTCTGTTCTAGAACAATCTCTGATGGCAAAGAAACAAACTCCAGATTAACACTCCTCCTTTTTGGTGGCTACAGAATGTTTGAAGTAGCAGATTAGAAGTGGATTGGGTGCACAATGAAGAGCAGACGGGAGTGATGCTCACCAAATAATAAACTTGATGAAGTTTAACGGCACTCTCTCCCATTGTAGTCCGCCAGTGAATGTGGAACGTGCCAAGTAGATGCTGTGTATCTTGCGCTGAGCTAGATTTAGCGGTAGGAGATGCAAATATGGGGCTTTCCTCAACAGCTAATTCTTTTTCATCGATAGTGCTGTCACTATCGCCTTCCTCTCTGACTTCTGCGCCTTCTCCAACAGAAGAATCGCGTCGCTTTTTTCTTGTTTTTCTGGATTCTATTTTGTACAGATAGTTCCTAATACCTCCTACACACAACACCTTCGGAGTGCTGGTGGCCATTATTCCATTAATTACGTGGACGAGGGAGAGTGAAAGGGGAAGGGAGAGCTAGAGAGAGAGAGAGAGAGAGAGAGAGAGAGAGAGAGAATGTGCACCTTGAAAGCGAAGACATAGTATTTAAATCAGTCATTTTGGCTTTCTTTGAAGCAGGCAGAAAAGCTACGGATGATAATACAACAGGATTTTGTACCATGTTCTTTATCTGTATTTCCACTAATAGAGATTCGCCCTATACATGCACACAAGCATTCAGATTTTGCTGCAGACTCTCTCTCTCTCTCTCTCTCTCTCTCTCTCTCTCTCTCTCTCCTTGCTCTCGCACTTGGAAAGTTGAAGAGCAGAGCAACAACGATTACCTGGATGAAAGGCAAAACCTTATGTTCTATTTCAAATGGCTCGGAGACGGAAAACTTGAACAACTTTTTGAACGATCGCCGTTCGGCGCCTTCCAGATAGCTGGTGGTGCACACAAGACTGTTGATGAAAAGTTAAGATCATACTGGTTCAAAAAACCAACAGAGGAAAAAAGCAGGTTCTTACTAGTGATCAGTGGCTTCGGTAAGCTCTCTCCGTACCACAAAGTCGGCGCTCTGCCCTGGAGGAAAGGCAGAAATGGGGTGATGGCTAAGGTCCAACAAGTTCTTGCGTTCTTGTTGTCTGGTCTGAAGGTCCACTTTCATACTGACATTACTGACGTCCTGATCACTGTGGTTCAACAGACTGAGGTAGCAGCAGAAGGGTTGTCCTACGTAGATCATCCTTTTTGGGTTTTTCCCCCAACAACGGTTTAAGTTTGTTGGAATTGAAGCAAAGCAATGAGGCTCTTACCCAAAACTACGAGGCAAAAATATGAGGTCGGAGAGGCCAAACGCGTTTTCAGCATCCAGTTGAGAGGAGGGATCTTGTTTGGGTTGCAGTTGCTTCGCAAGGACCGAGTGTGTTGGCTCCTCCTCTGGTTCCACCAAAACGTCCGGTCGAGGCTGGAACTTGGGTTTGGACAGCCGCATCACTGATGCATGGTGCTAGAGAATTAGCGCCCCCAGCTAAGAGATTAAAAAAAATCAGCACAACGAAGGTACCTTTCAGTGTTAACGGGGGATTGGTGTCACGCATGACGCCCTTCTTTTGCTGCGCGGCGTGGGGCGTAGCCATTCTTCTATTTAAAAAAACTCGGGAGGAGGGCCTTGTGCCGCACCACCACTTTCTTCTTTCTTTGTTGTGAGTTGTTCATGACGACGCGAAAATGAATCAAAAATTTCCAAGAATTCATTTTCGCACTCATTTCGTTTGAAAGAAGAAAAACCGTAGCCCACGGGGTGGCAGTGGTGCAGTAAAAACGATCTTACGGCTTGTGCTTGCTAGAACGAAGGACTACCTTGTGACTACCCGATCCGACTGTTTACATAGATGATGGCGTCTTCAAGTTTCTTGCTGGAAGTGAAGGAGAATTGTGTAATTGTGAGCACTGCGCAGAAGGTCAAGGAACGGATGGTTTGTTGCCGCTACTTTTTTTTTTGTATGTTGTGCGACGTTGTTCCGTTGAACTCTGACAAATGTTCTTGTTTGTTGTGGGACGTTGTTTGCGCAATAGGAAGCATTTGGGCAACTCATGACGTTGCTGACCATCGAAAAAGTTAACCTCCAAATCGACCACAATACCGTTGCTGACATCAACCAAATAAACCCAGATGCCGCGCTAGGTATAACCCACCCACACATTCTGCTCTCCTGAAATGCGGCTTCTTTGCTACTTGCTTCTTCAACTGGTTTTCTTTTGTTTCATAGGACTGCTTACCTGGGACAAAGTAGTAAAAAGTGTATTGTCAATGATCAGCAACGAACTTCAGCACGCGCTCACTGTCAAGCGCAAGAAAGCACTATCTGTACGGAAGGAAACTGTGGGGGCTCTTCGTAGTGTAGTAAAACTTGCTGAACAACGTAGGTCCTTCTTTATTGCTTGCTTTTCGCTTTCTCACCACTTGCAACTGTAGGAGGGCCGAGGTTGTTTCGTTGTGCTAAAGATATCGCTCTTCATGTAAAGGAGGTGCTTTGCGCTCCACAACTGAGCTTCACCACTTTCAGCGCAGAGTACAGCCATCTTTTATGTGAATATCTACTGGTTGTACCTGCTTACTGCTATTTGTTTGGCTCTTCTTTTTGGAGAGGTGAGTTTGTTTTTATCTTCTGTATCAAGTCAAGTTTCTAACGCCGTTGGTTCGTATGCTTTCAGCCATAGTGGAGCGGTACTCTACTGCTTTGTTAGGGGATAAGACACAAACTGACAAAGCTCTCTATGCAAAGACCTTTCACTGCCTGGTTTCTCACTACCCAACCGAACTCAATTCTTTATTTACCACAGTACAACCTTTTTTCATCGAGTACTTAGGAACTCCAACCAAAGATTCCAAGGCACTGGTTTACGTTATTTCTGCCCTTAATTGGTTTTTGCAATCCTGTGCAGTAGATATGGGACAATCTGTACGTTTTTTTTTCTTTCTTGGGCCTTAAACTATAATCAACTCACAATCGTACATCCTTCCCCAGGTAAGAGAGATTGGAAAACAACTTTATCATTCCTTTACACACAGACTGAAGCAGACGAGAGACGACCAGATGAAAGATCAACTCATTTTCTTCTTCCGATTGCAACTTCACCTTAATAAGACGTTTACTGGTGAGGTACTTGCCATGGATGAAAGCCAAGCAGAGTATACGGAGGAGTATGACCGATTATGTGCTTTATTCGAGGCGATTCAACAGATCATGGAGCGAAGCACTGGGCAGTTTACTCTTTCAAGTACCACCCGAATGCGACAAGCTCTAAGGTCGAAAAACGAGGATAACCCGCTGTTCTTAGTAAGTATGCTTCATCTTCTCAAACAAACATAGTGCTTAGATTTCGATCTTTTCAGGAACCTAGAAGCAAATCTTTTCTTCAGCTAGCAGCGGATGTATTAGTCCAGTTGTCACATTACCAAACGTTACTGTCTTCTTCCTTGAATCAGTCCCTGGACTCCATGTCCTCTGGGTCCTCTTCCTCAAAACATGAGAGCGCTGCAAAACTTGAACAGGCATGGAAGCAAGACAGCTTTGGTAAACGTAAAGAACTTAGCGGTTCGCTAGGCCTAGCATCCGCCAGTAACAAGAAAAGGAGATTCATGAACGTCTATGAGATGCTATGCAACTCACTTTCCATAAGTGGAGCATCTTCCAGCTTTCAAGGCGGAATAGCAAGTGAAGCCGCCGTGCCATCAGGTAGCTGCCCACTGCTTTTAGTTTCTCTTTGCTTACACAAGCGCATTAGAAAACCTATCATCACAAAGCAATAGTTTGCTGCTCTGGCTCCAGTTATTCCATAACCTCATTCAAGCCCATCCCAACTGGTTGCCCACCAAGCATTACTCACATTGTATAGACCTACTATCCCAAATATTGGCGTATCGCGAGGTAACTGAAAGACCTGAGTTAGAGAGCTGGGCTGTGAGGTGCTTGTATTCTCTAGCTCGGATTTCCAACGGCGTTCCTGTCGACCGCATTTCATCTGCTTCTACTTCCACCGCCCTTAGTTTTGCTGGTAGGCCATTTGTCTGATCATGTCTCATCCCTGCTTGAATATTCTAATATTTACCCCATACATTTTAGCTGGATCCGCTGTTCCTCTTCTTGGATCTGATGATGAAGACGCAGAACACTCTGCAAGTGCGCAAAGCTCTGGTAAACGCGACAGTATTTCTTCCAGTTCAGCTAGTCTCACCAAGAAGGATTCTCAACAAGAAATACTGGAAAGAGTACAACTGGCTCGGAGGTGGCAGGTAGTGTCCCAAAAGTTTATTCTCGGTCGCTATTTTGTTTATTTATTTGGTTGCTCCGTGCAGGCTATCTGGAATTTGATATTGGGGAAGCTTGTCTTCTATTCTCATACCAACACAGAGTTAGCATTATCGCTGTTGAAGGCAATTATTGCGAATGAGTTGTTGGATGCTAAAGTGATCGCTCAGTCTCAAAACGCCTTGTGGAAACTCAACCTGTTTCAAGATAAGAGCCGGTGCACTAAGGCCGCGCTCAAGTTTCTTATTACTTTCATACGGAAGCATGAAATAAGAGATGAAATGAACACCTTTACAGGTGTTCCTACTGATAGTAAAGGTCAGAATCTTCTGTTTTGCAATTCATTTCCTCGTAGCCGTCGTAATCGGCATTAACAACATTTGTTACAGATAGAAGACATTTAAGCCGACGCGAAAAATTGTTGGAGTGGATTATGACTTCCTTGAGTGACTTTAGCGGCCAATTTCAATCTTCTTCCCAACAATCGTTGCTGAATTCCTCTCCAGCAATAACACGCAAGCATACCACTTTTCAGAACCCGTCTACTGATCACCACAACCTTGTTGCTACTGCCCTATTGGCATTGATTAGATCGGGCCCACCAAAGAAAGTAAGCAGCTGTGATCGAAATCAAGAGGCTAGAAAAACAGACGACCCATTCTTCGATTCGTTGCTCAAAAACTCTTTCCTTTATACGATTGTGGATCGTTACCCCGGTGAAGAAATAAGGCTAAGCACTCATTCTTTTCTAGAAACCCAGCTCGAAGTCATGGAGTTGCGCCTCCAAGAGATAAGCTCATCTCGAACCCTGGCGAGGTACAATAATAAATGTGCTTCTGTTGCCAAATCACACCTCGGCAAGAACCAGATACCCCTTTCCTCTACCGTGCGGCTCCAGAACAAATGCTTGGATTTTCTGCACTCGCGGACCAGAGAACTATTGCGTGTGGGCGAAAGCTTGCTTGTATATAGCTCCAGAAAAAGGAAGACTCTTGGTAGGTGTTAGTATTGTTTGCTGTTATAAATACTGACGTTGATCACTAGGGGTGGAGAAAAATAGGCTTGAAGCGCTTCTCCTAGAAATGTTGAGCCATTGCCGCACGATTCTTTCCTTGTTTGCGGCTGTTTTTCAGAGCAATGACAGCCCTGCCCCCACTTTTGATCATAATGCACATGAAGAAGCCCCAGAGAAGCTTTATTCCCTTATACAGTTCGATTTCACGAAAATGCTCGCTTTTGTCAGTGAACATGCAAGACATTTGGCCGCTCAAGTGGAAAAGCTACGTAGGATTCTTCTCGGTATACAAGATATAGCGCTATCCTACCTTCCTCTCCACTACGTAATGCTGTACATACACCACGGTAAACAAAAGCTTGGTGTGAAGAAAGGCAAAGAAAAGCTCGAGTTAGATTCGGTGGAGGCCATGGCTTTAGAGGAGGAGGAGGAGGAGGAGGAGAGCGAGGCCACACCGGAGGCAACTTTTTCGTCTCCTTTTGCTCCCATTATCAACTTCGTGCTCCAGTATCTGCGCAACTACATCGCTTCTTCTCCCTCTCGGCGCAATCACAACCCTCACACCTATTTCCTGCCTCCGCAGGGATCCCATGTCGCGTCTCACCAACTTGGTCCCTCAACTACTTCCGTATCTACTGACATAACGAATGATTTGGATTTAATGGAGATGCCGTCACCCCCAACGAAGGACCATGAAGCTGGTTTGCATGCTCGCAACCCTGAGCACGAAACTGAGCCGATGGATGATGTCGCCAGTAAGGATAGCAGTAAGTTACAAATTATTCAATAGCCAGGAGTGGCTGCCTTAACAATCTAAAAACTCTTGTCTCTTATCAGAAAACGTACCGGTTCCAGCTTGGCCAACAACGGGCTTTTGTGATGAGTGCATCTTCTTGTGCTGTTTTATTGCTGGTACAATAGCATCCAAAGAGAAAAATGGACAACGCACCACAGAGCAAGTACAGCACGCGCGTGACGACCATAATCTTGTTGATGAATCTGAGAGAGTGGCCAGTGTTCTTCGAGATGTCTTGCGCGTGTCTAGCAACGTTAACATCAAGTTTGAGATATTCCATCACCTCAGCCTCCTTAGCTTCTTGGAATACACGACACCAATTGAACCACAACCGGAACCCAACGCTCCTTTTTCATCATCCCCAACGCAGACGTCTATCGAGATCGCCAAAGCCACTGCAGCTTCAGCAAACTTGCAGCTTGTCCGCACCATCTTAGAAGGCACAAATGAGCTCTTGGTGGTACCAGAAATATCAGGCACAGAATTGGCACGGAAAGGCATTTTGCGGATACTCCAAGCAGTAGCCTCCTTTGTAGATGAGAAACAAAATCTTCTAATGCTTCACATGCAGCCTCCACGTGTAAGTAACTTTTTGTGTTATGTGTGTTAAACTTATTTCTTAACCTTCCCCCTGCAGGCTGAAGACAAACCCGCACGGGAGGATGAAATTCACTTAAAGCAATTACAAGAAGATAATTGCAAAGAGAGAGAGTACCTATTGAAAATATGTGTCGCGCAGCTCAACATATTCGACCAGTTATGGAAATCAAAGCAGCTCCACTGGAGTACTCGAATTACTTTTGCTAAATGTGTGAGGGCCTTTCTTCCTGTTGACATATCTTGGGTTGCCTTTATGGATGGAGAGGATAAGCTTTTTGTGGAGGAATGGTTCAGCGTACTTCCCGAAATCTTCCTTAAACTTTTGTCGGACCCCAACTACCGTCTACGAAAGTACATGAGCTCTGCTATTACCATCTTCTTTGATCTATTTTCAGACCAAAGGCAAATCTACCATGATATTAGCCGTTTACTTTTGCCCATTCCCTCTGATCAAGGTGAAAGCTTTCCCTGTTTACAGTTTTGTTTCTCTCTAACCCTACCCGTGTTCTTCTATAGATAAATCAGAAGAAGAGAAAGTAACAGCCCTTTTGACATTGGGTGAAATTGCTTGTGTCCCTTCCGTCAACGAAGAGAAGATACTGTTGGAACTTTGTAAATTGGCGTCCAAGACCGCAGCAACCGAACATGGTATCTTCGTATTTATTTCATATCCTCTGTATATTTTTGTTGTAACAGTCTTCCTTCACAGGAGGCTATACTACTCGCATGCAAAGCTTGATCTCATTTGTTATTGATAGCATGGCTAGTCGGTTGGGATATCTCTCTTCAAAGGCTTTTGTAGAGGACCATCTCAGCTTTCTTCTGGGGCAGTGGGTATCCAAGAAACTCAAGTTGCAATCCTTCCCGATCGACCTTTGTGGCAGTGTCAACCTCGTTGAATTTCTGAAGCAATATGTAGGCCTTCTGCTCCCCAAGCTTGTGTTCCTGATGGACAAGGACAATATGCTATTTGTTGCTTCATTGCTATGCCGTGACACTGCGGATACAACTGGCCACAACGCCGACAAAGAATCAAGCGCTGAATACCTTCAAACGTTGGTCAAAGAGCACTTCGCAGCTATATTTGCACACACGTTTCCGCTTTACTATGCCAAGGGAAAGAGGGCATGCAAAACGGACAGCCACGAAAAAGCGGACCATGAAGAAGAAAGCTACAAAGATCTAGGCGTACGGATTTGTGAGCAGTTCATGGAGGAATTCGTCAGTCCAGAGCAAATGAACGCCCTCATACCTGTTCGCCTAGACGACATCATCATTCACCTGCTGGACCTCATTCGATGGCCGGAACCACACGGAAGTGCTCGAGGCCAAGAAGAAGGACTACAAGAAAATGGTGAGAGTGCTGCTGGTGCGCATGGCCAGAACTTTTACATACGTCCTCCTCTATACTCAGAAAAAACTATTTCTGCGGTCTTCGACCACCTCGCCAACGGATACAAGCTTACCGCTGTGGAACTCTTCTTTAAAACAGCAGATCGTGTGCAGAAAATATTGCTGCACTTGAACGAACAGCTGGCTTATTCCCACCGAAGCAACGTTTGTGATCCCCGCCATGGTAATGATGTCTTGCTTGCTAACCAAAGTATTGTTTTGCAAAACAATAGGAAAAGAAGCGCATCTTTGGCGAACTTCAATATGTGATACAGCTGCTTGGAGCAGAAATTTGCCGTCCGTCCATTCTTAGGGATGTCATCCACACGCTTTTGCGCGTCCTGTCCTCTGAGCTTCTATCAGAGCTTCATATTGATGCTTGTAAACTTCTCCGTAATACTCTGGTGGGGACTCTCCTTGGTGTTCTCTTCATCCCTTCAACAGTCTAATATTCAGAACCACCAAAAATAGGCACTCGCCCTTGGACACTCCCCATCCTGGCTGACGGGACACTTGAAGGGAATCGTTACAGCTCTCATCCATTTAGTTCACTCTTCACCCACCTCAGTACCCGACAGTATCTCAATGAAAAGATCAAGGGATATCAAAGCCAAGCTCAAGCAAGAGGTCTTGTCTACACTTTCCTTTCTAATCTCAGCCCCTCAAGACTCAGAGGGGCTGCTAAAAGAAGGGGAGGGTGACGAACTCAGCGACGCCATTCGGGCGCTGGATCCATTTCCCGAGACCAGAGCGTTTGCTCCTTTGAACATAATCTACTACAAGTAAGTTTTACCTCTGCCTCTCTCTCTCTCTCTGTCTCTCTCTCTCTCTCTCTCTCTTTCTCTGCTCTCTCTCTCTCTCTCTCTCTCTCTCTCCTGCTGTTACTTTGGTCTGCTAATGTTTCATTCGTTCAGGCTGCGAGGCAACACAGATCTGGTGGAGGAAATAGCGCGATTTTTGAATGTATGGAAGGGTTCAACTACTGGAAACAAGATGAATGCAACCTCCAGTCTTTCCAGCCAGACGCTACCATATACGCCCAGTTCCTCCCCTTCTCTGAATCACGGCAGCGTAGTCTCACCAAGCTCGGTGTCTGTACCCACCAAGTTGGCAGCTCTAAGTCATCTCAAGAAGCAACTTAAAAACTCGGAAGCAACCCTCAACTACCTTCTTAAGGAAGCGCAAGCCACCCCTCGCATGTATACCCTATCGCAAGCGGTGGGTAACGGACCAGAGATTTTGTCAAACCGCTCATTGGGATACCAAGGAGAAGGAGCCATCCTTGCTGAAACCTATGAGCTCGACAATCGCAACCTGGTACAAATTATCATTAAAAGTGTTTTTTTAAAACGGATACGGCAGATTAGCTAATCACCAATACTCACTTACACTAACTAGATTGCCCGCCTTATTTGGGAGCTGGTACAACTCTGCGCGCCTCAAAGCGATGATACTGTGAGGCAAATGGCAGGAGAGTGTCTTGGGGAGCTTGGCGCTGTGGATCCGTACGCTATTTCCTTTTCCTTTGCTGGGCAAAACGATCGGCACGGTCATGACACTCAAGCAAAAGAACCTGTCTACAATGAGGAGCAGTTTCACAACGCTAAGGTTATGAGTTTTGCCTTTAAATTGCCTCTCTTCTACTTTTCTTATCTCCCTTCTCACTCTTTTCTCTGGCATAATTTCCCGAACTTTTAGGTGCGCATATTGGAATATTTGAACTCATACTTGACCGATGCAGATGTTTCTGTTGTGAGAACTGCGAGCTTTTGTCTAAAGTCTATTCTCGCTACGGGTTCCGGAAAAGCAGCCTGGGAAGTACTCCCTACCTATATCAAAGCCGAACTTGAACCGTATCGGTCTTCAAAGGCTTTGAAAGACGTATGTGTTTTGGTGGGTTGGTAGGTTCTTGCATTGAACCCTCGCTAATCACGAGATTGCCTTATAGGTTCCTCTCTTCCCTGACCCTCTTCCTGAAGTATCGTTGAGCAGCGAAGATCTTTGGTTTCTCACCAACCAAAACTACGACCGATGGGTTTGCAGATTGACCTACTCACTGACCGCCACTGTTGCGCGAGACAGGGTCTTTCGCCTGTGTGGACCCATGTGCCTCAAAAAACCTGAATTTGCCGAGTTTTTGTTCCCTTACTTGCTTCTACATATCGTCTTTCACGATTCAGCGTCTTCCTCGTCATCTTCGTCAAACTCTTCATCTGGAAAAGAGAGTGCGGCTAAAGCTAGCAGCAGAGAGCAGTACAATCTCTATCTTTCGGAACGCATACGCAAGTACCTTTTGTCCGAGGACAATCATAACGTGCAATCCATGCAACTCATTCTGGGTTCGCTCAACTTTTTGAGAAAACAATTCATATTTTACAGCGAAGCAGCTGAGGGTGCAAAAACTTACTCGGGTAATCAACGCAGTTCCCGATCGCGTTCCAAAGCAGCGTCAAGGGCTGTAATCAACGAAAGACAGCCTTTTTGGAAAAATTCGTTTTGGAAAGATTTCACATTTTTGGAGATAGCAAGAGCGGCACAGAGGTACCTTTTTCTGATGCATTGGTAACAAAAACCAACAATGAACCATGCAGGTGCTCCGCCTATCTTACCTCTCTCCTTTATGTGGAGTTATGGTGTGAACGGAAATTTGGATCGCTTGAATTGTCCTCACCTGATGATGACACAGGGAACGAGCAGACCATTTATGACAACGAACAAGGAAGCGTGCCGCTACACCAACAACTGCTGCTTGAAATTTATTGTAATATCAACGAACCTGACGGTATCTATGGTCTACAAAGAGATCACAGGTTGCTTTCGTCCTCCTTTCTCTGCTCTCTCCGCTCTCTGCATGATGTTTCTGTTGCTGAACGTGGAATTCAGCATTCATTCGCGCATACGCACATACGAGCATGAGCGACTGTGGGACAAAACTGTAGGCGCGTATGATATGATGCTACAACACCTTTCACCAAATGCTTCCAATAGCCAATTACATTTGGCTCTGAGTCAAGGTTATCCTCTTCCCCATAAGTTTGATAGATTAAGCGATTGACATAATGCTTACACAGGTCTTATATCGAGCTTGGAGCATCTGGGCCATCATCACTTGGCTGAATTACACTTGGCAGGTTTTGCCACAAAGTATCCACATGCTTTCCCCGCTCTTTCCGAGTTTCAATACGAGTCTGCGTGGCGAAGTTGCAAATGGCAGCTCGACCCCTGGGTCAAACAGTCGATGGTCAGCTTTTCTGATGATACATTGTCCTCTGCGTCAACCTCTCCGATTTCTGGCGAGGCCGCCAATTCGCATGTGGCTTCGTTATTGTGGAACGCGGCAAGCGTGCAGGAAAAGAGTGCCCACTTTCATATGGGAGCGTACAACTGCTTGAAAGCGCTAAACGACGGAGACAGAACAGCCTTTTGGAAAAATCTAAAGAAAACAAGGCTGGAGCTTGTCAAAACGATTGGTTCAACATCGCTGGAAAGCACCAAAAGCGTTTATCCCGTGTTGGCAAAGCTCCAGTTCTTGAGCGAGATAGAAAACGCTTGGTTTCTACGATGGCAGCCTGATGCAGGTATCCAACTAACCCAGCAACCAGTGTCCCCTTCTGGTATCGCAGAGCTTTCGCAACTGGAGCATACAGATGGTGGATCGGCCATCTCTACTTTTCGACTTGGGCCACAGATGTTCTCACCTTCCATACCCGCTGATGGCGCAGTCGTACCTTCTGGAGGTCTGCATAAAGGTTTGCTTTCTTGCTTCTTTCCTTTTCTTCCATTTTAATGCCAATCTTGCCATAGTACTAGACCACAGGTCCAGCGGAGGGTTGCCCCAACGAACAGTACCGAGTGTATCGCAGATTCAAAGCCTTACCGATGGCTGGAAAGAGCGTCTGTCTCTCATGCATAACAGTTTCGATTTGATAGAGCCCCTTTTGACTTTGGGAGGTGTTCTACTCAAAATTCTTGAACGGGAGGAGTATCTACCCAAGCATTTCATAGCCTTCGCTGCTCTAGCGAGAAGTTCGAATTGCTTCCAGGTTGCATCGAATGCCATCTACCAGGTTCCTCTCTCTTTCATGCTGGTCAACCAATTTGGTTATTAACCAAGAAATCAAATCAGTTGAAACAGAACCAAAAGCAAGGCAGTCTTGACCTTTCTTGGAAATTGGAAGAAGCAAAAATATTGTGGGCACAAGGAGAGCCTGACAAAGCCCTCAGCGTTGGCAAAACCTTACTTAAGGCATTGGCGCAACAAAACGAAGGCTGTGGTGAAGAGGGCAGCAGTAATGATCAAAGGAGACTGTATGCAGACGTAATATATTGTACTGGAAAGTGGTTAGCCAAGACACGTTCTGAAAACTCTAGCACTATCATCGAAGAATATCTACAAAAGGCTGTTGCGCTTTACAATCAATGTGGTGGTATGTTTATTGTTGGCTCTCCCTCTCCCTCTCCCTCTTTCCTTTCTCTTCCTCTTCGCTTTCACTAACTTAAATGAAATGCAGGAAACGTGTGTAAGGCATATTTTACATTAGCCCGTTATGCAGACTCGTTATATACACACCTTGCAGAAAAAATAAGGTCATCCGAATGGGCTAATTCTCAAAAGCTAAGACAACACAAAGAACGGGAGCTCAAGCAGTGTCTTGCTCTCGCCAAAACTCGTCCAAATGACAAAGAGCTCAAACGTCATATCATATTACTGGAACGGCAATGTGACATTGACAAACAAGAAAACAAAAGACTAGAAACAGGTACCTACATATTCTGCGAACATATACAGGAAAAAAATCTAATTAGATTTGGCTTCCATTACCGCATGATTGGCCTGTTAACAGATAGAGATATGCTTCTACATAACGCAGTGGACAACTATCTTCAGTGCGTGATTACAGGAGACATAGATGTCTATGACGTTCGCGTTATGTTTAGGTTATGCTCTCTATGGTTCAATAATTCCCAAGATCTACACATCAACAAGTTGATAGGAAAAGCGGTCGAAACCTCCGACCTAAACTCCAAAAAATTCTTGCCCCTTATCTACCAAATTGCTTCCCGCATAAGTGTTGCTGCTTCTGGTTAGCATTTCCATTCCTCATTGCCCCTTTTTTGAGCAGACCTCTTATTCTTTGTTTTTGGTATTAGGAAAAGAATCGATGGGCGGAAACTCTGTAGTTGCCACTGCAGCTTCATCCTCTCGAAGAAGTTCGGGTCGAGGTAGCACAAGAAGGAAGAAATCAAGAGGCAAAGCTTCTATCGTTGTTATCAGTGACGAAGAAGAAGAAGAAGAAGCAAACGAAAATGACGAAGTAAAATACACCTTCCAAAACGTGGTGAACACCGTATTGGAAACCACCGCCACATATTATCCACATCATGTTTTGTGGCAAATTTTTGCCATGAGCCACGGAGACAAGGTTCAAGCATCACGTGGCAAGGGCCGCTATGTTGTTGACGAAGATAAGGTCAACGCCGCAAAACGTAGGTGCTCTTTCTTGCTACTACGTGTTTGATCTCAGTGTCTAACATTAGCTCTGCTTATTCTTAGAACTGCTTCACCGATTGCGGCAGACCAAGCACAAACAGCTAATTGAGTCCATGAGCGCTCTTATAGATGCCTATATCGAACTTGCGTTTCTGGACGTTTCCAAAGATAAACATGTAACGACACCTTTAGCCCTCAGCACGAGCATAAAACGAATACGGGAGATGTCAGATGTACCAATACCTACTATGAGCGTTCCCGTCCAACCTGATGGCGACTACGACGTACGCTCTTGATTCTCTGTCTCTCTTTCTCTCTCCATTCTCACTAAATCTCACAGTCAATACCTCACGTGAGAAAATTTGTGCCAACGTTCACTCTGGCTGGAGGGCTTAACCTTCCGAAGATTGTGGAATGTATAGGAAGTGATGGATATTTTTATAAGCAATTAGTAAAGGGCAACGACGACTTGCGTCAAGACCAAGTCATGCAACAGATGTTCCACATGGTGAATACCCTTCTTAACCAAAACATGGAAACCCACCGAAGAAGGCTTCGCGTCAGAACTTACAAAGTTATCCCGCTAACTCCATGTGCTGGCATATTGGAGTGGGTTCAGAATACTATTCCGCTTGGCCAGTACCTCATTGGCTCTATTAAGTTCGTGCTCTCTCTCTCTCTTTCCCTTATGTGGGTGGCACTGGTCTCATTTGTTCACTCAAAAATGATAGGACGCCATATCACTGTGCACACGTGAAGTACAGGCCCAATGACATGCTATCAAAAGATGCGAGAAAAGAGTTATCACAGGCCACAGGCCGCGATAAACGACGTGTCTTTGACTCCATCATGAACCGGTTTAAACCTGTTTTCCATCATTTCTTCTTGGACAAATACCCAGAGCCAGCCCTTTGGTTCGAGAAAAGATTGAATTATGTGAGATCTGTTGCAACATCATCCATCGTGGGTAAGTGGGTTCTCTATTCTGCCCCTGCTTTTTATGTACAAAACTGACGTTGGTGTCGAATGGAATGTAGGTTATGTGGTTGGTCTTGGCGACCGGCACTCTCAAAACATATTGATAGACGAGAGCACAGCAGAAGTAGTGCACATTGATCTGGGTGTTGCATTTGAGCAGGGCAAGACTCTTCGCACGCCAGAAGTGGTGCCCTTCCGCTTGACGAGAGACATAGTGGACGGAATGGGCGTTACTGGTTGTGAAGGCGTATTCCGGCGCTGTTCCGAGGAGACCATGAAAGTGCTGCGCGCATCTCACGAGTTCCTGCTAACAATAGTGGAGGTCTTCATTCACGATCCGCTGTTCAAGTGGGCTCTCTCCCCTATTCGTGCCCTACAGTTACAGCGGGGCCTCTTGGAGGATATTGAAGGTGCTGCAGAAGACGCTGCAAACAAGGACGAAAACCTAAGTGACTCGCCTAGTGGAGGTGTTGCTGGCGACGCTGGCGCGAGCACCTCCTCTTCCACATCTGGCGGTGGAGGAGGAGCTACAGCCGGTAAGAGAGGTAACAAAGAGGCGGAGCGGGCGTTGTTGCGACTGAAAGCGAAGTTGCAGGGCTATGAGTATGGGGAGGCGCTTAGCGTGGAAGGCCAAGTGAAGCAACTCATCGCAGAGGCGCGCGACCCCAACCGCCTCTGCGAAATGTTTCCAGGGTGGGCTCCTTGGCTCTAAAAAGACCCCTACAATGTTGACAACGTTTACAAACGGCCTAAATCAATATTTTACCTGAGCAAACACAAGTTGATACAGCAGAAGAGACAGAGAGGGGAGAGGGGAGAGGGAGAGGCGTTCATCGCTGTCGCTTGCTCATCAGACGAAGGATGCGAATAAAGAGGTTGATAAAGTCGAGGTAGAGGGATATGGCGGCCATGATGTGCTGGTCCGGTCGCAGCAGGAAGTGGAGGCGGTAGGTGTCCGCAATGACAAAACCACAAAAGACGATAGCCCCAAACAGGGTCCAAAGAGTATCCACGAAGGAGTTGACGGGCAAAAGGACGTGCAAGAAGCCACCAAAGAGGAGCACCCACAGGCACGACACCAGGAACGACCCCAAAAAGTGGTAGTCGCGGTGGGTGGCGGGAGACGGGCCTTTCTTTGCCGTTGTCCACTCCAAAGTGTAGAGGATGAGGCCCACGAACACCGAAACGGTGGTAAGGAAGGCCTTCAGCAGCAACTCGGGGGCGAAGGGCAACAGCGCTACTCCCAAGAGGTTGGCCTCGCACAGCGTGAACACGTAGAGAAGCACCAGGTTCGTAGGATGGGCTTGTTGCAGGCCTGGCACCAACTGCAAGCCCAGCAGCGTGCCAAAACCGCCAAGAAAGCTGAGCCAAAAGACAGCAGGGAGGAAGGATATCAGGCTCTGTTCTGTCGGTGTGAGAGCCAGCTGTTGGTCTCCTGTTGTAGGTTCGGTGGTCTGCTCTTCGGTTTGGGTTGCTATCAGCTGGTAGTTCTCCGTGGAGAGGCTTGGGAATATAAAGTGGTAGCCGAGCACCACCAAGGCTGTTATCACGATCTGGCTGAGAAGGAGGGTATAAACCTTTCTCAAGAAAAGCCTTCTTACGTGAGGGTATGCCTCGAACACTCGGCAATCCCTTCTCCCGCCCTCTATCTCAGCTGTTGGCTCGCACATCTCCGCATCGTAATCCTCCTTGTCTTCAAAGCCTTTCTCCACTCTCTTGGCTGACGCCGTGGCATGCTCTTCCGCTTGCGACATCCTCCTGTTTTTTTTCGTCCCCAGCTTATGTGCCCCTTTGCTTTTTTGCGTTGGCAGTGCAAAGGCGGCTTGTCGATGGGGCAAACGAGACAAGAGGACACGAGAGAGAGGGAGAGAGGGAGAGAGGGAGAGAGGGAGAGAGAGAGAGAGAGAGAGAGAGAGAGAAGATCGGCAAGAAAAAATACACTTCCTGTTATTATTATGCGGGCACTACTACGACGACGACTACTAAATAAAAAGCGAACAAAAGAGGTTGTTTGGAGGAGAAACCACAACGAAGAAACAGCAAACATCAACAGAAGAAGAGGATCAGTCCAACACGTGAGAACCAGACAACGGATCCGATTTGCCTGTTCACATACATTCCAATAAACTGATTAGAGGACCGCTTCCAACTTTGACGAGAACGCACTCGACAGAGAGAGGGAGAGAAGAAAGCAGAGTATACGAACTGATGACGTTTTGCAGGTTGAAGTTATCCTTTGCAACGGCTGTAAGCTCCGCGTGGAATGGCTTCGATTACAAGCGTTATCAACGAAATGATAGGGAAGTCTGAGGGAAGAGGATGATGGGGATGGTTTTTACCTTCAAAATGGTCTTAACTTCACCGACGTGAGATTTCTTCTTTCCCTTTTGAACGGCAGGCATCTCCGAGCCTGTCCACATTATGAACACATCTCTGGTGGTCGCTGTTCTCTTGGAGGAATTTGGAGGGATGCCCACTCGAATAAGCACATATTGTACCTGTTAAAGAATTAAAAACATCAATGATCCTGTTTCACTTTTCTTTCCTCTTGCATCTTTGCTCGAAAAAAAAAGTACCTCGTCTTCTTTCAGACGGCTAACCAGCTCAGGAAGAGTAGTACCACAATCCTGCAAGCACAGCGTATTGATAGACTCATAGCCAATAAGAACCCTGTTGAATTTAAAGCATTTATAAAAGCCAAGTTATTTTGGTCAAGAATGAAGAAGCAATATCGTTAAAAAATGAAAAAAGAGCCGATGGTACCATCCAGCAAAAGATCTGGCAGAAAAACACTTTGCCAAGGCGCTATAAAAGGCTTCAGGGTTGGCAAAACGCAATGTTTGCAGCTGTCCAACGTCATGAAGCTTGGCCAAGGAAGCCTTCCTCTTAGAGGCAGATCTCTTGAAAACAGTGAACTTGGTCCTCGCCGGGGGAGGACTCATTACTCCTGAATTTTGTGATGAGGAGGACGAAGAAGAAGTTCGTCGCTGTGTTGCAGAACCGGTAGGTGTTGAGCTTTCTGTACGTTCTACAAGAAAAAAAAGGAGAAGAATGGAAACAAGTAATGATACAAAAGGGTAAGTTGCTTGAGCATAAACGAAGAAAGTTGTCAATGAGAAAGGACAGCAAAAATGTTCTTTTTTACCTTTCTTGGAGTCTTTAACCGCAAGCTGCTTCTGAACGGCCTTGGCCAAGGTCATTTCAGGTGCTTTGATTTCAGGTTTCGGCGTTACCGGCTCGGGCTCGGCTTTAGTTTTCCCGCTGGTGGTGATGGCACCCTCTGTTTGCAGCTTCTTCTCCAAGTCATCCAATATCCTAATGATCTCTATAAAGTCGGGACGATCACTGGCCTCAAAAGCGCAGCAACTGTTCAATGTTGACAGCGTTAGATGATTTACTTCTCTAATGATAATAAGAAGAATAAAGAAAGAAGAGAGGAAGAGAACCGTAGTGCGAGCTCTTTCAGGATTTGAGGGCAGTCAGGAGGAATAAGGGGGTCAAGCATTTCAAAGTTCATGGAGAAGGCCTCTTCGGCTGATCGCTGCAGCTTAGTGGAGACTTTCTCTCTCGTTATGATCTCGCAAAGGACGATGCCGTATGAAAAGCTATCTACACTTTCATCATAATCGAGACCCATGATAATTTCAGGAGCCATCCAATCCTCAGTGCCGCAGAGGGTATACATCTTTTTGGCCTTGGGTGTGAAGGTTCTGGCAAAACCGAAATCACAGACCTTTATCTTCCACGTTGAATCCACCTTTGAAAACAAACCAAAGGAAAGAAACAGGAAGAACAACTTTAACGCTGAAGCCACCACGTGTTCTGCTAAAGAGTTTAAAAACACATACCAACAAGTTTTTGCTCTTCAAGTCTCTGTGCATGATCCGTTTGGAGTGAAGGAAGGCCATGGCCTTAGCCACATCGCAAGCAACCTGTACTCGCAACTTCCAGGTCATCTCCAAAGCCCTATCTTTGAGATACCGGCGAAGATCTCCTCCTGTAAAGAGGTAAAGGGTGTGGAATTACAGAAGAAAGAGAGAGAGAGAGAGAGAGAGAGAGAGAGTTTATGGTCAATGGCGATTTGTTGAAGGGAAAAGAAAAAGGAAGGTAACATACCAGGAACATATTCGGTAATGAGATAGACAAAACTATCATATTCGCACACTCCTATGAACTGTTTATGGGTACAGGTGTGGTTAGCATTATTATAGAGGATTAAGAAATAATGATATTTGGAAAGGATAAAAACAAACCTGTACGAGATGAGGATGACTGAACCTGTTGTTTGCAAAACACACAAGCAGTAATATTAAACAATAAGAATTGAGTATGTAGTTGAGGGAAAGAGAAGAGTAGGATGAGAGAGAGAGAGAGAGAGAGAGAGGAGAATGAAGGGTGGAGGTATACCTAGTCATGGCCTTCTCTCGTTCCACGAAAATGTCAAGCTCCTCTTGCAGCTCCTCCTGCTTGGCTATCTTTTTGATGGCGACGGGAGTGCCCAGGTAAGAGCCCTTGTAGACGGAACCAAAGGAGCCGGTACCAATCTCCTCCCCAAATATCAGCTCCTGGTAGTGGATCCTGTTGGCAAAGTCGGTGTTGGGCATACCCTCATCTTCCTCCATTTTATTTGTTCTATATATTTATATTTTTTGTTTTAATAAAAAAAAACATTAAATAGGGACCAAAGAGTTACACCCACCCACGTGAAGGCAAAAAAAAAACCAGCAAAAGAAGAAGAAGGCAGAGACAAAACAACAACATCCTCTTTCAAACCACAACGCACCTTGCTCAGAGAAAGAGAAAAAAAATAGTGGCACGCTTCACGCTTGTCTAGTTTGTCGGGGTTTATGAAGCTTCAAAATCGAAGGAAGGCTCGTCCTCCAGATCCCAAAATTGTAAAAAAAAAACCCTTTTGGCCTTTTTTTTTTTTGGTTTGTTGGTTCAAGCGGTCGGTTGGCAGCACAGTCCCGTTCCACTACGCTCCTCTCTCTCTTCCGGTCACAAAATTAGTTTCCCGCGGCCCGCGGCTTGGTGGTGGAATAAGAGGGGGAAGGTCTCTCTCTCTGGTCTTTTTTTTTGTAATTTGCCCAAGAGCGCTAGCAGCCAGCCATTGAATTCCCATAATCAAGGCCGCCCCCTATTGATGCAATAATTATTGATTTTTCTCTATTTTTGGTAATTCGTAATGATTGTCGTTCCTTCCTATTTGAAATTTTAAATAATGGAATAATGGACGACACAAAATAAAAATGAAGCAGAGAGAGGAGAGGAGAAGGGGTGAGAGGAACTAGGTTCTATTACTTGGGCCAGAGTCATAGGATTTGTATTCTGTTGGTTTTATAGTGCGATGTTTTGAAGCGATAACGAAAGAAGAGATAAATATACTTGAAACAAACGTGTGGCCTGCTTCCTTTTTTTTTGTTTCCACACAACAAAGCAAAGGAGAGAGACCACGAAACCAATACCAAACCCCCTTGTTGTTCTTTCGAGCTTAGAAGCAAGTGAGGCAGCAGCCGGTGGTGGCCTCCTCGCAAACGCCGTTCACGCACCAAACGTCATCGCTACGAGCGGCCAAGCGGATGGCTCCCTGGAAGGGAGGGTTGGGTTGGGTAAGCTCCGCGCGGTAGCGCTGAGGGGGAGGCAGCATGAGCGGAGCGCGGGAGTCGTCGGGGCAGTGGTTGGGCACGCTGAGGCAACGAGCGTCCCACTCGTACTCGGTACATTCGCCGCAAAGGCAAGTCGTGTTACCGCAGAAGCCCAACAAGTTGCACGCCTTCTTGAAACCCACCCCGTCTGTGTGTTTTTTTTTTGTTGTTGTTTGGTTTGAGAGGAGAAAAAGAGGGAGAAGAAAAGAAGACGATAAACAAGAAGAACAAGAACAAGAACAAGAAGGAGGGAGAAAAACGTACTGGAAAGCCAGTGAAGGATCTTTTTGCAGAGACCAATGGTGGACTCGATGAAGGTGCACACGTAGTTCAAGGGAGGCTCCAGGAGGGAGCAGCTGGCCGTGCAGCCCTTCTGGTAGAGGAACTCCAGGGCGGCGTGGCAGATATCGCAGTAATTTCCAGCGGCGCCGATGAGGGCGGGCGGGAGGTTGGCGGAGCTCAGGGAGGGCACCCCCGAGAGGTCAGCCACCAGGGCGTCCTGCGGCTTGACGGCAGCAGCGCCGTCCACAGCCACAAGCAAGAAGCAGAGAGAGAGGGCCAAGCAGCACAAGGGCAAAGAGCGTAGCATGGCGGGTGGTAGTGTGAGAGGATAACGATAGCTTTGCTAAAGCAGAAGAAGCAGAAATGATAGATGGGCTGAGAAAAAGGAAGAAAAAAAAAAGGGGGGGTAAAGCGGAGCAATGAATTTTTGTCGACGTGAAAGATCTCTGCTAGAGATGAGACAAAGAAAAAGACAACAGAAATGGCCTTTTTATGGTAAGATAAAGCCTCTGTTTTGATTTTTGATTGGTGGTTTGAAACTTTCAGTAACCGATCAAAGCAAGCTTGAGCCGCTTTAGGGGGGTGTTCATTTTCGCGGGGTGGTGGCTGGCAGGTGGTCCTTTTTCGCCGCTTCATTGGTGCGTTAATTGCTGTCCGCAGGAAATTCCTGCCAATCAACAACCCGGTTGGACGCGCAATTATTCCTGATTATCCTCGAAAATTTGGAATTTTAGTGGATAAACTTATTTCGAAGATTTCCTTGGAACCAGGTCGACATGGAGTGTGGAGTCAAAAAAAAAAGAAAGCGGAGAGAGAATGGCTGGTGGGGTGGGAATAGAGTGGAGGTCTCTGTTGGAGAGTACGGAAGGCAGCGGCGAAGGCGTGGTGAGGGTGGTGTTCGTAGAAACAGGAGAGCGAGTGCCCGCACGCGAGCTGTGGTGCGGACGACGCACCCTCCTCGTTTTTCTTCGCAACTTTGCATGATTTGCCTGCCACCTCCAGCTGTGGGCCTTGTCTCAGGTGAAGCACCAGTTGGAGGAGGTTGGCATCGGCATCGCACTTGTTGGCACAGGTACCCTTTCGCAGGCAACAGAGTTTGTCCTTCACTTTGGTGCGGAACAGTTGCCTGGAACTCTATACATAGATCCTGAAAAAAAGGTACAGTTCGCTCTCCTCTCTCTCTCTCTCTCTTTCTCTTTCTGTTGGGTTAATGCCTTTTCCCTCCTTTGAAAGTGTTACAAAGCGTTCAATCTTTATTCGGGGGTTTATCGATCTCTTGTTAGACCACTTGTTGATGGTTTTCAGCGGTTTGGCCTTTCAGCTTTGCTTCAAGGTAATCTTCTCTTTTCTTTTTTTTTTTCATTTTCAACTGAACAAAAAAAAAAAGGAGCCAAGATGGGAATAGAAATAGGGCATTTAGCAGGAGATAGCTGGCAGCAAGGAGGCGTCTTTCTGATGGGACCACTGCCGACCCAATGCTCCTTTGCTCACAGGGAGGAGCACCCTGGCCATCACATCGATCAGCACCACTTGCTGCAACAAGTCCTTGACTTGGATGAAGGCGTCGCTATGAACTATTCCGTTGCGCTGGCACGGCTCACCCAACACCGAAGAAATAACCGTCATCACAGCAACGAAGAGAAGAAGTACAAGGAGCAACCAACGTGCTCCTCTGATGCTTGTTCCTTTCCTCCAAGTGACAGAGAGAGCAAGAAGCAAAAGAAGCCCTCCAACAGAGTCAACAATGCGGTTTTGATTGTTGCAGTGCTCCTTGTGGCCATCGCAGTAGGCTACTGCCTTTCTCTTCTGAGGTAAACACAATGGAATGAAAAAAGAAAAGCGGGAAAGGTGGAGGCAGAGGAAGGAGGAGGCAGTTGCCGTTGAAGCGTTTTTGCGAAACTCCTAGGAACACGTTTTTCGGAGAGCAAAATCTTTGCTGAGGCTATTATTCAACTCTTCTCTTTCTGTTCTCAACAGAATGAATGGGACTATGGTTGATTTTTTGTTCGTTATTCTCTCCACCGATGCCAACTGGAGAACATACACAAAAAAGCAACACACTCGCCGCCCTCTCTCTTCCTTCATCATCTTCTTATTTTGCTTTTCTTAGAGAATTAATATCAGAGTTTGAACGTGAGAAAAGCGTTTTATCTCTATTTACACTCATCCACAAGAGAGATAAACAAAAATGAAAATAAATGAATAAATAAAAATACAATAGGTTACTCTTTGCTTTGGAACATTTTCTTGAAGAGAGTGTAGTCCAGCTCCTTCCGATGCTTTATGCAATGGTTCTTGACGACCTGCAGTGCTTCCTTCTGGAGCTCCGTGTCAGTCGTCAAAGATGATGGGACGCTCTGGTGGGGAAGGAGCTTTGATAGAATCCCGTTATTACTGTTATGAGGTTCAGAGGAAGAAGATGGAGAGGATTGAGAAAGCAAATTGATGGTTGAGGTAGGCTTTGGGCGAGCGGGAAGGGTGCTGGCGGAGGAGGGGATAAAATCTAAGGGCCTGGGCAAGGAGAGACGTTTGGAGTGTTTCTTGTTCTTGATTTTGGTTTGGTGGACGAGGCTGTACAGGTAATCGTTCATCCTTGGCTGATATTCGGCAATAAACTTTGTAAAGGTAGAGTTAAGAAAACTGCTGAGAGAGAGTGTGTGTGCACGAGAGAGAGAGAGAGAGAGAGAGAGAGAGAGAGAGAGAGAGAGAGAGAGAGAGTAGATACGTCATTCATGGGCTTCATGTAGGCTTCTTTCTCGCCAAACTCGATCTGGTTAGCCATGGTTTGCAGCACTTTAGCTGCTAAAGTCAATCCTCTTCTTGCTTCTCGTGTAGGACTCTCTGTTTTCATTACAAGGCTGTTAGAAATTGCATAGCGAGAGAGAGAGA
Source organism: Balamuthia mandrillaris (assembly GCA_031835245.1). Taxonomy (NCBI): domain Eukaryota; phylum Discosea; order Longamoebia; family Balamuthiidae; genus Balamuthia; species Balamuthia mandrillaris. The sequence continues at coordinate 310,577 of JAVKOQ010000020.1, read as the reverse complement.
GTGTGTGTGTGCGCATCGTACTGTCAACAATCTCGTAGAGCTCTGGAGTGACAATGGCAGGGCAGAAGAAGCGAAGAAAAACGAAACCGCCAACATAGACAAGACCAATGGATTCTTCTGTATGCCGCTGTTTGCGCAGCGTTGGAGAGAATAAAGGAGGAGAGGAAGTCTGGTTGCGAGGAGAAGAACTGTTGTGTGAGAGATGGCTTTTTTGGGGAGACTGGGTAGGACTCGTTTCGTTGCTGTTGTGGTTTGAAGAACTGGTAATGTTACTTTCCCGTGTTCGGCGAGAGATCTTAGGAGAGAGGAGAGAAGAAGCGTTGGAAGTGGCGATGACAAAGGGGCTGGCTATCATGTGGAAGGCAGCAGAGGCCGATGAGGACAAAGTAGAGTTCGGCCCGACGTGCTGGCGAATAAAGCCTCCTCGATGATGAGTGGTGGAGGGAGAGTCGCAGGGTGGGGCAGGTTGGTCCTCCACAACTGCTAGTGGGTCATTACTAAACAACTGCGCGTCCGCAGAGAGCTCTTCGCTGCGTCGCTGGAGCTGATGTCTAGCTTTCGTTGCACCATCACTTTCACTTTCGCTGCTGCTGTTATCTCCAGCCGCAGTGGACAACAAAGAAGTGGAGAGAGTCTTGGTCAGCTGCCCTGTGCTCATTCGCTTTTCGGCAGTAAATCGCTTGTCTATTTCTTGTGTCAAGTAGGCGTACACGCGTTGGATAGTTCTAAAGGCCAACAGTTTAGTTAATTCTTTCAGAAAAACAAAGAACAAAGAGTATTAGAAAGAAACGCACGGAGGAAAGGAAGAACGAGCATCCAAAATAGCCAACAAGAGAGATTGGGTGAGCTTGTAAAGACGTCTAAAGTTTTGTTTGCTGGTATTATTGCCTCTTTGAGTGTCAAGTCGATATGGGTTGACCTCATAGGAGACATGCGAATTGAAACACTTTTTAATGACCGGTCTCAGCGTTCGACAGAGATAATCTTTGCCTTCCTGAATAGCATATGCGTTCAGGAATTTGCTGGCCAAACAGTCCTCACGAAATAGTGTCGAGGAGACGTCTGTGTTGCATCCCACTGTAAGCAAGTAAACATCAGCAAAAGATGTTAAAGAGGGAGAGAGAGGACAGAGCTAGAGAAAATTTTACTTGTGGAAAGCACTTCCTCTCGTATGCTCCAATAGATAAGCGAAGTGGCGCTGTGATGAGCTTCGAAGATGTGGACTAAAGCTGTACACAAGGTTGCTTTTTCGGCATCATCGCCAATGTTGCAAATTTCTTTCACAAAGCTCAGTTCCTTTTTCAACAAAACCTATGCACAAATTACAGTTAGCATCTGAGAATGCTCTCTCTCTCACTGGATTTTACGTACGCTAACAAGAAACTCATTATCATTGAGGAGCTGAAGGAATATCTCGATGCAAGAAAGCCGATTGTATTGACCAGTTCGCTTGAGAAAGCGCCGTTCAAGGCTCTTTTTACGCAACTCGTCGCGCGTTCGCTTTTTCTTCTTTTGCTTTTGTCTGCGCAGCCAATGCTCATCTTCGATGATAGGTTTCCTGTTATGCATTGTATCGGTGGAAAAGCTGCGGTGACCTCGAGGTATGCTCACACGGAAAGGAATGATCACCATTCTGGCTTTCTTCCGTTTCATTTCTTGCACGTCTTCCATACTCATCGTTCGTCGCAGCCGTTTCATGTGGGAGGCAATTCCCACGTAATACATACCATACTCGAAGGACGTTGAAGAGCGGTTGCTTGATAGTACACCGGATTCGTCTCCATCTTTACGTTTCTCCGTGCCATCGTCCTCTTCTTCCCCTTCTCCCTCTTCCATAAAGTCACTAGTGGCTGTTACCTTTTCTTTCCCTTTGGATCTTTGACTGTCTTCATCTTCCCCCACATCATCCTCTATTTCTTCTTCCTGGACCTCTGCTTCACAGCCATTCGGATTACCGGTAGCGGTAAGCGACATTCCCAACAAAAACCAACTGGGTGACTTTGCTTCCACCATGGAATTGCACCTCCTCATGCACTGATGGCGTTTCCTTCGCCACTTAGAAGGAGACCAGCTCTCGCTCCACTCCCCACTGCTGTCAGCGGCAGAGGAGAGACCAACGGGAGAGCTACCAATGCGCGGAGGTCTCCGGTTTCTCCTATTTCCACTGCTTCCACGAATCCTCCATAGGGCGTCCTCCTCGCTGTGGCTTCGCAGTCGTACTTCCCCTGAGCTCAATCTTTCCTCCCAACCTAATGTTAAGGCGGTGGGTGATGAGGGTGTGGAACCGCTACCATCGTCGTCACTATCCTCTTCCAAGTAGAATAATGGGTGGTCAAAGGAGAGAGGTGGGAGACTGGTAGCATCCAAAGAAAGCACTCCGTCCAAGGAGGAAGTGGAGGAGGAGAGGGATGGTGGGAATGAACTGCTTCCTTCGGAGGAATCAGAGGGAGAGGAATACTCTCCAGATCGCAGTTCGATGGGGGTGTCCATCTCTTCCGATATAGAGGGTAAGTGTGAACTAGTTGTGGCTCCTGAGCCTATCTCTGAGTTATTTTCCCCAAAGGCATTGATCTCCCGGCTAGGTCCATACTCTTCTTGTACGTTATTGCCGCGCTGCGCTGTATTTTCCTCGTATTCTCTGTTCTCCTCCTTTGCTTCTTTCCCAGTTGCCCCTCCTCTAAGATGCTTCAAACGGGATCGTATTTCTGGAAACTGCGTGAGTGACATGGACACTTTTTTAAGGCCAGCCGCACTCCAAAAGGAGGCTACATTCTCCTTGTACTTCTCCTTTTCGAAAGGCTCCTCCATATTTTCCGCTGCAGTGTCCACAACAGCCGCGTTCTCTTGTCCTTCTTTCGAGTTTGTTTTGTCCTTTCTGTCTCTGCGAGTAATGTAGCTAGCGAGATTGCTGCCGGTCCGTTTACGGCCCTCAAAGTTCTTTCGCAGCGCGCTGATAAGGGTCTTCTTTGCTTTTTCCGTCTCTTGAATTTTTGCATTGCTAGGTCGCTCTTTGCCTCCATAGTACATATCGCGCGGACTTTTCTTTCGGACTGATACCACTTCTGTTTCGATTCCCTCGTCTTCATAATAATCATCCCCTTCAACTTGTAGTAGTTCCTCGTCTTCCTCATTTTTGGTGGCTTCCTTTCGTACTGAAGTCTCCGCCGCTTCTTTCACTTGCATAGCTTCTTCCATCGCAATTTGTTTGTCCACGCGGGGCTGCTCTTTAGAGCGAGGTGAAATAGAGCCACGTTTCGAAACCGCGAGTTGATGGTCCCGTAATGTTTTGCTCGCTCTCTTCTCTCGTGGCAGAAGCGCTTCAACTTCGTTGCTTGCCTCCTCTCCTTCTCGGTTGCCAGGAGGTGAAGCCTCATTTCCTTCTCGGTCTCTCTGCACTTGCTCTTGCGTTCCTCGGTTTTGGTCAGGCTGACATTTCGCTGGGGTTTGCTGGTGATGGGATAGAACCGGAAGAGTGGCCAATGTGTGCCGTACCAAATGTGCATTCTCCATACTGGCGAAGGACGCTCGTCTATTCTTCTGTTTATCAATAGGGGTTGTGGGCTTACTTTGGTGCGGAACAAAAGAAGGTGCTGTATCGACAACATCCTCTTCATCTTCATCAGACGTGTAAGCAGTATTCTTTTCTTCCGCAGGCATGATGAGCTTCTCATTCTCATGTTCATTGTTTACCGGCAGAGTACACTCAGTTGAAGTGGTTCTTTCTTTGCTCCTTCGGCTATGCTTTGCGCGAGCTTGGCGTTTCTGTAGATATTGGTCGCTGAGCGTGAGTACTCGTTCAGCTTCTAGCCCTTGCTGCTGCAACTGCAATTGTAGCACTGCCGAGGAAGGATTCCGTAGTTGCTCTTCTTCTGTGGCAATCACAGGATTGCTTGTGGATGGAGGGAATATTACTCTGCGGAGGGTAGATGCGCCTTTCTTTGGAGATCGGAGAGATTGCTTTCTTCTTTTATCCTTGGCATTATCCTTTTCCACTTCGTTCTCCCTTCCTTCATCTTTGTCTGGTTTCGCTTTTTCCTTTCTATTACCCTCTAACTCTTCGATGCGGGTGAGCGAGTTCTTCAGTCGCCACTCCTCCAAGCCTGACGCGTAGGTGGTGGCAAGAGACATGCTGCGACAATGGCGACGTCTATAAACGTTTGATGTAGTTTCATGTTGTGGCTCGTCTTCCTCTCCTTCTGGTTGAAGAAGCAACCACTGTTGTGCTCCATTTAACTCCGCGTGCCCTTCGCCGCTGTTCCTTCTCGCTCTTCTCGTTCTACTATCCCTATTGTTGTTTGCGAGGTCGCCGCCAGCAGTGGTAACGGTTGTGGTTTTTCTTTCATTTACAATCATAGGAGAAGAGGTAGAAGAGGGTAGAATGGGTTTTAAAGATAAAGCATTTGGTTCCTCCTCCAAGAGAAAGGAGGGGCGCTTGGTAGGCAGAGCAACACTAGGGAGCGATTGCCCCAGAGAAGAAGTAGAGGCAGAAGAAGGAAGGGAAGCAGGAGAGGCCAAGTGAAAGGATAAGCGAGGAAGTGGCACACCGGACACAGCAGGACGCTGTCGAGGGCTGATGAGGGGAGAGGCGGCTGCTGCATCTGAAGCAGCACGCGGTAATCGAGTAGATGGAGCAGAAGCAAGGAGTGCGCGTGGTGGAGAACGAGGACCGCCAGTGGGGCTGCCAACACCACCAGCAGCAGAGGCATAAGGAAGATCCAAGTTGAGAGGAGGTAAGGGCACATTCTTCCGTCGGCGCAACAGTTCTCTCCGTTCCTCTATTTCCTTCTCTCGTTCCTTACGTTCCACTTCGGTCAAAGGCCATGGCATGGGATGTCGTATAAGCTGGGCATTGGTCATGTTGTGATCTGGCATGAGTGCACTATTTCTGCTTTTCTTCTCTTCTCTCCGCTTCGCTCTATAAGATTGAGATTTTTCTGTTGTTTCTCCATTGTTGTGTTCTCCAAATATGTTCTGAGAACGAGGTGTCCGTTCTTGCTTGTTCTTGTGTTTCTTCTTCTTCTCATCGCTCGTATTTACAATCCGTTCTTTGTCTTGGCCTGTTCGTGCTTCTTGTACAGGGCTCCTCGCTTCTTGCCGACTATTAGCATCATCATCTTCCTTTGTTATCGCTGGCGTCGTTGAGTCGGTTTGTGCCACCAAAGGTTTTGTTTCTACAGAGGTAGTGGCTTTAACGGATTTTATAACGTTGCTGTTTTTTAATATTACCTCCTCCTCTTCCTCCTCCACAACGGCGTTCTGCTCATCACTGCAGCCTTGTGGCCGCTTTGTTGTGGCATCCGAAACAATGCCTTGCAGTTGTGATTGATCAGGAGTGCGAGCAAGAGAATGTGCTTGTTCGCTTGACGTACGTGGTGTGTTGGGAAGAGATTTGTGAGTATGAGCAGTTTGTTTGTGCAGAGAGATTGACGCAGCAGAAGGCGAAGCTGTGCCAGGAAAGCGAGAAGGAGGGGCTAAATCGGTGGCTGAGCCTGTAGATGAAGCAGACGAGTTTGTTGTTGAGCCAGCCTTGGTAGTGGGGTGACTGTCATGTACATAATTACTCCGTTGTGCATTTGTCTCTTCATCCGCTGGGGTAGAGGTTGCATCGAGAAAGGTCAAAGGGATTTTGGGTTCTTCCCAACTTTTGCTTCGGTCTCTGCCTTGAACAGCAGAAGAGCCTGGCAAAGAACAAGCAACTGTTGTAGTTGTGGTAGATAAGGTAAAGCGAGTGTTGGTGCTGATGGTAGTTGTTGTGGCAGTTACAGAGGAAGAAGAAATGGAAGGAAAAGAAGCAGAAGAGGAGGAATGGGCGACGGTGGTTGAAGAGGTAGTTGCTAAGGGCGAAAAGCCTCTTCTGCTACCAGGCTTGAGAGGGGCCGGAGAGGAAGAAATTGATCGTTGTCTTTGTTGGATGCGTCCTTGCGGCCCTCTACCCCTTCTGCTGCTGCCATTGCCTTCTTCCCCACTACTGTCGCTACAGGCAAGAGCGTGGAGGGGCAGGTAGAAAAATATGTTAAGCTGAAGAAAGAACGAGCAACACAGGCAAAAAGAAAGAAAACAGACCTTGATAGACTCTCGAAGAAAGCTCTGCGTTCGCTTACACGTATAGATGTTATCATAGGTCCTCCTCCTCCGCCTTGTTGTTTTCCTTCGGCGCTTCTCATTCTCCTCCTTCCCGCCTGCCACACTTGTCTGTTTTACGAGTTCAAATCGGATTCGGTAGTGGGGGGTAGATTCTTTTTCGATCCAATTTTGATGAAGGTACTTTCTTCAACACCTCCTCCTCCACCGTAGTCCACCAGCACGCAGGCAAGAACTCCGCATCCCTCTCCGGTCAACCGTCTTCCCCCCTGTTATCAATAGTTTTTTTTCAAAAAAAATGCTCTCGACCCCCCGTCCTCGCTGTAGTCCTACCGCACACCACTATCCTTGCTTCCTCCTCCCCCCTTTTTTTTTTGCTTGTTAACAAAATCTAGCAAGGGGTGGGGGGGTTGAAGAAGAAAGCGCGTGCCCGGCAGCGCAGAGGGCGTTTTTTCCGGTTGTCCTTGTTTTTTTTGCTTTTTGGCTCAGGCTATCTAAATTAACAGTTGCGGTTAACGGGCGAATGGGTCTTTGGCAACGAACCAACCACCAGCGCCACTTGCTTTTGACTAGTTTGACCCAAAGTTCAAAGCGCTGCCCTTGGCCTTACCGTTGCGCAAAGGTGGGGAGAGTATTCGTCGACAGAGAATTTGTAGACACCGTGTCGTCATTAACCAGCGGCACAACCAAACAAAAAAAAAGGAGTGGATGGAAAGAATGTACATGCTTTGTTGGTCACCAGTGAATTCACTTTCCGTCCCCTCAACTCAAACCTCTCGGTGCTTGTACCAAAAGAAAGGGTCCAGCTTCATACGGTTCATGAATTTCTCGAACCACATGTCCAGGACCTTGGTTGGTATCAGCAGAAACTCGTTCTTCTCGTCGGTGTGTTTGTTGAAGCTCTCCATGAACCGGAAGAGGTCAGCCGCCACAAACTTGGCAAATATCTGGTACTCCTCCGCCTCCACTGGAATTGGACTCCGTTTCTTCACCAGCTCCGCCACGGGCTCCAGTGTCATACCTGCCAACAACAAAATAAAACAACAAAAGCACAACAGTTAAACCGAACGTTCAGCGCCAAACTTGTTTTCGGCCATGAAAACATCAGGAGCACGCATCGTACCCAACTTGGCATCAAAGGCTTGCGTGGACAAAGGAGGAGGCCACCTCAGCCGCAACGTGTTGGAAGGGCTCTGGTTGGTGACGGCCCCTAGATAAATGCCCTCCGCATAGGGCGGGGGGCTGATGTACACCGCCAGACCGTAGTTGCCGTCCTGAATGGGCTGCGTCAGGAAGACGGTGAGGCTGCTCACGGCGTTGGCTTGCGGCAGGTCGCAGGTCCATTTGTCAGCGTCTCGCTGGGCAAAGGTGTTTTGCACGGGTCGTCCTGGCACTATGATGGCGAACGGAGCGCTAACCACGTTGGAGTCAGCAGCGTTACCACCAGGAGCTTCCATCCCCGTTTGTGGGCCTTCCTTCCTTCTAGCAACAAAACCAACCAAGGTTTGTGAGCACGAAGGCGCTTCCTCTCTTGCTGCTCTTTTTTGTGGACAAGAGCAGAACGGAATTTCGATAATTCCCTGTTTCCATCGGATCGAAATTCGTAAGAAAATTCGAATATCGACAAAAATGAAGGATTTAGGCTGCCACCAGTTCTTTGTTTCGTCTTGTTGTGGCATTTTCTCCATTTCTTTCTTGTCCTTTATCTTCGCTCAGCTAACATCGACACCAGGCCAACATTCTTAACTCTTAAAGAATGTTGGCCTTTAAAGAATTAAAATTCTTATGATCGAAATGGCAAATCGCACCATTTGAGTATGTGTAACAAGAGTAAAAAGCGTTGTTTATTTGTAGAACTGATGCTGGAAAAGAAAGCTATATAGTAGTACAACTCAGCGGTTAAGATCTAAAGCAAGTCAAGTTATGCGGAGGCGGACTGTAATTGTTTGGTTATTTCGTCAAAGGTCGGTCGATCCTTTGGGTCCATCTTCCAGCAAGCCAGCATGATATCCTTTAGGATCTCGGGCGTGCCTTTAGGGATTTTTAGCGCCTTGCCTGTTTTCCACCATTCAAGTTAGTAATTGGAGAAGCACAAGAACAAAGAGGAAAGGAAACACGAACATCCTTCTTTGCAGACTTTGACGGCGGCTTTCATGACGTGAGTCTCTCCAAAAGGTTCTTGTCCTAATGTTACGATCTCCCACAAGCACACTCCATAACTGTATTGTTGACCAGAAATACGCTTAGTCCTCCTTCTCTTATCAGGTCAAACGAAAATTCAAGTACCTCCAAACATCAGACTTTTCAGAATAGATGCTTTCTTGAATGGCTTCTGGTGCCATCCATTTCAATGGTCCCACTTCCTGCTTGGTCTTCTGCTCAGCTCCAGCCAGCTTTAGCTTCCTTGATAAGCCAAAATCTATTTTAAGCAGTTTAGGCGATCGGTTTGTTGCTCTAACGGAAGACAGAAAAAACTGTTTTGTACCTGAAACTTTGATCTTCAAATCCTCAGTCATCAACAAGTTTCTAGCAGCTAAGTCTCTGTGGGTGATTCCTTCGGCATGCAAATGTGCCATTCCAGCTGCAGACAAGCGATAAGAATGAGACTCTCTACTGTCATGTTTTTAAAGAATTATAACGTACCAGCAACATCAAAGGCCATAGCGATCATGCTCTCTCCAGACAAGTCGTCTTTCTTGCGAAGGAAAGACAATAGGTCTCCATTGGTAAGGAACTCCGTCACGATGCATTCTGGCAAGCCATCTTCTTCCACTAATCCCATCAGCTGCACCACATTCGGGTGAGGTCTCAGCGTTCTGTATTCATAACGTAAAGTTAGCTTTGCATCTTGAAGGAGAGAAGAGCTAGAAAATGGAACCTCATCAATTGTGCTTCATGCTGAAAACTAGAAAGCTGCTCATCGTCCATGGTGTGTAGTTTCTTGATGGCCACTTCAGTCTCTCTCCACAATCCTTTCCATACAACTCCAAAGGCACTATAGGAAATGGTGTATAGCAGATTGATGGTTAAGAGAGATGAAACATAATAAAGGGAATATATGTACCCTTGGCCAATCTCTTTGATAAACTCCAATTCATCTCTGTCGATGAACCAGTTTTGCATCTGGTCTCCTTTCTTTCCCGCTTTCTTCTTAGCCTTTCTTTTCTCTCTGTTCGCGGTGTGAGGAGCTTGATATTGCGACTCTCCCGCCTCCAAGGTGTGCATGTCGTCTTCCAAGTCTTTACGAGAACGACGAGACCTCCTCACAAAGAGGATTGCTACTACAATAGCAACAACGAGAAGCAAAAGCAATACACAAACAACTACCACAGGAGCGATGACCTCTGCTCCTACTTCGTCTTCAGAGTCACCTTTTTGTGCCTCATTTTGACTGTCGGAAGGAGCTTCCACGACGACAAGGAAGTTAACGCCATGTCCTTGTTGAAGAAAAGCACCATTCGGTTGCTGGAGAACCAAACGTAAACCTTCTTCTTGAACAGAATTTTCTGTTATTGTAAACACAAAAGTTAGACTGAAGGCAAAGAAAAAGAAGAAAGGAATGCATAAGAAGAGACAGCAGTACCAGGATACAAAAATGTTACTTCAACTTCTACCGAAGTGACGTTTTCGGTGAACAATATTGGGCTCGCAACGGAGATGGTTATGTCGTTGCTGTCAATACCAGAGGTCGACTCTATTGAGAATGGTACAAGGATATCTTCCAAAGGTTGCGAAGAGACCTGGATCACAAAGGTTGCAGAAGCAGTGCTTTGACGCTTCTGTCCTTCGGGCAAGTTCAATGAGGTAGAAGAAACGTTCACGGTGATAGAGCTCATCAACAAAATGTCGATTGTCCCACGTCCAAAATCAGCTGTTGTTGGTATTTATGAGAAGGGGAAGAAAGAGGAAGAGGTCAAGAAGAAGGAAGTAGCAGGTACCTGATCTAGGATTACCGACCAAGAAATCTGGAATCTCATCCCCATTTAAGTCACCAGCTGGAGCAAAGCTCTTGCCATAGTCAAGGCCAAGATCGAACCTCGATAGGTCCAACAAACCCTTCGCCCTTCCATTTGTGTCCAAGAACAAGACCCAAAGGTTCTCTATCGAAACGCAAAGGATTTAAAATGATTTCGAACGAAGAAGCAACATGGAAAAACGAAAAACATACGCTCAGAGTACCCCGATGTCACGACAAGGTCGGGGACATTGTCATGGTTAAAGTCCATCGATGGGCCGAAACGTTCTGCTTCGGTCAATGCTCCTTCATTCCCAAGATTACGAACGACGTTGCCAAGCATGTCCGTGTGTGACAAGTTAAACAAAGAGTTTGGTTCGTTGACGGAGATCTCGTGCAGGGCCTTCACTGTTGCGTTTCGGTTAAGCAACAGGATGTAGACGGCTCCCTTGAAGGAGTCGGCTCCGTTCATTCCTACTACCAGATCAGGGATGTTATCACCATCAAAATCCCCTAAGCCTGTTTTAAAGTAAGCGGCTCCATAAAAAAAAAAAAAAAAAACAAATAAATGTGAACAGACAGAAATACCTGTAATGCTGTTTCCAAAGTTATAGGACCACGGAGGAATCACGTCTTCCACGTCGACTTCTCTTCCATATGCGTAACCCCAACTATAGGAACCATAGCCATAACCATCATAGCCGCCTGATTCACTGCAGTTTGAACAGGAGGAGATGGTCTTCACATCTTTGATGGTGAGATCGTCATTCATGTAGAGCACGTAGACTTCGCCTTGGTAGTTGTTGCTTCTGTAGGGACAACTCAACACGATGTCGCCTACCCCATCACCATCCAAGTCTCCAAGATAGCTTTCAGAACACAACGGAGAAAATAAAATGTTAGGTCATGAAGTTGAAGGAGAAGGAAGAGAGAAAAGAGAGAAACACACGCCAAATCAGCAGGGACATCAACTCCGTCATAGACCCACTCCCAGTAGTCTTCAGAGAACGGAGGGAAGAGACTCAACGGCTCTTCCGTTGGTGACAAGATCAGTCTGGGTTCCGTTTCTATAGTTCCATCCGATTCCATCGAGTATATGTATGCTTTTAAAGGAAACACAATGTCAGAAGCGTTATACTAGCTTAACCAAGAATAAGGAGGGGGAGAAGGAGTAGAAGAAGACGACATAGAAAAAGAAGTCCTTAAGAAAGAAGGAAGCAACAACAAGGGAACGAACCGAAAGTGCTGCCTAATGCAGCTTCGGCCACAATAGCAACGTCCAGTTTGTTATCCGAGTTGATGTCAGTCAATGGGACCGCAACAGTGCCATATAAATATCTATATTCTTCCTTTGGCGACTCCACAAGCTCATATTTCTCCACTCTGATTGTGTCGTTGAGGTACACCATCACGAAAGCTCCGTCATAATAATAGTCCTCTCCTGTTCCATTATTGGTTGCAATTAACAGGAGTAATAAAGACACAATGAAGAAAAAGTAAGATGGCAAAAGTAAATACAGAAACAAAAGAGAAGAGGGGAAGGAGCACCAAAAGAAGGAGCACCGCCTATAATGGCATGAAGGTCGCCGTCCACTTTTCCAAGATAACTCACAGAGGCGGGAAAGTCGAAAAGGTACTCGTCCGCAGGCATCCCGCTCCTTCCGGGTCCAATGCTGCGCACCTCTCCGATGGCATAGTTCAGGCCCCAGCTCACTGCTGGTTGTCCTTCGACTTTAGAGAAGAGGAAAAGAAAGAAATAAATATTAGTATGTTAGTATGTTAAATGCGGTTCGGAGTTGTTAAAGCTTACTTGTGACGGCAAACAGGCTGCCAATGAAGAGGAATAGGCCCACACGCCTACAAAGTAACGTACAATACATATAGGATTCAATACAGAGGGATAAAAAAAGGCCGTTGGTGGTGTGGCGGTGGGCTTGTAAACCTTTTAAAAAAATAAGTGAAATAAAACTCAGCCCTTGCGCAAACGAGAGTTGTGCCTACGAACTCCTGCACGCAGGAAAGGTATTCGCCTAGGAATTATACGCAAGTAAGGAACAGTTTAATTCAACCATAATGCATCAATCCCCCACCCCATTGGTCACCTACTAAAACTATCCGTTAATCACACTATATATTAATAAGGAGTATTGGTGATGATGCGAACACCTGTTCTGGTTGTCGTCTGGTGGTTTTCGTAAACAAAAACTGTAAAACAAAAGTTACGCAGTAAGAAAGGTGGTGAATATAACAAAGAGAGAAAGGAAATGCAGGCAAGGGTGGTATTGTATTTGCTACCTCTGGTGGCGGCCCTCTCCATCGGAGCCGCGGAAGCGCAGCGCATTCAATGGGGAAACTATTTGGTGACGGAGGAGCTCCTCCTTTTTCCCGAAGTGAACGTCGGAGCCGCCCTTTGTTCCCTGGAGAGCAACTTTTCTTCGCCCGGCTTGCGCTTGGGCATCGGAGGAGCCTGGACTGTCTCTGAAAACTTGTTTGACGCCGACGGCACCTCTGTCAGTTCGCAGAAGTTGGAAAGTACTCCTGGGTTTGACGATGTTATCGCTCCGTTGACGGACTTAAACGGAGACGGAAGGCTTGAAATAGGATTCTCTGGAGATGTCGAGTTCTGTACGGTTTACAGCTTTATTGTTGTTTTGTTTTGTTTTGTTCTAAACAACAAAAAAAAAAAAAAATAGTAAGGCAAAGGGTGTACATTGGCAGTCATACAAGCGAGGGTTTTATCAACACAACCAACTTGCTTACATTAGATCCTTCTCAACCTCCCTTGTCTCGCTTTTCTGTTCTTCAACAAAGATATAACACCAGCAACTATGCTTTTGGTTTAAGTGTTACGTAAGTGCACTTTCCTCTCTCTCTCTCTCTCTCTCTCTCTCTCTCTCGTTTCTCTTTCGCTATTTGTGCCTTTCTTCTGTTATTCTCTTCTAACTCTCTCTGTCTCTGTCTCTGTCTCTCTGTCTCTGTCTCTGTCTCTGTCTCTGTCTCTGTCTCTGTCTCTGTCTCTGTCTCTGTCTCTGTCTCTGTCTCTGTCTCTGTCTCTGTCTCTGTCTCTGTCTCTGTCTCTGTCTCTGTCTCTGTCTCTGTCTCTGTCTCTGTCTCTGTCTCTGTCTCTGTCTCTCGCTCTCTCTCGCGCTCTCTCTCACCCACTATTTCTCTTCGCTTGAATAAAACAGGTATATAGGAGACGTAGACAACAACGGAGTGGGGGACATTGCGATTAGCGGGGGCCACACGTCTAGCTATACAGCCACCGCCTTCCACATTCTCTTCTTGGAAAAGAACTTAGAGGTGCTGAACGTGACTACCATCACTCTGTTTCCAGACGAAAGCGTCGCCGCTTTTGCTATAAACTCTGAGTTGGGAATAGACTTTACAAGTTTTGCTTCGTCAATAGCAGGTATGTAATATTCTTTCTTTCTTTCTTGTCGTTTCTTTCTTGTAGTTTCTTGTCGTTTCTTTCTTGTAGTTTCTTGTCGTTTCTTTCTTGTCGTTTCTTTCTTTCTTTCTTTCTTTCTTGTCGTTTCTTTCATTCTTTCATTCATTCTTTCTTTCATTCTTTCATTCTTTCATTCTTTCTTTCTTTCTTTCTTGTCGTTTCTTTCTTTCTTTCTTTCTTTCTTGTCGTTTCTTTCTTGTCGTTTCTTTCTTGTCGTTTCTTTCTTGTCGTTTCTTTCTTTCTTTCTTTCTTTCTTTCTTGTCGTTTCTTTCTTGTCGTTTCTTTCTTGTCGTTTCTTTCTTTCTTTCTTTCTTTCTTTCTTGTCGTTTCTTTTCTTTCTTTCTTTCTTTCTTTCTTTCTTTCTTTCTTTCTTTCTTTCTTTCTTTCTTTCTTTCTTTCTTTCTTTCTTTCTTTCTTTCTTTCTTTCTTTCTTGTCGTTTCGACCCGCTTTTTGCTGATATTTATTTATTGTTTCATGTTTGTTGCATATAGACAAAGCTGTAACTCTGAAGGTAGACATCGAGCTCGGCGAAGGGTATCCGCTTCTTGAAACAGTTCCTCGCTCCATCAACGCCTCTTTGAAAACCCACAACAACACAAACACGAAAGAAAAGCAAAGAGAGGAGAAAGAAGAAGAAGATACGAATGAGTCAGCCAACGACGACAGCATCTCCTCGGCTGAGTCTGCTCTTGTACAAACATTGGTGAACTTATGGAGCTCTTCTTCGGCTGTCTCCGCTTCTTCTTCTTCCTCGATGCTGTTGAGCGCAGCACGTGTTTGCGAGAACTGGTTGGCCGTGTTCATTGAAAGAAGGCAAGGTTCGTCTATTATACCTTTTCATGTTAGTCTTGTTGTCGCATGTAGGTGTGAACCATTATCTCACCCAAACGATATGTTGCCTCTTCTCTCCGTGTTTTCTCTGCGCATAGCTGCTTGTATTGCAAAGAGGAAGGAACAGAGAAGAAAGCAAATCGCAGCAGAGCTAGTACGCCAACAACAAGAACAATCCAGTCCAAGCGATGATACCCCAAAGACACGGCCAACATCGGTCCTCGATAAAATCGTGGACGCCCGCAAGGGAAACCTCACGTTTGAACAGAGATTGCAAAAGGAGTACGAAACCCGCTATGCAAGCATCTCTCGAGAGGAGCTGGCAGAGTTGCTGAAGAAGATGGCCCATAAGCTGAAGCAACAACAGGAGAAAGAGATTCGTTTGCAGCGGCTTAACCCAGGTTTCGTTCTTCTTCCTTTTTTATTTCTCTGTTCTTTGGGCGTTATGCTATCTGTTTCTTCTAGCTCACTTTTCCTCAACAGTAGCAACAACGACAAGGGGAATGTTACCTCTTCGCACCTTATGTCTTAAGAACATGGCCAAGCATCTGCTCTATTATGAATCACTGGAGGGCGTTCCTCTCTTCATCCGAACGCGAATCTTTGGCATTATCGTACAAAACTACGTGCTTCATCCGCTTCACTTGGCGCTGCTGTTGGAGGATGACGTGAAGAAGCTGGATCTCTCTCCACAAGCCACTTTCGTCACCGACGAGCATCTTTACGTTATCTCTTTGCGTTGTCGCAATCTTCGCAACTTGAACTTGCAGGGCTGTGCTGCCATCACGGACGAAGGTTTGGCCAGCATTTGTTCGACCAACCATCAGCTGGCAAAGATCAACTTGCAAGGTTGCAAAAAACTCACTGTATGTCTTTGCACCTTCCTGATATTACCACCAGTTCGTGTTTTATAGCATGCTTAACATTCCTCTTCTACTTCTTTTATAGTCGCGCAGTCTCGCTGCTCTGGCTGCAGACTGTCCCAGCGTGCGTTTAATCTTTTTTTTAATCTTCCTGCTGCTCTGTTCTCTCCTTTCTTTCTTTCATGTCTTTTCTTGTCGTTTCTTTCTTTCTTTCTTTCTTTCTCGTCGTTTCTTTCTTTCTTTCTTTCTTTCTTGTCGTTTCTTTCTTTCTTTCTTTCTTTCATTCAACTGTGCTGATACAGTGGCAACAGGGATAGGTGATGTGGATGGAGATAACATCCCCGATATGGCTGCAACAGCAGAGACCGATGAAGGCACTTTGTTATTTATTTTGTTCCTGACACCGGAAGGAAACGTGAAAAAGTATCGCATTCACTCTACTGAGTCTGTCTACAACCCTCCCGGAACCAATAGGCCGCGAGAACTTTGGAACTGGGGCATTATAAAGAGCATGGGAGTTGAAGCAGCGCTTACGGAAGCGGAAAGGTTCTCTTCCGCCGACTATAACAACGATCAACATCCGGACCTTATTCTTGCGAGCTTACAAATGGGTTTTTGCCTCCTTGCTTGCTCTTTTGAGCTTCCTTTCCCTGTTAACCAAAGGATGTGCTTGGTGAAATGCAGGAGACACGTGGATGTTGTTTTTGGATGACAAGGGTAATATTACTGGCAATATGTACTATGGCGCTGGCATTCAACGTGAAGGATCGGGAGTAGCAGTGGTGGATGCAAATGATGATTCAGTCCCCGATGTTGTGCTGAGCAAAGATTTCCCAGTCGATCAAGGTAGCTTCTTGTATCTGTTCTTGTTCTTCTTGTTCTCCCCTCCTCCTCCTGCTAGTTGTACGCTTAGCCTTTACTTTCTGTCATGTTTTTAAATACTGTTACCAAACAGGAACGATAAAAGTTTTATTGATGGATGCCATTAGAATTACAGTAACTTCAGCGTCTTTCTCTGAAGAAGAAGACGAAGAAGAAGAAGAAGAAGGCGAGGACTCACAAACTCGAACCTTGCTGGCAACATTTCAAGTGGAGCTGTCAGCAAGACCGAGGTTCGCCATCCAAGTGGATTTCCAGGTGGAGACCAGTGACAACATCTCAGATGAAGATGTGGTCTTGTTGTCCCCTTCTCCACTGAACTTTGAGGCTGACCAGACTTCCACTGTTGTGCAAGTGTCTGTGGTCCTACCTGTGGAAGGTTCTCTCCTTTCACGCCCTGTTTCATTCTTTCGTTCCATTATCTAATGGCATTCTGTTGCACTATTTTTGTTTAAAAAAAAAAAGACGTGATAAATAGAAGACAACAGCAAGAACCAACAATCACTCTCGTTCTGACTTCTGCAAAGAACGCTCTCGTCAGCAGCAGCAGCAACTCTTTCTTGCTGTCTTTGGTTAACTCAGAAGAAAGCTCAAATAACGATGATGAAGACAGCAGCGATGAAGAAACAAACGTCATAGTGCCCATTGTAGTCACTATAGTTGTTGTGTTACTAGTATTGCTCGCTGGCGTTGGGTTTGGCGTTTGGTGGAGACGCAGAAAGATGCAGATACAAAAGCGGATGCGAGTAGATTCTCAGTATGGAGTGATGGAAGGAGGCAATCGTCCAAAACGAGACGATGACGAAGAAGAAGACGAAGATGAGGGCTTTGAAATGAAGGGTGAAAATTTGTGGAATATAGCCTACCACAAGTTGACGTTTGTTGAGAAAATTGGCGAAGGGTACTCCTGCTTTTTGCTCTCTACTTATCTCTAGTTACGCATATCTTCTAACGAGCATTAAAACAGAGCATTTGGGGAAGTGTGGAAGGGAATGTGGCGAAACTCAGAAGTGGCCATCAAGAAGCTTCACACCATGGATGACGACCAGCTTCAAGACTTTCAAACAGAAGCACAAACTCTCAAGTTCCGTTACTTTTGTTCTTTCATTGACTTTTTTTGTTTTTCATCTTCTGCTTTATTTGGTTTGTTTCTCAAGCCCATCGTAATGTAAATAGAGGGCTTCGTCCACACGGAAACGTCATTCAACTTCTGGGAGTCGTGAATGAACCCGACAAACCATTTTGTATTGTAACAGAGTTCATGGACAAAGGCGATCTCAACAGTTACTTGTTGCAGCACAAAGACAGCATCGACGCGGATACCATGTTGAAATGGGCTATTGACATTGCCAGTTTAGTTCTCTCCCTCGCTCTCTCGCTCTCTCGCTCTCTCCTCTCTCTCTCTCTCTCTCGCCCTCACTTCAACTTTCAACTGACAAGCATATCTCCATTTAAAAGGTGGAATGCACCATTTGCATTCAGAAGGAATCACTCATCGAGACTTGGCCACCAGAAATCTCCTTCTCACCAAGGCTTTACGACTCAAAGTTGCTGGTTAGCCTTTTAACCAATTCCTTTCAGTTTCTTTTTTTCTCTCCTTTGATGCTAAAACCAAAACCAGACTTTGGAATGTCAAGAAAGATGGACAAGAAAGGAGGAGCACAAAAGACCACCAACGACGTTGGGCCTCTGAAATGGTTTATCTTGTTATTTTAAACTTGTGGCTTAAAATTTTTCTGACTATTTCTGCACAGGATGGCCCCAGAGGCAATCGAAGACCACATTTATTCTGAAAAGTCTGATGTTTGGAGGTTTGTTTTGAACAACCTATGTTATTCGTTCTTTCTTCTCATTCGGTTTCACTTAGCTTTGGAGTCTGTTTGTGGGAGATCTCTTCATTTGGGGCCGTTCCTTTCGAGGGGTTGTCTGCCGTCAACGCTGCTGTGAAAGTATGTCAACAACGCGAAGCGTTGGAACCACCCGAAAACAGCCCCCCCGTTCTGCGCGAGGTCATGCTGACCTGTTGGGCTTTCTCTCCCGAAGATAGGTTCGTTCTCTCGTTCTCTTTTTTTTGTTCATTTAGGTTCGTTGTTTGAGGAAATAACGAGACTGAACTGACCGTTGTTTTGACCACCAGACCAACTTTTGGTGCTATACTTCAAACGTTAAAAGAAAAAGCAACGAACGCTTTAATGTGAACTTTTTTCGCAGCATTTGTACCTGTAATATAGCCACAATTAATATAACAATGTAAAATTGCGTCAATATAACAAACACCAAAAGAAGATCCGTTTGTCTGCGCTTCACAAAAAAGCGCTGCACCACCGATAAGTGATGCAGCGGACTCTGTTGTTGTTTGCTCTCGTAGCGGTGGGTTGTTATAGGCCTGCTGAGGCGCAAAGCATCCAATGGGGGAACTATTTGGTGAAAGAAGAGCTGCGACTGCTGCCCACCATCCCTGTAGGAGCGTCTATTTGTTCGTTGGACTTCGACCCTCCCGCTTCGGGCTTCCGGCTGGGAGTAGAGGCAAGCACGGAGTTATATGATGTTGTCTTTTACGCCAACGGAACCACCGGTGACTCGGGGAGCTATCGCGACGAGAACACGCCCTTCCTTGGCCCTGTCGTTGCTCCTTTGACGGACTTAAACGGAGACGAACGATTGGAAATAGGATTTACCGGAGAAGACGTCTGGTGTAAGTTTATTTTTCTCTCTTCTCCTTTATAGTTTGTTTCTTTTACTAAGCTATATTTAAAAGCTGAAACATCCTCTTTCAGGAAGCGAGTGCATATAGGAAGTCACATAAGGGAGGGTGTTATCAACACGTCCAGCTTGAAGACTTTTGCTATCGATCAACCTCCCTTGTCCCATTTTCCTGTTTTTCGACAGAGGTATGACGTCAATGCACCAAGTTTTGGAGCCTTTTCGTTTGGACTGAGTGTTACGTACGTTTATTTTAGTTTCTCTTCCTTGTTCGTGTTCTGCTTCTTCTTGTCCGTGTTCTCCTTCTTTTTCTCAGAAACGGACTTTTCCTTCTTCTCACTTTAAAAGGTTTGTTGGAGACATTGATAAAAACGGAGTTGGAGACATTGCAGTCAGTGCCGAACACAGAGAGTATAGGACAGCCTCTACTATTCACATTCTATTCTTTGATGAGATGCTGGATGTGGCGAACGTTAGCACTATAACCCTTATTCCCGATGAAAATATCACAGCTTTTGCTTCTGCCTCTGAATTAGGTTTTACTTTTAGCGTGTTTGGTCAATCGCTGAGTGGTGAGTTGTTTTTTGTTTCGCTTGTTGCATTCTTACAGTTTTTCTGTGTTGGCCTTTCTTTCGAATGAACAGGAATTGGAGACTTGGATGGGGATAACACTCCTGATCTGGCAACAACTGCATTCACGGATGAAGAGAACCTCGCTGTAGTGTTCATCCTATTCCTGACACCGGAAGGTAATGTGAAAGACTATCGATTTTTCACTCCCGAGGACGTCTACACGCCACCAGGAGCAAGTGATTTCCTTTGGCAACAAGCAACAATAAAGAGCGCAGGAAATGAGGCCGCTCTAACAGAAGCAGAGAGGTATTCTTCGGCTGACTATAACAACGATCACCATCCAGATATTGTTCTTGCTGACGCTCGAATAGGTCTTCTTCCCAAATTCCGTTACTATCATTTCTTTAACTGAACAAGGTGTTTGGTGAAACGCAGGAGATATGTGGATGCTGTTTTTGGATGACAAGGGTAACCTTACGGGCAATATGTACTACGGTACTGGCGTGCAATTTGATGGATCAGGACTTGCGATAGTTGATGCGAATGAAGATTCCTTGCCTGATGTTGTTTTAAGCAACGGAGTGGATGACAGTAAGTTTCCCTTATCTGCTACCAGTCTTTCTTCTGCTTCTTTCTTCTTCCACATTCTTTTCTCCTTGTCTAGTTCTCACTTCTGTTGCTAATTTGTTAACCTTTGTTGCAGTTGGAGTAATAAAAGTACTATTGATGGATGCCATTAGAATTACAGTAACTTCAGCGTCTTTCTCTGAAGAAGAAGACGAAGAAGAAGAAGAAGAAGGCGAGGACTCGCAAACTCGAACCTTGCTGGCAACATTTCAAGTGGAGCTGTCAGCAAGACCGAGGTTCGCCATCCAAGTGGATTTCCAGGTGGAGACCAGTGACAACATCTCAGATGAAGATGTGGTCTTGTTGTCCCCTTCTCCACTGAACTTTGAGGTTGGCCAGACTTCCACCGTTGTACAAGTGTCTGTGGTCCTACCTGTGGAAGGTTCTCTCCTTTCACGCCCTGTTTTATTAAACTATCTCTCCTTATTTTGTTCGCTTAAACGTCATTTTATTCATACCTTAGTTGACTTTTTCCCTCTCTTTTGCTAAAAGAGTCAGAAGGAATGAAAAGTAGAAAACAGCAAGACCCCACAATCACTCTTCATTTAGCAAATGCGATGAATGCGCTCGTCAACAGTAGCAGTAGCTCTTTCTCGCTCTCTTTGATAAACTCAGAAGACAGCTCAAACACCGAACCAAACAAAGAAGACAGCAATGACCAAACAACAATTATAGCGCCAGTTGTAAGTGTAGGCGTTGTTCTACTACTAGCCGTGATTGTGGGAGTTGGATTTGGAGTTTGGTGGAGACGCAGAAAGACACGAATAGAAAACGAGATGGAAGTTGATTCTCAATATGGAGCCATCGAAGGAGGAATGCATTCAGAGCGACATGAAGAGTCTGAGGAACAAATGGAAAGTGGAGATATCTGGAATATAGCATATACGGAGTTGACATTTGTCGAAAAGATCGGAGAAGGGTATTCCACTCCAAGCTTTGAACTGTTGAAGTTTATTTGCTCACAGTTGAACATAACAGAGCATTCGGAGAAGTGTGGAAGGGAATGTGGCGAAACTCAGAAGTGGCCATCAAGAAGCTTCACACCATAGAAGAAGAGCAGCTTCAAGACTTTCAAACAGAAGCACAAACTCTCAAGTTTCGTGTTCTCCCCTCCTCTTTCTATATTTTTCCCTTTCTCACGTATCTTTCACAACAGAGGACTTCGTCCACATGGAAACGTCATTCGGCTTTTGGGAGTTGTGAATAAACCTCTTTGCATTGTGACAGAATTCATGGACAGAGGTGACCTCAACACCTACTTGCTGCAGCACAAAGATGACATTGATGCCGACACTATGTTGAAATGGGCTATTGATATTGCTAGTTTGGTTTCTCTCTATCTGTCCTTCGTTATCGTTTGGTTACTAAAACTCCAACAAAATTGCAACAAACATAAATAATAAACAGGTGGAATGCGTCATCTGCATTCAGAAGGAATCACTCATCGAGACTTGGCCACCAGAAATCTCCTTCTCACGAATGCTTTACGACTCAAAGTTGCTGGTTAGCCTTTTAACCAATTCCTTGCCTCTCTCTCTCTCTCTCTCGCTCGCTCTCTCTCTCTCTCTCTCTCTCTCTCTCTCTTTACGATCCAGTTCTCCCATTTTATTCTGATTAAACTCAAAAAACAGACTTTGGAATGTCAAGAAAACTAGATACCAAAGGCGGTGCTCAAAAAACTACCAACGAAGTTGGCCCTCTGAAATGGTTTGCTTGTTATTTTTTATTTTTTTAAGAAAAACTGGCCTTTTTTCTATGAAGAATGCTAAAATTCTTTACAGGATGGCCCCAGAAGCAATTGAAGATCACCTTTATTCTGAAAAGTCTGATGTTTGGAGGTTTGCTTTGAGACAGCTGCTTTCATTTTCAATTTTCTTTTAGTCTTTTGTGCTCATTTATTTCAGCTTTGGGGTGTGTTTGTGGGAGATCGCTTCGTTCGGAGCCATTCCTTTTGAGGGCTTGACTGCTGTCAATGCTGCCATGAGAGTTTGCCAGCAACGCGAGGTCTTGGAACCAGCTGAGAACGCGCCGCCGGTATTGCGCGAAGTCATGCTATCCTGTTGGGCTTTCTCTCCAGAAGAAAGGTTCTCTCTCTCTCATCTCTCGTTTCTCTTGTGAGAGCTTTGAAACATCGTCACTGACACCAACGCGGCGTCGTCATGATCAGACCAACCTTTGCGGATATACTGAAGGCGTTGAAAGAGGAAGCGACACTTCCGTGATGCTTAAAAATAATTCCCCGTTTAATGACGACAGCATACCTTACGCCTACAGTAGAAATGCCCGAAGTGCCTCCTCAGCAAACAACTTTTACTATTTAACGCCAAGCACCTGGCCTGGCTCACTTCATGTAATCTTTGCAAAACAAATTGTATACACCACATCTTATGAGCGTATTAGCTCTGCGTTCTTCTTCCTCCACTTTTGGCTTTCGGCGTGAAGTTTTTTTGGCGGTGAGGACTGGCAGAAGATCATTTCGACACACAGCGCTCTCTCCCCTCTGTAACAACACAGGAAAGATCGTTTGGTACACTTCTTCAGTAACGAGTAGGAAGATGGAACAGGACAAGATGAATGCAATCGTTGTGGAACAGTTTGGAGATCCCTCCGTTCTGCAGCTCAAGCAAGTCGACCGCCCCAAAATCTCTGCTTCGAAACAGGTACCCGATGCAGGCATGCTGACGGGGGTACGACAACCCTAACTAACAGCGCCAACACATAGGTTCTCGTAAAAATGGAAGCGGTGGGAGTGAACCCTCTGGAGACGTACATACGCAGCGGTCTTTTCGGAGGTCGACTGCCCTACACTCCTGGCACGGATGGAGCTGGTGTCATTGTGGATGCAGCTCAAGACGTCACCTCTTTCCAGGTAACTCTCTCTTCCTAGACTTTTTTTTTGGTGTTCGTTTTCTGATGTTATCAGATAGGAGATAGAGTTTACCTCACTGGAAGCCAATCTGGAACCTATGCTGAATACGCTTTGGCCAAGGTTTTTACTCACTTTTTCTCTTTCTTTCCCTTGTTCTTCTTTCTCTCTCCATCTTTCTTCCTTCCTCTTCTCTTTCTACGATCGTTTAACACAGTGAAACAGGAAGAACAAGTGTACCGCTTGCCGGACAACCTTACGTTCTCGCAGGGAGCCTGCATCAACGTTCCCTTCGCCACCGCCTATCGCTGCCTCTTCCAACTGGCCAAGACCAAGCCCGGAGAGTTTGTGTTCGTGCACGGCGCCAGCGGTGGCGTTGGCTTGGCCTCTGTTCAGTTGGCACGTTCTCATGGCATGACTGTAGTTGGCACCGCTAGCACGCCTGAGGTTTTTTGTTTTAATTCCTCTGCTCATTCCTTCTTCTGCTCCTTGCGTATTGCTCATTCATTCTCTTCTCTCTTTTGTTTGCTTCAGGGTCGTGAGCTGGTCCTAAAGGAAGGAGCCCACCACGTCTTCAACCACAGAGATGAGGGATACTTGACCCAAGTCAAGGAGTTGGCAAAGAAATCGGGAGCCGGCGGTGGAGAAGGAGTGGACGTTCTGCTTGAGATGCTTGCCAACGTTAACCTTGCCAACGACCTCAAGATTATGGGTATGTTCTCCTCTTGCTGTTTGCTTCCTCGTTTGCGTTTTCTCTCAACTGAGCATGCGAAACGATAGGTAAATACGGAAGAGTTGTCGTTGTAGGCAGCAGAGGCAACGTCGAGATCTCGCCCAGAGACCTGATGGCCACGGAGTGCAGCGTGCAGGGCGTTATGCTGGGCAGAGCTCCTCTCTCCGAGCTCAAAGAGGTTCACGCAGGATTGAGAGCTGGCTTCGAGAATGGCACCCTTCGCCCGGTCGTTGGAAAGGAGCTGGCGTTAGCCGATGCTGCCATCGCTCACCATGAGATCATCCATTCTTCTGGCGCTCGCGGCAACGTGGTTCTTTTGCCTTCTTTGTCTTCTGGATCTTCCTCTTCCCAGTAAAGAAAGAGAAAGAAATGAAGCAGGAGTTAAACAATAAAAAGAAATACTTTGTTTTCCTTACAAACGGCTGATGCCCGCGTCAGGACGATCGCCACGAATCAAGTTGGAGATGGCTTTGAAGTTGGAGTACTTGGCATCGCCCATCAGTTGGAACAACATGCTATCACTCGTCGTCAAGTACGCTCCGCTTTGTTTCATCCGCTGCAAACAAAAGAAATCGCTCTTATGAGAAAACAGAACCAGAGAGAGAGAGAGAGAGAGAGAGAGAGAGAGAGAAGGAAGCAGAAAATAAACCTCAAAGCCCATAACACGGTCGCTGGGGCGTTGGGAGGAGGTGCCGTCGGCCAGTATGTGTACGTCGTAGTTGCGCTCCAGAAGGTCCAACGCCGTTTGAAGCACGCAAACATGCGCCTTTTGGTATGGTATGCAAGTTAGAAGAGCAACTGAAAGAGAAGGGCAGAAGCAGAGAGCGATAGTTAAAGGTAGAAAGAGAGATGTAACCTCAATGCCAAAGAGAACGACAGAGGTGCGTTGTGGGTGTTGGCTCAAGAAGGCGGTGACATCCTCGGTAAGCATGGAGAAGCGAGTCTTCTCAAACTTGTGCACCTCCTCTCCGCTGAGATCAATCTCTGGAACTATTTATTTTGTTGTTGGATGACGGACGATGGCCAGAGAGAAAGAGAGAAAGCGAGCTTTACCAATCCTTCCAAACGCTTTTGGATATTGTTCGGTCACTACGACAGGGATCTTAAATACAGGAGCAGCCTTGACCTAAACATAAACGCCATTAGTAAGTCTTCATCTTTTGATTCCAAAAAAAATAAATAAATTGATTTTCATTGGAAGTGAACACGAACAACAGCGAACCATCAAATCAGAGACATGCACAACGGAAGGCATGTGGCTGATCAAGTCACGAAATCTTTCTTGCACATCGCAAAGAAAGAAGACGCTGTTCTCTGGTTTGATCCTGCCTATCTTTCGTGCTGCTGCTTGCATGCCTCGCCTCTACCCTTTTCTCTTCCCTTTTTTTTTGTTGGGCAGATAATATTGCTTCATGTCGTCTTGATCGACGGGTTTTTTGTCGACCTCCCTTGTCCTCATTTTCTACTTCCTCTTCTTCTTCTTCTTCTTCTTCTGCTTCTTCTGCTTCTTCTTCTTCTTCCTCTTTCTCTTCTTCTGCTGCTTCGTCTTGTTATTCTTCTTCACCTTCTTCTTTCCCTTCCTCATCACAACATGCAGAGGGTTGAGTGGAGACGTGTCTAAACTTTTAGATATACAAACAATCTTACAAACAAACGGGAGTACCCAGTCTTTCTTACTCCGCTCCTCTGTTGGAAAGGTTGATCATGAGAGAAGGGATGGGCGACGTTGCGTTCATCAAGTGCGAATACTCGTCCACGGACACCATGTTCAGGTCCTGCGAGGTAATGAGCTGCTGCAACGAGAGTGGCATTGTTTTGTCCTTGGCATCAGTGACCATTACAGCCTCCCACCGACTGATTGCCCCCGTCTCGCTCTCTCTCACCTGCATAGGAACGAGCAGCACCCTCACCGCCTCGATCTTTCCCGCCACGATCCTCCTTGCCTGGAGACCGCCATCCACGCCCGAGGCAGAAGACACAGCAAAGCGAACTGCTTTCACCAAGTTGTCAGCGGAGAGCAGCAGACCGTCTTCTCCATGGCTACCGACTGTACCTTCCGTTTTCATCAGAGAATGGGATGAAGAAGAAGAGGAAGAAGAGGAGGGCAGTGAAGAGGAAAGTTCGACAGTATGGCGTTTCGTCATCTTGGCCTTGAACCTCATTCCTGGCTCGGAGGTGATGACTCGCAGGGAAGAAGGGGACAGCGGGTGAGCCTCCAGCTGGGGCATCTCATCATTTTCCTCCTTGTCCATCTCTCCGTCCTCATCCAGGTAAACGTCGTTGCGCAGGCGTAGCTGCTTTAGCCCAGAGAGCTGCACCCGCACACCAGCATGCACCGTCAAACGCTGAAAGGGCTCCACCTCCGCCCGGTTTGGCAACCAAAACTCTGCCTGGTTCACCTTCTCCGAGAACCAAAACTCCAAAGGACCCTCCACCTCCACCACCGGGAAAGCTGGCTGGGCGTCAGGGTGTGGCAGAGGGATCAGCGCCCCAGAGCCAGCAGAGGGGGAGTGCAGCCTCCAGAGGAAGTTCCAAACCTCGGGAGGTTGAAGGTAGGCCAGATCTAGGCTGGTGCGGCGATGTCCAGGCATCAGCGCCATCATGGCGGGGTGCTCCACCTCGGCGGTAGCAGTGAAGAGGAGGGTGTCAGCCAGGCGAACGCCCTCCATTTCGACCAGGGCCAGCTCCACGGGGGAGCGTGGGCGGAGCAGCTGCCTGGCTTGCGTGAGGGAGGTCGCGGTTTCTTGCTGCTGGCCCATGGACTCCGCCCTGAGTTGGGCGTTGATGGAGAGGAGCGCTTCCTCTGCCACCTTGTTTACGTGAGGCTGCCAGGTCTCGAAAGGGGAGTCATCCGTGACGATGGGAGGGAAAGCCGAGGTAGAAAGGATTGGCTCGAGGAGGAGAAGAAGAAGAAGAATAAGCGGAACCCACAGTGGGAAGACTGCCAGCCGGTGCAGTCGCTGTGCGAGAAGAACCTCCATTGGTGTTGTGGTTGTCTCCTTCCCTGGTTTATTTGTTTTTGTTTCTTTTGGGTGGCCATTTTTGCTTGTTGTCGTAAGCGGCGTGGCAACACCCGATTGGTTCCTTTTTCCTATTTTCCGATTTTTCAATGAAGTTTCTTCAAATTAATTCCGATATTTCTCTTTCCCGTGTCGTCCTGGAATTTTAGCCTTTGAAATTAAACGGAAACTTGGCAGAAAGCTAAAAGCAGAGGCAAGGCAAACCTGTTTCGGTGCTGCCTTTGTGCGCTCCAATGGAACGGCAACGTTACCCCCTCCCCACCGTTTTGGCTGGCTGGTGCCATGCTACTCTGCCCCCAATGCTACCATTTTGTGCCTCCTTTTTGAAAACACACACAAAGAAAACGTTGGTTTGCCTTCACTCTCTCTGAAACTCCAAGTCACACCCCAACCACGACGACGAGGACAATCAAGAAGGAAACAACCAGCGAGGCATAGAGGAGAAGAAGATGGAGTACACCACTTTTGAAACCCCTCCCCCCACGAAGAAACAAAATCAACCCACTGAGGAAGAGAAATGGAAAAAGCCGCAGCAGCACCCGCTCGGCTCTGAGAGCTGCTCGGACGCGGCCATGTGCGCCTGGCACTACACCATGTACCACCTCACCTCCCCTCTGGCCTTGTTCCGTTGGGCCTGCTACAAGGCCTTCTCCCTCTGCTTCTTCTTCCTGGCGAGAGCTTTTGCCATAGTCGTGCTGCTGGCAAGGGGCCTCGGGATCGAGCTGCGCAGGCACCGCGAGCACAGGGAGGAGGCGGAGCGCTACAGGCCCGACTGGCACAAGATGACCCCGCTGCAGAAGCACGTGGCCTTCTTCGACCGCAACAATGACGGCAAGGTCACTTGGTATGAGAGCTACAAGGGCTTCAGGGCGCTCGGATGGAATCCATTCAACTCGGCTTGGGCCAGCGCCTTTGTGAACTTTAGCATGGGTATGTTTAGTTTTTTCCTTCCAGCCAAGCTAGCTTCTCTCGCTCTCCTCTATGCTTCACTGCTTCTCTATAGGCTCTGTTCTCATCTCATCTCTTTGTCCTCTCTTCCTTGTTTTCTTGCTCTGTTTTCTTCTCACCTCTCTGCTATTCTTCCACTACTCTCTCAACAGCGTTTGCCACTTCGCCATACTGGTGGCCTACCACTACCATTTACATGAAGAACGTGCATCGTAGCACCCACGGCAGCGACACCCGTTTGTACGACCACCATGGGCAGTTTGATGAAGCCAGATTCTTACGTCTCTGGGCGAAGTACGACCCTGATGACACTGGGTTTGTTACTTCTTGTTGTTGTTATTCTTCTTCTTCATTCTTCTTCCTCTTCTTGTTCTTGTTCTTCTTCTTCTTCTTCTTCTTCTTCTTCTTCTTCTTCATTCTTCTTCCTTCCTCTGCTTAAAAAAAAATTAGCTATATGACACCAGGAGCAGTATGGAGGATGACGGAGGACATGAGGGACGCTTGGGACTTTTTCGGCTGGACAGCAGCCAAGTTCGAATGGACCTTTGTCATCTGGCTGCTGGGCGATCGTCACGGCTGCCTCAAGAAGGAGGACATGAAGGGCCTCTACGATGGCTCCATCTTTTACAAGATAGAGCACGAGAGGCACCAACAAATGCTATCCAAGACTCGACAATGGCAAAAGCCTTCTGCCTCTTCCTCCTCTTCTGTCGAACTGAAGCCGATGGCCACGCATCGTCGGGGAGAAGACGAGCAACGAGAAGAAGAAGGAGCAGAAGCTGGTACCAGTGCAGACCTTTCCACTTCCACAAAGAAAAACAAGTAACCACTGCCTTCCAACAAACTTTATTTTTTACTCATCAAAGAAGCCACGCGTATCATGCCCTTGGGCCTGCATGCGTCGCTTGAACTCCTCCACCGTCAGGATCTTTTCCTGAGGGGAGGGCGCCGCCGTGATGTGGGCGTCCCGCTCCTCCTTCAGCTGCCGCCTCAGCGCCGCCAGGCGCCGCCTGCTCCGCTCGTAGTGGTTGAGCTGCCAGTGGGCCAGGCCCATGGTGAGCGCCACCACCGCGCCCAGCTTGAAGAAGTAGCCGCGGAAGAAGCTGACGTAGCGCGGGGCCACCGGCGTGTGGTAGTCCAGGTTGCGCACTGACTGGGACACGTTTTCCAGGTTCATTTTTTTGTTGGTTGGTTTGTGTGTTTCAAAGAGAAGGAAAGGAAGAAGGGGAGAAACTGGTTCTCTTATTGTGGCAACGGAGGAGACAGGACAAGAGGAGGAAAGAAGGATGGGGAGGGTCAGAGGCGAGGATTTTACGCCGATTTTCTGTCGGGTTGCCGTGGGCTTGGCCTCGCCCCTTATCACAAGTTGTAGCGTGCTGCTTCTTCTTCTTCGCATGTGTATCTCTCTCTCTCTCTCTCTCTCTCTCTCTCTCTCTTCTCTCTTCTCTCTCTCTCTTCCTCTTCTCTCTTCTCTCTCTCTCTCCTCGTACTCCAGTTCTCAGAACCAGACTTGATTGTATTATGTACAGAGAGGAATGCATTGTATGTATATCACTTTCGACTGGAAAAACAAAGACAACGGAGAGACCAAGGCTACTTGTGAGCCACGGTTTCAATCTTCTTCCGCATCTCCTTGCTGTGCATGGGAGTCATCTGGGAGTAGTTCATGGCCGTCCAGAAGAGGCCCATGAAGAGCCCGGTGCGCAACGACCCCATCAAGGAGCGGTTGATGGGCAAGCTGGCCAAGCTGCCGGCCGCCACGCCGGCTCCCAACGCGTTCCACAGGTCTGTTACTCCTCTATACCTGTTTTTGTTGAGGCAAAGAGAAGGAGGTTAGAGGAGGAGTGCAAGAGGAGGAGGCATAGAGAGAACAGAGCAAAGTGAACGAGAGGACAAAGAGAGGAACAAGAATGGAAGGGAGCATACTGGTCCAAAGAGCAATGGAAATAGGAGACCATGCCAGAGAGAGCGCCCAAGTAGAGGCCGTAGCGAATGGAATTGCCCAGTAGTAAGCCGGTGAAGGAGAGTTCGGGGTGGCCTTTGAGCTTCGCTGCTTTGTAGGCTCCAAGCGCGGCGCCACCGATGGCACCCACCGAACTTCCTGCGGCAGTGTAGGCAACTAAACAGAGGAAGAGGGAAGGACGAGAGTGAGAGACCGAGAGAAAGAAGATCAAACACGAAAATATAAAAGCAAAAGACGAGAATGAGCTCAGAGAAACAAACAGCCATAGTCCGTGCAAGACATCTTTGGGTAGATGGAATGGCGCGGTTGGTTCATAAACTCAAGGTTGTCCATGGTGAGGCGGATGCAAAAAAAAAAAAAGGAGTGGGAACAAAGGGAGTTTCCGTGCGTTGTGTGCGTATGTGGTTTTACAGGAGGAAGAAAGTGGCTTGTGTGGTAGCAAAAATGAAGGCAACGGCGGCGTGACACGACTTTCTTCTCTTGTTTACGCCAAATTTCGTTCAAAAATGTGCCGCTGTTTAATAGCGACAATAATAACGTCCACAACTACGAACGGTTGTTCTCTCGTGGTGCAGTTGGCAGCACGCCCGTAAGACGCATAGGCAGGACAGTCCGATTCTGGGCGAGAGAGCAAGCCCCGCCGTGGTGTAAGATAACGTAGCACGCCTTGAGCTCGAGGGGCAGTTTGACAAGGGGGTGCGGAACATAAAAAGGCTGTTTTGGACGTCGTCGTTCTTTCCCACGAACCGCACAAGAGAGAACGATATGGAGGATACCACAGCAAATGCACCGACGCCGTGGGAGGAGCTGCCCGTCGAGATCTGGCATGCGATACTGGGGGAACGCTCGCTGTGGCGCAGGGCGCCCCTGCTTGCTGAGGTGTGCCGCCGATGGAGGGCGATCATGTTCTCCCATGGGTACGACACCAGGAAGACGCCGAACCTTGGCACCATGGTCATGCGCCGCCCGCCCGAGGTTCTGAGGTGGGCCGTCGGGAAGCCGAGGTTCGTGGAAGCGCTGGTGGCCCACTACAAAGACCACAGTCGCCGATATCCCATGTCCTGTTTGGTGGCGGCGCTGGTGTCCATGGATTGTGCGGACATACTGGAGGACATGGCCACTCTGCCCGAGTCTGTGGATTGCGAGTGTTGCATGTACTGCCAAAAGTACGGAAAGCCCTCGATGCCCCCTGTGCAATAGCCTGTCATGCCGCGGGGAAGGGTTCTGTAAGTGTGCTTCGCTGGTACCTGGACAGGGTGGTTCCAACATGCCAGTCGAACGCCAAGCCGGACTTCGTGGGACTTATGCGCACAGCCATAGCGGGCGGCGGCCTCGAAACGGCCAAGCTGCTGCTGAGCAGAGACGCCTCGAACCTGAGACCCTGCCTTCTGACGATTCGGCCTCCCTCTTTTAATTTATCCACCTCCACATCCGCCCAATTTATTTATAAGAAAGAACAATGAAGGAGAGGACAGCTCCACCGCCATGGGAGGAGCTTCCATCCGAGCTATGGAACATGGTGTTCCTCGAGGCGCGATTGTATTTGTGGGATTGGCTCCATGTGCTTGGGTTGGTGTGTCGCAAGTGGAGGGGCATCGCGATGGCGCGATGGATGCTCTGTGCGAGATGCCTGCGCGCATCGGCGGTGATGAACGCCCCTTCGCCGGACCTGCTGAACTGGTCGCTGGGGTTCCCCAAAGCGAGACGGGGGTTGATAAAGGAATACGGAGGGCGTCAGCCCTACCTCCCGGACGAGTTGTTGTTGAAGCTGGTGGACGCTGACCGCCCGGACGTGCTGGAGGAGCTTTTCAGATGCGAGGACCCCTTCGACTGGCTCAAATGGCAGACCCGACACAAGTGCGTCTACTGCCGCAAGTTTGGCGACCGCTCCCCCTTCAGCAAAACGGAGGCGGTGTGCGCGTGGAAACCGGGCGACGCGGTGCCCGCCACGTCCATCCACACGTTGCACATGCGAGCGATCCACAAGGGGTCTTTGGGCGTGGTCCGGTGGATCGTGAAGCGGGTGCGCACGGGATGCACCAAGACCAGCGACGGGGACATCATCGGCGCCCTCGCGCTCACGGAGTGCGTGGCCTGGAGCCTCGGTCAGACGCGCATAGCGGAGTGGGCCATGGATAGGCGGTGGTACGAGGAGGCTTTATCGACGGACGATGATGGCTGAACGCACAAAAAAAATAAAAAAGGGCATCTCCCCTCATTTTGCTGGTTGTTTTGCAAATGTTTGGTTACCAAAAATAGTAACGAATGCTTCAAATTATTTACATGCTTCAAATATTTTAAATTTGGATGCTTGGGAATTCCTGATAGGCGGATATTTTTTCGCGAGTACTTTGGCACGGTATCGGCGGGGCTCAGGAGGGGCCTCTTGTCGGTACCGTCCTCTTCGGCTGCATTCTCATGATGGCTCATGAACCGGGGTTGCGGGGCTTGGAAATGGCTGGCGGGATAGAGGAAGAATGCATGTTTGCCTCAGGTGACCTTGATGGGTTTGTGAGAAAAGTGTTTTGTTGTACTCTTCCACTTTCTTCTTGACCCTGTCTGGGCAGGTCATCGCATAGTAGCATACACAGGGTATGGGCAGGATGAGTATATTCAATACAAATATCAGTTGAACCTGAAGAGTAGTTGTTAGAAAAAGACAGATGAAGTTCAGGATGAAGCAATAATGTACCATTTTCCATTCGTCATCAATTATTAGGTTCACATCATTGCAGAAGGCGCACAGACGTTGCTGCAAGACCGTCATGGTGGTGTGGCTTTGACGGGCCACATGGGTGTGGTCAAAGCTATGAAACACGCAAATGGGTTCAGCACAGTTTACACATTGGAAATCTGTGGGCTGATCACAAAGAAGGCATAACATAGTTCGAGTTTTGCTTTGTGACAGAAAAGAGAAAGTGTGTGTGATAGGTACAATGCAAAAAACCCTGGCCAAGCCAACCATGTTAAATAGGAAGAACAGGTTTGAAACTGATTGGAGCGAATGAAGCTCAGAAAACTCCAAAAAAAATGTAGCCATAATCATTGTATGCTAATGAAGCAAGCAGGCGAACATTGCTGAAAGTCAACGCAGGATTCAGCACATCACCCAAGGAGCAAACCCTGATAAAACAACTGAACATGTGAACCATTTTGTCCTTTCCATCAGTCTCCCAGCAAAGGAGAGCTTCACTCTCTGGTCCAGTGTTGGTCATCATCAGCTTTATTATACGTGGTAAACAACCACCAGTTTAGTCTGTTGGTTCAGTGAGGGCTTGGTATCTGAGGAGGCGGGCTGGCGGGTTGCAGGCCACAAACTCGCAAATCACAGAGACAAAGCGCGGTCCATACGTCCAAATCTTTTTCTGGGAGATGACCCCACATGCTTGGAGCTGCTCCAGGGTGGTGGGCATGCGCGTGGCCATCTCCAAGAGCTCGCTGGAGGGAAAGATCATGTAGGGCATCAATCCCAAGGATGACTCGTTGCACATCTTGGAGCGCAGCTGGACCAGGAGGTCATACAGCTTCTGGATGTAGGAGTCCATTTGTAGCTGGACGAGCGCCAGTTGGGTGGGCTGTGCGGCGTCCTGGCTGGCCATTCTTGGTGGTGCTGAGTTTCTTTCTTTCGAAGAAAAATTCATTAAAAAGGGATTGTATTCATCATGACGACACGAATTTTCGAGAGGAAAAAGAGCAAAGAAAGGAATGAAGCGCTCGGAATACTTGTGGCATTACGCGGATAGAGCCCATCGCAGGCAGCCCGTCACCTACGACCTTCGCGGCAGCAACGGCCCCTCCGACACGTGTCTCAAAGTACCCTTTCGTTTCGACCCTCTTTGGACAAAAGACTCTCTTCATGGCGGTTCCTTTCGTTTTTATCTTTTCTGTTCTCACTTTCTTTCTTGTCGTTTCTTTCATTCTTTCTTTCTTTCTTGTCGTTTCTTTCTTTCTTGTCGTTTCTTTCTTTCTTTCTTTCTTTCTTTCTTTCTTTCTTTCTTTCTCTCTGATAGTTGTGGTTTTAGGAGGAAGCCCTGCTGCTCGTGAGAAGGTTGGTTTGGCGTATGGTATGCAACCAGAGGACATAGTGCTGATCGCGGGGGGCGGCTCCTTGGCCAACCATCACGTGCTTCACGTCCTCGCTGACCATCAAGACACCATTCTGGTTGAACGACCTGGCTATGAGGTTTTACTTCTCATTCTTTTTTTTTTTTGTCTTCTCTTTCCTTCTTTCTTGCCGTTTCTTTCTTCTGTTCTTCTTTGCGTCTTTTTCTAAACAACAGCATTGAACAAAAAGGCATTGCACGCCTCAGCCAAAGCCACTGGCGCCAAGGTGGTGGATCTTCCCAGAACGCCTCAAAACGGCTTTCAAGTGGACCTCCAACAATTAAAAGCCCTTTTGGAGGAACATCACCCACGGGTGGTCCTCCTCACCAACCTTCATAACCCAAGCTCCTTTGCCGTTCGCAACCTTTCCGAGATTGTTCAGTTGATAGAAGCTTTCAACAACTCTTCTTCCTCAAGCAACGAAAGCGGTCACCATGAACAAAAAAGACGGACCATCTTGATGATAGATGAGATATATAGAGAGATGGCAGTATCAGGGGACATTCCATGTGCGGCAACCTTAGGGCGAGACGTGGTTTGTACTACAAGCACCACGAAGACGTATGGTTTGTCAGGTATTCGCATGGGCGCTGTGCTATCTTGCAATAAGGATATTGTGGAAGGCGTTATCGCCTATAATACGGTGGCCGCTGTGGCCAATTCTGCTGTGTTGGAAAATCTGTGGCTTCAATTCTTTGAGCATCGTGATACGGTCAGTACTTCTCTTTCTCGTTTTATTTCCCTCTTCTAGTAGTCTCTTCCTCGTTTGTAAAGGGCCGTTGTGTTATGACAGGTGTTGCATGATATAAGACAACTGCGCGAGGAACGCTATGCAATTGTGAAACAGATATTATCCGACGGTGGAGTGCAGTTCTTTGCTCCTGATGGCGGCAACACTCTCATCGCTGAATTGCCACGAAATGATAAAGGTCTCTGTTTTTTCGCCCTCTCCTCTCTTCTCTCTCACTTGTTCCTCTTTCTCATGAATGTGCTGATACAGGCCAACTCATTGATGATAACGAATTCGTGAAGAGGTTGATACGAGAGCATGACACCGGTGTCACTCAAGGCACTTTCTTCGGTCTGCCTGGTCACATTCGAATAGGTATACTCGCAATAACACATCTGTTTTGCTCTTCGCTCAGTTCTTAGCGTTTCAAACATACAAAAAGGCTTCATGGACGTCCCAGACACAAACACGCTCAAAGAAGGTCTTCGCAGGTTCGTTCAACTCCACAATGATCACTCGGATTCAGTGATCATTTAGTCATTTGTTTTTATCAACTCCCAATAAATGTCCCGTTGACCCGTATTGAACACTCTTCATTTTTGTAACCAAACTATAGCTTTGCATCTTTGTTTGTTTCCTGGGGAGAAAGCAAGCAATATTGAGAGGACAGAGCGAGGACAGCCAGAGAGAAGAACGAAAATTATGTGGGGACAACCGCAACAACAAAACGAACAAGACGTTTGGCAGGCTCTCTACCAACAAGAATTAAACGAACAAGAAAACCAACGAAAGGCTCTGCGCAAGCAACAAACACAATTGCCGTTCAACTGGCAGTTTGAGCCGAAAGCTCCTCTTGTGCTCTCTGACGGAACGCTTACCGACAACTATAGAGGCATCTTATTAACCATCTTCAATCGTTTCGATAGTGACTCTGATGGTGAGTTGAGCCTCCATGAGTTCAACCAAATGAACGCGTTTTTCGGGGATCCTCCTTTGACGCAAGAAGTGTTCGAGAAAGCGTGCAAGCTCTACGACCACGCGTGTGGCGAACCTCCAAAACTTGGGGCTGAAGCGTTTCTTTTGGTGGCTCTCGATGAACTTTTAGAGGTTTCGTTTATGTGTCTTTCTTCTCTCCTTTTCGTTCTTTTTTTCATTATTTGTATTCTTTGTGAATGTAGACGACTGACAAGCACTTAGCCTCATTGAGCAAGGCTGGTTTCGAAGTCTCTCCTGACATTGCCCCAACTCCTCAACTGAAGGAGAGCATCAAACAAGCCGCGTTGGCACGTGCTCACCAGGCCATCGCCTTGCAATCTCAGATAAGCCGAACCATGCATGAGATGCAAAGAAACATCATCAATCACTTCCCAACAGGTGGACCCTCTTCTGGCAGCAGCTACTGTTATAGATGCCATCGTTATGGCTGTTCTGGATTTTGTTGAAACGTAACGCTTTCGTCTTTTTCATTCCTCTCCATTCCTCTTTTCTTTGTAAGAAAATAAACTTTAGGTGTGCCTTCTGCTTGAATAATGAACGTTTACTCATGAAGAAGATGGAGAAGGTGTGAGTGCCATCTCGAACCAAGGATCAGGACCATGCACCACAGAGCTCTTTCCAACCAACCGAAAGCCACAGCTTTGGTAGAAAGAGACGAGGTATTGGTGAGTGATGAGGAGCACGAGAGTGATTTCAGGGTGCTGCTCTGCGATGTGGTCCATGTAGGCCCGCAGCATCTTCGTCCCAAAACCTTTTCTTCTAAAGTCTTTATGAATGACAACAGAGTGGATGCAAAGGGTCGCTTTGTGTTTTTGTGTTGGTGTTTTGTTAAAAGGCCGAGAGTAACGCAACGTGAAAAAATATTAAGATAATAAAAAACAGGAAAAGAAGGAAAAGAAAGAAAGAATAAAAAGAAGAAGAAAAAGAAACAGAAACAGAAACAGAAATAGTAAAAGCAAATTACTATAGACAACAGAAAAAGATGACTTGTAACGTACTTCCATGAGGAGCGTGTTCGGCCATGGAGCTATGGGTGAGCGAATCGCCCTCCACCAAAGTGCTGCAAACAAAGCCCACCAAACGTTTTTCCTCCTCTCCTCCGTCTTTCTGAAAAGCGACCCTGAAGAACGGAGCAGCCGCCGTCAGCCGTAACCTCATCTTTTCTTTAGTGGCAGCTTCATCGGAGGGATAGGCTAGGAAATAAAAGGACAAGTTAACGAGCCCCCGTTTGATCGGAAAAGTGGGGAGGGTGAGGAGAGAGTACAAGCGACTTCCAAGGCATAGAGTTCATCCAACAGGTCCTCCGTGGCGCTCTCAAAGTGCAAACCCGAGTCCGCTGCTGCCATTTTTGTTTCTTTTGACGAGTGAAATTGCTGATGTCATTCACTATCCAAATAAGAAACGATGACGTACGTTTCAATTTCGCTGAACGTATCGAAAAAAATGGGAGTTTATCGACAAAATTGGTGATAAATTACGATTCTGCACCGTGCGCTATGCGGGCAGGCATCCTCTAGTTTGCTTCTAGGGGTGAGGCTTCTTTTGTTCGCCAAACCAACCGATGACGCCTTCGTTGTGGTGATAGCAGCCGCCCTCAAACTTTGTCCTATCGGGAGAGAAGGACAGCTTCGCTGTGTGCGGCTTGGCCGCTCTCGTCGAGTCCACGCCATTGTGTTCCCTCTCCCAACTAACCTCCAAATATTCTTCTTGTTCTGGTTCTCGTTCTTCACCTTCTCCTTCATTCTCTGCTTCTTTTTGTTTCTTCTTCTTTTCAATAAGAGGTTGATGCACAGGCACGTCGTTCACGAAGAGAGCTTCGATGCCAGCAGAGCTGGCCACACCAACAAACCTTACTTTGAGCAGAGGACCTGCACCACCGCCACCCCAGCCCCATGTGTTCCTGGTCTCGTAGAATCGAACGTGAGGCAGATGATGTTCCACTATCTGACGAATCAATTCAAAAGGCAAAACACCAAGATGGGCTTGCTTCGTGTCGGCGTCCTGTTGCGGCTGGTGTTGTTGGTTTTGTTGCCACGCCCAAAGAAAGGCCAAAGCAGTGGTTGTTTCGTTGGGTAAGGGTGTCGTTGTGGCTGTGGACGTGGGCTCGGTCGCAGTGGTCGCCGCACTAGAGGAGGAGGAGGAGGAGGAGGAGGAGGAGGAGGAGGAAGGGGAAGAAGAAGAAGAAGGTTCAGGTTGTGGTCGTAGGGAGCGGCGAGTGCGGGTGAAAAATTGCTTCATAGCGAGTTGCTCTCTTTCTTGATCAGGGAAAAAAATAACAACGCCCCACTGGGATCGAACGGACGCTTTCCCTGGTGCAGCGTTCGTGCACAAAGTGTCCAAGGTAGTGCTTACGTCAACAGGGGTTCGCTGACGCAACACCCCTCGTTTACAGCCAATGGCGGACTTTTGGAATATTCTTCGAAGTTTCTCAGGCACCTTATCCTTTTTAAAGTAGGATATAAATTTGTGAACCTTCAGGCGAAAATCATTTTCTCTAAAATTTTCACAACAAACAAGCACACACTCACCTATTTTCTACACCCAAAAAAAAACTTGATTTTCTTTCTCCTCTCCTCTTCTTTTTTTTTTGTTTTGATTTTCCCCTCTTTCTGTTCTTTTGGGTGACGGTTTCTTTTTAGAATGTTTTTTACTGGGTCTGGAAGCACGGAATGGGGCTCTATGCCGCCTCTTTCCCCTCCTCAGCTGTTTTCTATTTCTGGGTCTTCATCCCCCTCTGGGGGTTCCAAATTCCCTTTCCATGAGGGCGAGGCCTACCGCTCTCACAACAATCCAACTGATAATAAATGGTTCGACACCCCCCAGTTCTCTGGCGTGGTTTCTCCTCCTTCCTTGATGAGAGGTAGTGAAGGTGGTGGTGTTGGTCCATCTTTCTTTGTCTCTCCTCCAGCTTCTCATGCTGGCGGTTCCTCGCAAGTACCCTCTTCTTTTGTAGATTCGTCGCAACAAAATCAATCCAATCCTTCTCTGCCCGTTTGCGTGGTTTGCTCTAAGCCTTGTTACGGAGAAAGCAGCATCGTGCTGGACCGCCAAGCGTTGGCCGATCTTCAACCGCTCGCCGCTCGTTCTCCTCTTTTGATGGCCTGCAGTCCTGCCTGCGCCCTAGTTTGGGACCTTGTCCTTCACAACCTTCGACAACAGCGATGGAACCAGCAACAGCAACACGCAGTTGAGCCCTCTCTGCACCAGCAGCAGCAACCACAACAAGAACAGCTCGTGCAACACCTCCAACAATTGGTAGCGAGAGAGTTACAACAGCGACTTCAACAACAGCAGCAACAGCAACAACACCACGCTTTGCTTGAGTTGCACCAGCGTCAGCAGGAGCAGCAGCAACAACAACATTGGAACGGCCTATTGCCAACTCCGTCTTCTCCTCCGTTCCTTCCTTCTCCTCCCACCTACACCGCTCCTGAACCTTCCTTACTTCCTCTCCCAACTCCCCATCCATACCAACGAGGGGGGCGTGAGTTTTTGAGAGGAGGAAGAACACGACCTACTGCTGTTCTGCCAAGAGGACCAAGGATCCACAAGGAAGAACAGCAACAGAAGCCGCCGCAACGAGCCGGGGGTGAGGAAGTCGCTCCAGGATCGGGTAAGCCATCTTATTCTGGCTTCCGTCGCCGCTCCCCTCCTCGCCGCCCCTCCCCTTCTTTTGTCAGAAGACCCTCACCACCTCCTCTTTCTCAACAAGGAAACGACTCTGATGAGAACAACAACAAGCTTCTCGTTAACAACAACAACAATGTTTCTTTAACTCCAACACAACAACAGCCAATCAACAGGCACCAACAAGCCATCCGAGAGGCCAAGTACTTGGTGGTGGACACCAACGTCTTTTTGACGGAGCTCGAGGAGATCCTCAACCTTCAACCCCGCAAGCAGACCTCCCAACAAACAGTAGTGGTGCCGATGGCTGTCATTCGCGAGCTGGATGGCCTCAAGAGGGACGAAAACGACGTTGGCTTCAAAGCTCGAGTCGCCATTAAAGCAGTTCACACTGCTCTTCTTTCTTCTAGCGCCGAAGATGACAGCAAGAAATGGCTAACAGCACAAATGGCAGAGGAAGCAGTGCCGAACCTCATTAAAGGAGGAGTGGAGCGGAACAACGATGATGAGATCCTCTCTTGCGCGCTCTTTTATCATCTGAAGAAAGGACCGGCGTTGTTGATCACCAGCGACCGTGCGCTGGCCATCAAGGCTATGCAGCACAGTGTGCCGACCACGGATATGAAGGGTCTGTTGAGCACCCTCCCTCCTCTTTCCCAACTTTTGCAGCAGCAACTACAACAAAATAGCAAGAAGAGAAAAGGAGCTCCTTCTTCTTCGGCTTCTTCTAGCTCTTCATCGAGTGATGAAACTAACAAAGAAGAGAAATCAGAGCATACATCATCCAAACAGCGGAGAAACGCGATGCGAAGGAAACGTAGAAAGAGGCAACAACAACAACTGCGACAGCAATCTCAACAGAACAGCAATCCTCTACCTTCTTCTCTGCACTCTCAACAACTCGACGACGCTTCTTCCTCCTCTGCTTCCACCTCACTACAAGAACCAGAACAACCGACTTACACTTTGCCTCCTTCTCTTTGGCGCCTCATCTTCTCCAAAATGGACAAGCCCTCCCAACTGGGCACCTGCGCCTCCGTCAGCAGGGACTGGCTGTGGTACATCAACTACTCGGAGCACTCGGCGGAGATATGGCGAACGGTCTTGCGCACCAGGTTCAACGACAGCAAGGACCAGCTGATCCCGGAGAGCATGAAGGAGCGACCAAGGGAGTGGTACATGAACTGGCGGAAAAGAGTTTTGCCCTATCGTTAATGTGTTTATTTTGTAAATAATTGTTTTTAAAATAGAAATAATAGTTATAATACAACAAAAACGCTTGTCTTGCTTTTTCCTGTTTTGCTGGTGAGACATCTTCTTCCATCTATCTCTTCAAGAAACTCCTCCTGTCCGTTGAAAAAAAAAATAATAAACACACAAAAAGCCTGAGGTGGGGGTTTCACCACCATCATCCCGGATTGAAATGAGTACTCTTTGCCAACCAAATTAATGGTCGATTGTAAGACGGGATGGCTTATATGCTGCATATAAGCCATCCACATCAGGCTGCTATAATACCGCCCCGCATGGGGTACAAAAACGCTCCCCTATTTCTTTTGGTATTTTGATTGTGGGAATAATATGCATATTAATTGAGAATTGACAAATAATTTGCATTCCTTGATGA
Source organism: Balamuthia mandrillaris (assembly GCA_031835245.1). NCBI lineage: Eukaryota > Discosea > Longamoebia > Balamuthiidae > Balamuthia > Balamuthia mandrillaris. Next base: position 269,999 of record JAVKOQ010000020.1, on the reverse strand, counting down.
TGTCAGCCACTTGATTTTTTGTAGTAGCCGTCGACAAATACTTAACATTCCTTGGTGATGTCAGCCAAAACTCTTCACTGAAGCAGTGAAAAAAGAAAAGAAAACGTAAGAAAGAGAATGCAAGGGAGGAGAAGACCAGAGGGCGGTCAAATGCAGCGGAAAAGAGAGGTGGCGCTCTCCAAGTCGCTGTCGTTTTTCTTGCGGCACGGTGCGGCCAAGCACGGACTCCCCATGCAAGAAGATGGTTGGATCGCCGTGGACCATCTGCTTCCTTTGCCGCAACTCAAACGCGAAAACCTTACCGTGGAGGAAGTCAAGGTTTGATTGGGCATCCCTCTAAACTTTTGTTTTTTGTTTCCGAATCACAAGGTGAAGCCTTGTCACTTATTTTTCTTCGTTTTAAAACAAATGGTAGTACATTGTAGCGAATAATGACAAACAGCGGTTTGCGTTGAAAGAGGAGGACGGCGTTCTCTACATTCGCGCCAACCAAGGACACACCATGGTTCTCTTCTGCTCCTATTTTTCTCACTCTTTCTTTTCTCTCTTTAGTCGTTTCTCTTTCGTCGTTTCTCTTTCTCTTTCTCTTTCTCTTTCGTCGTTTCTCTTTCGTCGTTTCTCTTTCTCTTTCTCTTTCTCTTTCGTCGTTTCTCTTTCGTCGTTTCTCTTTCTCTTTCTCTTTCTCTTTCTCTTTCTCTTTCTCTTTCTCTTTCTCTTTCTCTTTCTCCTTCTCCTTCTCTTTCTCTGCTTCTCTGCTTAACCTGCTTATTAACAAATTCAATACAGAAGGACATCAAAGTGGACATGACGCCAATAACCTTGGACAACCACACAAACTACCCAACGGTGGTGCATGGCACCTACAGAGCTGCTTGGGCTTCCATCAAAGCCACCGGCCTTTCTCGTATGCAACGCAACCACATTCACTTTGCTAAGGGCATCTTAGGCTCTGAGAACGTTATCAGCGGTACATCTCTCTCGCTCTGCCTCTGCCTCTGCCTCTGCCTCTGCCTCTGCCTCTGCCTCTCCCTCTCTTTAAATTTAGCGTAAGGTTTTAATGAGAGTTTTTTATTCAAGGCATGAGAGCAACTTGTGACGTTCTTATCTACATCGACCTGGAACAAGCTTTGAAAGGTAATAGTCTCTCTTCTTCTTCTATGCTTGATTGTTTGATTGAACATTTGGTGTCCCTCTCTTTCAAAGATGGCATCGAGTTTCATGAGTCTGCCAATGGAGTGATCCTTACCGGTGGAGTGGACGGAACTTTGGCTCCTAAGTACTTTAAGAAGGTGACCGACCGAAATGGTGCAGCTATTCCTTTGTAACCTAAAAGTTGTTCTATTTATAACACAAACCAAAACTATACAGTTCTCTCTTTGCTTCCTTTCTTTTAGCCCATGGAGCTTCTGCTCGTTGTTGGTACAATAGGCAACGAAGAGGAAGAAGAGGAAGAAGACAAAGAAGATGAGCTCCGCTGAACAGAAGTAGAAGACGAAGAAGAGATTGAAAAGGAAGAAAAAGAAGAGGTGAAAGAGGAAGAGGAAGCAGCAGCTCGAGCAGCTTCCATTGCGGCATAGGCTTGACGCGGGAGCAACGTAGGAGCAGGTCTCAAGGTGCTGGACTGAGGCGGCAAACTAAGCGCCAACGGCGTTCTGTTCTTGCACTGCGCCAACTCGGCCTGAAACTCCCTGGGGGGAGGCTGCGTGAAGGAGCTGTTCACTCGGGACTGGATGGCCAGCCTCACGTCGTCCAAGTCCAGCTCTCGCTTGTTGGCATGCTCCGAGTAGACCAAGGAGTCCTGCAGCACGTCAGAGACGTACCTGTGCATGAACTCGAGGAATTGGTTGAGCACCAGCGGTTCGTACTTGTCCACGCCCATCGACTTTAGGATGAGCGCCAAGATCTTTGCCTCTCGTGGCATCTTCTTCGATTTGATGACAGAGTCCGGGGACTGGCTGTGCGCGGTTGTCGTCGTCTTCTTCTTGTGTGACTTTTTGATCTCGGAGGAGGAGGAAGAGACTCCCAAGGCAGAGGGTGATGAAGAAGAAGCAGAAGCATCCAGGCTGGCTTTGCGCCGAGGCATCTTTTCTTTCTTTTTATTTCGCTGGGTTGGGTGGTCAGCAATCGTGCTCTTTTATTGCTGTTTTTGTACACAACTGCTGCGCAAATTTATGTATCCGTTACAAAATGACCCCTCATGTATCGTTCACAAATGCTACAGGATTTGAGGTCCAAGAAGCTTCTCTAGGATTGTTGTGGTTCCTCCTCTTCCTTGTTTGCTTCGTTGGATGAGGAAGGTTGCGAGGCAGCATCGCCAACGCATTCACCTCCTCCTTCGTTTGTGTGGTTCCATTTTGCGGTTGGTTTGGGACTGCCGAAGCCTTCGCTGTAGTTTCCTTTCAACTTGAACAGCTGGAAGGAGAGTGAGATAGGGACAAACGGTTTACAAAAAAAGAACAAAGAAAAAAACCTGTTTAAAGTGAGGCTTGCAATAGTACTGGCCATCCAGAGCGGCGTAAGAACCCAATGATAACGTCCCTAAGCAAGAAAATGAAGAAAGTAAGAAACGAGTTGGACAGTGAAGGATCGGAGTGTAACGGGCGTGCCTTGACATTCTTGGCAGCGGAAGCATGCCTTGTGAAACACCTTCCCTTCCACTGATATCCTGTCACCCGGATAGACTGAAAAACAAGGAGAAGAAAAATTGGTGTTGTTACTTCTTGCTTCCTTTCAAAAAAAAAAAAAGATAGAAAAAACAAAAAACAAACGGACCGGTCTTTTCACATTTTACACATTTCTCTTCCTGCATGCCTGTTTAAAAAGAAAAAAAAGAAGGTGAGCGCAGGAAGGAAGGACGGAAGGACAGGCACGAGGAGGCAAACCCCATGAGTCATCCACCACAAACGCCGCCCTTGCCCTTCTGTTTGCCATTTTTTTTTCAAATGTTTGTTAGTCTGTTTTTATAAAGTCATCATATCACGTCGTCACGGAAATAATCCAAAATTTTCTCCGAAAAAATTAATCGACAAAACAAAATTGTAAACAAAAAACAAAAAAAAGGGACAAAGATGTTCTCGATCAACTACAGCTCTCCCTTTCGGCTTCCCGATCATCTCTCCGATGCCGCCAAGGTATGTTTACCAACCAAAGGTTTTAGTTTATGATTTTATTTCTTCGTTGCCTCAACGCGAAAACTTTTATTTATTTGTTTTTTTTTGAAAAAAAAAAACCAAGGTATCACCGGTGCAAACGGAGTGGTGGCTGTCAGCACCTGCGAAAAGCACCTTCACCACAGAGCTGGGCGAGATGATGAACAACTCCAACTTTTATCCTGACGTGGTTCTCTCTTGCAGCGAGGGTCAATTGTTTTGTCATAGGTTAGACATACACAGCTTTCTTATCAAATCTTTCTTTATATTTTTCGTTTTCTGAGGCGTTTTTCCATTCCCTTATACTTTTTCTTCCTCTTGTTTCTTTATTGTTTGTTTGTTTGTTTGTTTGTTAAAAAAAAAGAGGATTGTTAGCTTGCAGAAGCAAAAAGTTTGTAGAAATATTCCAACAAGAAGAGAAATGGAAAACTGGCAACCAGGACGGTTTGCCAGTGCTATCCTTAGCACCTCTTGAACCTGAATTAACGTTTGTATTCTCCTTGTTCTTGTTCTTCTTCTTTTTCTTCTTTTTCTTCTTCTTTTTCTTCTTCTTTTTCTTCTTCTTTTTCTTCTTCTTTTTCTTCTTCTTCTTCTTCTTGTCATTCGCTTTTTTGAAGTCTCTTGTTGTTGCTTTTTCTTCTGACAATTCTATCGCTAACAACAGTTTGGATGCATTAAAGCATATTCTTACAGTATGTCATTTGTTGATCGGTTGTTGATCTTCTTCTTACTTCCTGCTTGTCTTTGTTTAACATCTTAGTATTGCTACACGGACCAACTTGAGGAGACAACAATGCAAAGACCAGACGTTATCTTTGCTTCCATTTTGTTTTCCCTTCCTCAACTTATTTTGCTGTGCCAACGTTCTTGCTTGAAAGGCCTTGACTCATCAAATGCTATACAATACCTAAACGTAACCTCCTCTACTCTTCCGCTCTCGCTCTCACTCTCACTCTCTCTCTCTCTATGTTTCTCTTTCTTGCTCGCGTACTTTCTCTTTGTTATTGTTCTCTTACTTTGTTCAATGTGCTCTTTGTTTCTTTTGGGTAGTTATTGCGTTACACATTGCTAAACTAACATTTTTTTTTTTAAAAAAAGCTTGCTCTTCAACATGAGGAGTTGAGTCTGTTGCGAAACGAGACTGCTTTGTACGTGCTTAAGAACATCGATGGCTTTATAATGGACTGTAAAACGCTGCCCAGAAATGCTTTGCTGTACCTCTTACAGCAAACTACGGCAACTAAAGATCAAATAAACGTTATGTAAGGAATACCTCTAAGAACCTTTGCAAACAGAGAGAAAGAGAACGAGACGGAAGGGCCAAATAGCGACGACGAAAGAGAGAGAGAGAAAAAAGAGAGAGGAAAGAAGATACAAATCTCAATCCGTTGGTTCAGAGACCCTTTGGTAGCGGAGAAGCCTGGCGGGTGGGTTTTGCGCCACGAACCTGGAAACGGCAGCGACAAAGTGGCGCCCGTTCCGAAGCTTGCTCTGGGTGACGCCGCTCCCGATGGCGAGGAACTGTGCCATGGTGGTGGCCATGAGCGTCGCCATTTCCAGCAGCTCAGCGTTCCCAAAGTCCAAGTATTGCATCATATGGTAGGATGCCTCGTGGTAAAATTTGGTCCGCATTTGCATCAAGAGTCTTAAAAGCTTTTGGATGTAGGCGTCCATTCGCAGTTGCGTCAGGGTCAGTTGGGTGGGCTGTTGGCTGTGGCTGGCCATTGTTCCTTCTCCAAAATTATTATTTTCTTTGTGGGTGCGTTACATGCATAATAGAGGTAAGTTGAAACTACTAGATTGTTGGCATTCAGTTTTAATCAGTTAGATTAATAATAGTATATTATATTGACGATAAACAACAACAAACACCTCATACGTCGTATAGGTATTAGGTTGATATAATAAACCACTATAGCAATTAATAACGAAGAAACCTAAACGACAGCAAACAAAGGAACTGTAACGCGAAGAAGATGCATAAGCAGTAACCTCTTTTTATTCTCCTACCTGTTTGTATTTCCTTTGTTTGAAGAAGCAGAAAAAAAAACTCTGGTACTATAGAAAAAACGACAACCAAAAAAAAAATGCACGGAGGAGGAAGAGAATTCAATCCAAGGAGAGCCACCACGAAGATCAACAACCTTCGCAGCTTTTGGGACGGCGGTGCTCCCGGCGGTGCTCTCGACGACGAAGACAACAACCAATCCTCTCCTTTGGAAAGGCAACGAGGCGCCACCACCACCCTATTTAGCAACCCCCATCGCCCTCGCACCTCCTCCAAAACCTCACATGCCTCCTTGCCCACCGCAACCCGCCTGACTCCCGAAACCATTCGAGCCGTTGGAAGCTCCAACAATGCTTCTTCCTTTTCATCCTCTTCTTCTTCTTCTTCTTCTTCTTCTTCTTCTTCTTCTTCTCAACACCAACAAGAACCACAAAGGTTTTGTACAGAATGTGGAGGCAAGCTGCCGACTCCAGAACAACAAGCCGGTCGACCGCTTATGTATTGTGTTCATTGTGGCAAGCCTTTGAAAACACCTGGTCACATTCTTCTTCTGTCGTTTCCCGTCTTTCTTTTTTCTCTTCTTCTGTTCTCTCCTTTGTTTATGTTTCTATTACTGACTTTAAAAAAAACAGCATTACACAGAAGTAGTCCAATTTCAACCTCTTCGCCATCGTTGCGACAGCCAACAGCGCGTCGAGGCTCTTTTGGTTCTTCTTTGCCGCCTACTCCAACCTCTCCTCTTGCTTCGTCTGGTTCGACAAACTCTCCCCCCACTGCTGCTCTTACCTCTGGCCATCAAGATGTCGCTTCTTCTTCATCGTCGTCTGAAGTACTTATCTTCTCTCTTTCTACCTTATTTGCCTTCTCTTGTTTTATTCTCTTCGTTTTTATTAGTTTACTTTCTCTCTCTCGCTCTCAACTCCTCTCTCTCTCTCTCTCTCTCTTATATCTCTTTCTTTCTTTCTTTTTCTGGTTGTCTTTTCTGTATTCTGTCTTATCGCACTCTCTCTCTCTCTCATTTTAACTTTTTGTTGTTGTTCTTTTGAACCATTCAGCATAAAGGAGTGAAAGTGTCTTTGGGCAAATGGAAAGCAACGCTTCGAAAGGAATTCAATCCACCATCCTCTCCTATCAACCTGCTTAAAGGCAACAAACAGAAAGAAGGTCTTACAGAAGAGGAAATAGAGATGCAGAAAGCAGAAAAGGCGCGGCTGAAAGCGGTTGCTAAAGAGGAAAAAGAACGAGAGAAGGCAGAAAAAGCAAAGCTAAAAGCAGAAGAGAAAGAGAGAGAAAAAGCCGAAAAGCAGAAAAGACATGAAGAAGAAATGGAACGAAAGAGAGCAGAACAAGAGCAAAAGGAACTCGAACGAAAAGAGCAAGAGAGACTAGCAGCATTACAAAGGGCAGAGGAAGAGGAAAGGAGAAAAAAAGAGCAAGAAGAGCGAGAAGAAAGAGAAAGACTATTTCACAAACCATTACCGTCAACTCCTCCCACCATCAATAACCGCAATACGCCCCAACATAACAATATAACTTCTTCTCCTGTTTCAACGACACCGACAACAGCGAGAGGAGGATTAAGATTACGAAGAGGGGGTGGGGGAGTAGGAGGAGGGGTTGGAAGAGGAGGAGTAACGCAATCACCACCGCCAATTCCATCTCGCGCTAACTTATCTTCTTCGTCGTTATCATATCGAGTTGGAGATGTATCAACAACAACACCAACAAGAGGAGGCAGTGCTGTACCTACCGCAGCCAATAGAGGAAGAAGAGGAGGCAGCGGCGTTTTAATGAGACCAAGTGGGCGTGGTGGAATGGTTTCCGCAGATGAGAGAGGAGGTACTGCTAGAAGAGGTAGCAAAGCGTTACCAACGCCTCCTTCAGTTCCTTCGGCTGCAAATAACGCTTCTAAACTTAGAACGAAACCGCTTCCAACTCCTCCTTCTGCTTCTCCTTTGAGTAGCGCTACCATCGCGTCTTATCCTCCTCCTTCTTCTGTTCCTCCTTCAGTTCAAAGCCCAACAACAGAACCAGAACCCATGGATGGAGAAGAACTTCCTTATGAGAGAGAATCTCCTTCTTCTTCTCCTCCTCCTTCTGCTTCCTCATCTTCTTATTCTACGTCGTTGAGTCATCGGGTTAGTGGTAAATGGTTCAAGAAAATAACCGGAGCTGCAAAGAAAGATGGCACTCTCAACAAATCCTCCGAAGACCTACTCCAACTCTCTCCCAAAACCAGTCGTCGCAAGAAAGACAAGTCCGACTCTCTTACCTCCTCTTCTTCCACTCAACCAGTCATCTATCCAACCCCCGAAGAGATTGCTGCCCGTCAGGATCCTCTCAATTCGATGTACGGAATGCCTCTTTGGGACCCCTCCAAGCCAACCCCAACTGCCACCACCATCAGCTCGTGGACTCATACAGGAATGTCTTCTTCGATGACCTCCGGTATCGACCTTCCTACCTCTGAGTCTTCGAATCGTGGCTCGAACCCTTTGCTCGCGGATCTCTCTCAGCTAGATTCTGCTTTTGTGTTCTCCAAAAAGAAAGAACAAGAGAATGTGGAGGAGAAAGTAGAAAACGAGTCAACACGCCTTCGGCTTTCCTCCTCTTCAGCATCATCTTCTGCCTCTTCCTCTGCAGCTTCTTCGCCTCGTCGCAACATATCTCGCCCTTCTTCTTCCGCTTCTACTCCTGGAGAGAAGGAAGAGGATGAACCTGAAGAAAGGAAAAGAGTAAAAAAGAGACGGCTGGTTCTGGAGGAAATGGTTACTACGGAGGGTGACTATGTTGCAGACTTGTATCTTATCATTAAGGTTCTCTCTCTCTCTCTCTCTCTCTCTTTCTAAACTTACGTGTTATTTTAGATCTTTTTGGTACCGTTGAGAGAAGGTAAAACTCTATCAAAGACCGAATTGAACAATCTATTCTCCAACTTGGAAATGATAGCAACGGTCAACAAGGAATTGCTTGCCAATCTCTCGAAACAACTGGAACTACCGCCAGAGCAAACCACTGTTGGTCGAGTTATTCTTGATACGGTATCGCTCTTTTTAGCTTTCGGTGGTTTTTCTACCTAAGCTGAAAATGTCTCTTTTTTTGTTTGAAGCTGGCTTTCTTGAAACTGTATTCGGTGTACTGCAGCAACCAAGAGCTTGCGATAAAGACGTTGGCTTCTCTCTCCAACGAGAACGAAAAATTCAAGTCCTTTGTCAACGTTGGCATCTCTCTCCTTCTCTCTCTCTCTCTCTCATCTTAAACCCTGCTAATTTGTTCTCCCTTTGTGTTAGTATTGCTATCATATGCCTGAATGTCGCGGTTTGGACTTAGCAAGCTTCTTGATCAAGGTTTCTCTTCCTCTCTCTCTCTCTCTCTCTCATCTTTATCTTCCCCTTTATTATTCTTATGCATTCTTTCTCAAACAGCCCATTCAGCGAATATGTAAATACCCTTTATTGTTGAAAGTACTCTTTCCTTCCCTTTTGCTCTTTTACTTATCGTCATCATTTCAACAAGTATAACTCTCTCTCTCTCTCTCTCTCTCTCTCTCTCTCTCTCTCTTCTCTCTCTTTCAGGAAATGATCAAGTACACGGAAGAAGGACATCCCGACAAAGAAAACTTGAGCAAAGCACTAGAACAAATGCAAGAGACAGTGTCCGTCATCAACCAAAAACGCAGCGCTCTCGACGTGGCCCTCAAAATCCATAAAGTGAGCTCTCAACTGGAAAAGAAAGGGGACCTTCGTTTGTTGGACGCTCCCGGCCGTCGTTTGTTGAGCGAGGGCGACATTGTGCAAATTAGCAGCAAACAGCTGTTTGGAAAGACGAGGCAGTGGGTTCTGGAAGGTCATTACTTTTTGTTTAACGACCTGTTCTTGTTTGCGAAGCCTTTACCTCCCAAGAAGACTTCTGGTCCGATTGCTTATCGACTGAAAGTGAACCTTCCTCTCAAAGAAGCAGTTTGTGAAGGTTTGTCTTTTGTTTAGCATTGCTTTGTTAAATGGAACACAACTAACTTCATGCAATAACAACACTTTCAAGATTGCGAGATAGCAAACTACAATCACTGCTTCAGCATAACTCACATCGGAAAGGAGAGAATCACTTTAAGCACAGCAACAGCAGAGCAAAAAGCTGAACTCAAGAAAGAGATAGACAACATCATCTCCCAGTACCTCTCCTCTCAGTACAATCTCTTCGTCAAAGAACAGCAAGAAACGCTAAGAATCAAGAAAGGAGGCCCATTGTCTGCTTCTTCGTCTTCCACTTCAACAACTGCGCCTGCCATTACCACCTTTGATGACTGGAAGAACGATCTTGTCAACAAACCTTTGCCTCCTGCTGCTGCTGCTTCGTCTGAAAGCGACGTACGTCTTTTTCTTATGTTACTCTTTGTTTCTTTTTTCGCTGCTCCTTCTCCACTCATTTCTTGCCTCATTTTCAGGTGGAGGTTCGTTTTGTTTGCCACAGCCCAGAAGGCAAACGGATCGTGCATTTGCCCAACGACGACATGACCTTGACGCGACTGTATCAACAGATCCATCGCAAGTTCGAGCTGGAGGAGGGCACCTCCTTCAGCATCGTCTTTCCGCATGCGGATGGCTCCTGGGAGATGGTCCCTCTCGACTCGCAGCAACAGCTTCAACTAGTTCTCGACATGCAAATTGCTGATCTTTATCTCAGTTGGAAAACCAACTAGCTGGCCAACTTTTTGCTTGTACTTTGTATCTTTTGACTTCTGTTTTGTGGTTGTGTATTTGTGTCTCAATCGAAGAAGAAGACCAAAAAAAAGTTGAAATGTTGACTCCGTTTGTTTCTCCGTTTGTTTGCCCTTCGTTCTTTTGTTTAATAGTCTCCAATTGAAGAAGAAGAAGAAGAAGAAGAACAAGAACAAGAACAAGAAGAACAAGAAGAAGAAGAGGTTGATAGCTCCTCGTTTTCCTTCTTCTCTTCTGCAACTATGGCTACACCAGCACTTGCTCCGATCCGCGCAGCTCCAGCCTTGACCATGGCCACCGCCTCGCGATAGCTCCTCACTCCCCCGCTGGCCTTGACCAATGCCCTCTCTCCCACAACGCTCTTCATCAAGCTCACGTCCTCCAGCTTGGCACCGCCAGCAGCGGCAATGAACCCTGTGGAGGTCTTCACAAAGGCAGCCCCTGCCATTACTGAAAGCACGCAGGCATCTATCATCTGCTCCTTGCTCAGCAAACCGCACTCTAGAATGACTTTGACTGTGGCTCCTTTCGCTGTTTCTGCGGCAGCTTTGACAACGGCAGTGATGTCATCAAGGACAAAGGCATACTGCGAGTCTTTGAGCTTGCCGATGTTGAGGACCATGTCCACCTCGGAGGCTCCCAGGGAGACGACCTCGTGTGTCTCGGCGGCTTTGGTGGCTGTCGTGGTGGCCCCCAAGGGAAAGCCAACCACAGCTGCCACTCCCACTTTTGATATTTTGGCAGAGTCAGCTGCCTCTAGCAAAGAGACCGCCTCTTGGACTCGACAGGCGTTAACGCAGACGCAAGCAAAGTGGTGAGTGACGGCTTCCTCGCATAGTTTGGCGATATCTTTCGAAGTGGCCTCTGGCTTTAGTAGTGTATGGTCAATCACTGGGGAAAAAAATATAGAATAGAAGATGAGTTTGACGAAAAAAAAAAAGATGAGGCACAAAGAACAAACCGGCAGCAATGCTTTCGCCAAAATCAAACGGAGTGATGGTGGTTGGTTTCTTCAAGTGGGGAAACAGCTCTGCCTTCACTTGTTCTGTCCGCTCTGCAGGATAACCAAGCGCCTCACAGACCGAATGAAATCGCTGCGCCACCGCCTCCATCTCTCTCTTTCTTCTTTTTCTTTTTGTATGGGCCCTGCTGACGTAATAACATTCCTTTTATGGCGTGAATGACGTATGTTTGTCTACATAAATCAATGATCTCGCATCTGAATTTTGATTGGCTCTCAAGTAATATATGTGAGATCATATCATATAACTTTATCTTCCTTCTTTCAGCGTTTCAAGGCGGTGCTGCTGCGCGCGAAGGAGGTCCCAAACAGGAGGAGGGACGCGAGTCAAGCCTCTCACGTTGAGATGGTTCAGAAGAAATGGTGGTGGAGGGGAAGCATCTCCCTCCGCCTCGCTTTCCTCATGTTGTCGAAGGTTCGGCCAGTGACTCATAAAGTCTACGCCTTTCAACCCCGTGTTGCTGATGTTGAGGTGTTGAAGGTCGGGAAAGGCTGCCAGATGGCTTAGCGCCACGCCTGTGATGGGGGTCAGGGCCAAAGAGAGCTTCTTCAACTTTGGTGCGCTTTGGCTAAGCTGAAGAATGCCTTTTGTTGTGTAAAGGAAGCAAGGATGAGAATGGAAGATAGAAGAACTCAAAAAGAAAAAGAAGAAGAAATAGCAAGAAGCCTTTGTCCGTGATGGCGGTATTGCTGAGGTTGAGGGACTCAAGAGACCCAGGAAGGACCGCCAAAGCCTCATCCGAGATGGATAAGTAACGGAGGTTTAACTCCTTCAGCGTCGAGTAGCCCGCCAAATATCCCAAGCCTACCGCTGGAAACATGAACAGTTAGTAAAGAAGGAACAAGAAGAAAGGGAAAGCAGAAATAAGGCAGAGCGAAAGAAGAATGCTGAACGAAGAAGTAAGAAAAAGAAACCATACAAGTTATCGAAGTCGAGCGAAGGTTCAAAGAGCTCAGGAACTTGAAGCGCTTCTTTTCGCTCCCCGTTCGTTTGCTCCTCTTCCAGAGCAACTCCTCCGCTCCCTGGTCTCCGACATGGGAGTAGGCCAAAGAGAGCGTCGACAGCCGTCGGGAGGGCAAGAAGGCCATGTGATGATCCTCCGTCAGTTGGGGCAGAGTCAAGCGTTGCAAGCGAGGGCAGTGCTCACGGAAAAAGTTCAAAAAGAACACCAAGAGGTCCATCCGGTGGATGCCATCGCTGTCGGTCAGGCGGTGTTGTTTCTCTTTCATCCATTTGCTTTTAATCTTAAGGCGACGGCCGGTGTCCAGCTTGGAGAGGTTGGCCTCGCGCAGCTGCCCGTAGGCCAGCTTGCGAAAGGTGTAGGAGACGCCGGAGAGGGCCAGCAAGTCCCGTTTCTCCTCCACAAAGGAGAAGATGTGAGAAAAGACCTCCAAGGGAAGTGTCGGAGGCTGCTCCGTGTCAGAAGAAGAGGAGTACATGGCCTCGTGTGGCACGTGTGAACGTACGAGAGCAACCCGCCGAGGGAGACAAAGGAAGGGAAGAGTTGCGTTACTGAGAGACAGCTTTTTTTTGCCTCTATAGTGTCATGTCGTCCTGATTATACCAGAACAAACTCACGTTTTAGCTTATGGATCCTGGGCTGGGATGCTACCTCGAACCTTTATGGCCAGGTCGAGCTACTGAGACTATCCTTGCCTGGGAGGGAGTGGCTCTACCCGCTCGCATTTCTCTCGTATTGTTTGCTTTCATTCTTCCAGTTCTATTCTGCTCACTTGCTTCTCTTATATCATTCCATGTGTGCTGAAACACTCTCCAGATGAAGACTAAGCCCTTTTCTTTTATATTTGCTCTCTTCGGTTGCTGGCGCCCAGCAAAGAACAACTAAAATGAATGGGGTGGCCAGAGAAACTCTTTCGGCCCTAGTAAAGGAAAGACTTATGGTAGTTTGCTGGCTTTCAGTTGCTTTTCTATAATGGGATACTTCTCTGGCGGTAGCACGAACGGTGTTGAAGCGCGACGAAGCTCCACTGTGTCGCCCATGTCGTATAGTTTCACAACAGGCCAAAGACGTTCCACATCCAAAGGAAGGGCTACAGACTCTGTCCACCGGCTGTTCTTGAAGAAGTGAACGGCGTGGCCGAAAGGACGATCTGTTGCAAATGGATGAAGGTCCACAAGAGCGCCCAACACGTCTCCTTGTTTCCACTCCTCGGTTACATGCCGGGTTTGTTCGACGGCGAAATCAGCTGGGAGCTGCAGGCCGCTTATGTTATGACTGAGTGAAAACGTGAGAAAGAGCAATGTTGAAAGAGAAAAGAATAAGAAGCAAAGTATAATAACAAAAGAAAAGCGAAGCACAACGAAGAAGGAAGACAGAAGATAGAAGAAAGAAGAATAAGAAAGTAGAAGAAGTGCATACGTGCAGTACGCTTCGCTCCACCAAAGCCAACCAGACTGTTTGGGGGTCGCTTCCACGTGCGCGTTCAAGCGACAGTCCCAATTGTCCGTGATGAACCCCACCCCAAAGTTGTGTGGTCCTTGGTGGTTGCAAATCTCAAACTCCAAAGAGTAGCAACTGCCCGCACGCAATGGCTGCTTGGTCCTGGTGCTGACATAGCTATGCAAACCTTCCCAACGAGCCAACCCTTTGTACAGCTTAAATGTTGATCCGGATCCCCCTTTGCATCGTTGGCGTGGCTCAAACGGTTTATCCGCCTGGATAGTTACACCCAAGGTAGTACTGCCCTCTCCGTTGTAGAGGTTTTTTGAGTCGAGGCCAAGCGCAGCAGTCAGCTCTGATCTTTGTTTTATAGGCAGCGTGGCATGTTTGGGATCCCATTCGCATATGCTGCTGTGGTTTTTGTAGAGCTGTCGCCATGAGGTGGAGGCGCCACTGAGAAAAGGGTCGTCTTCGGAGAGCTCCAAGTCCCGAAGGCACCTCCGCTTCCAGGACTGCTCCTGTTGGAGGGCTTCCAACAACGTTTTGCACACCAAGAAGCAGTTCGGGTACAGCTCCTTTTGTTTGAAATGGAAGTGTGAGTTTCAGGTTACGAGGGAGCAACAACGAAACCACTCGACTCGAGAAACCTTCGTGTCGATGTGGTCCAGGATAAGCCCTAACAACTCCACCGGCAATGCCAGCAACATTACAGCGCTGCCTTCTTGTTTTGTTGTTCTATATTAATGTGTCTACAAAAAACCCAAGAGGTGGCCACACGGGCTAGTCCGTGGCGATGAGTTGAGCTTCAATGGCAGAATGCTTCTCCGGTGGCAGAGTGAAGGCCATGGAGGCGCGACGCACCTCCACCATGTCCCCTGTGTCGTACATCTTTGTGACAGGCCAAAGGCACTCCACGTAAGCAGGAAGGGATACCGACTCCGCCCACTCCCCGTTCTTGAAGAAATGGATGGCACGGCCAAAGGGATGGCCAGTTGTGCGCTGACGGAGGTCCACCATTGCCCCCAACACGTCGTCCTTCTGCCAATTGGTGTTCACGTGTCGTTTGTAGCCAGAATATGTAAGTCCGCAAATGGTGTGCCTGACGAACAAGATAGCGTACATGAGGAACAAGCGAGATGAAATAGAAACGGAAAGAAGAAAGACAAACGAGCAGCTTGCTTTGTTCCACCACAGCCAACCAGAGTGTTTGGGGGTACCATTGGGGTGCAAGTTCAAGCGACAGTCCCAGTTGTCCGTGACGAACCCCACTCCAAAGTTGTGCGTATTGGTGAAGTCGTGGATGACAAACTCCAACAAGAAGCAACGATCGCCCCGAATAGGTCGCTTGGTTCTCACGCTTACGTAGCGTTGTCTGCCATCCCAGCGAACCAAGCGTTTGTTAATCCTCAAAACACTGGATTGCTTGTCAGAGGAGTCTGGCTCGTACTCCAATGAAGGGTCATCGAGAATGGTAACTTCAGAGGCGGTGCATCCCTCTCCTGTATAAAAGTCGTTTTCGTCGAGGCCCAGGATGGAAACCAGTCTTGTTCTTTCGGTTTCTGAAAGGGTGGCGTGATGAGGGTCCCAATGAAAGACACTGCTGTGGTCTCTGTAGACCTGTTGCCATGATAAAGTCGTTATCTTCGGGTCGGAAGAGGAAATGCGAAGAAGTTCTTCTTCGGAGAGGTCCAAGTCCCGCAGGCACCTTTGCTTCCAGGCCTGCTCTTGCTGAAGGGCTTCTAACAACGTCTTGCACACCAAAAAACAGTTTGGATAAAGCTCCTATATGAACAGTCCCTCATGTTACTTTGGTTTTTTGCAACAAAGAGAGACCGTACCTTTGTGTCGATGCACTCCAGAATAAGGCTCAACAGCTCCACCGGCAACGACAACAGCGACATGAGAACTGCAACAAACACAACGCAGAGCAGCTCTTTCTTTGTTCTTCTTTTTAACACTTAATAAACTTAATTTTTTGTGGACAATAGAGAGTTAAGCTGTCTCGGTGGCTCTAAGTTGAGCCTCAATATCAGGATACTTCTCCGGTGGCAGGGTGAAGGCCATTGGGGCACCACGCACCTCCACCATGTCTCCGCTGTCGTACATCTTCACGGCAGGCCAAAGGCACTCGGCATCCGCAGGAAGAGATATCGACTCGGCCCATTCTCCATTCTTGAAGAAATGGATGGCGCGACTGAACGGACGGTCTGATGTGCGTGGGAGAAGGTCCACCGTCGCACCCAACACGTCCCCTTCTTCCCAGCCGATCTTCACATGTCGTGTTTGGGGAACTGTACCTTCACCACAAATGGAGTGGCTGTTTGCAAATAAAAAAAACAGGTCAGAAACAATAAACATCCAAAATAGAAACAGAGGAGCACACCTGCAGTATTCGTCGTTCCACCACAGCCAACCAGAGTGTTTGGGGATACCATTGGGGTGCAAGTTCAAGCGACAGTCCCAGTTGTCCGTGATGAACCCCACCCCAAAGTTATGAGTCTTGGTGAAGTCCCAAATGACAAACTCCAAGGAGACACACCGAGCACCACGAATCGGCCGTTTGGTCCTCACGCTGACATATGAATGCAAACCTTCCCAACGAACCAACCTTTTGTTGATCCTCAGCATGCAGTTGGATGGCTCTTGCTCATCGGTTTTTTTCTCCTCCTCCTCGTAATTCAATGAAGGGTCTTCCAGGATGGTAACGTCATTGGCAGTGCATCCCTCTCCTTCGTAAAAATGTTGTTTATGGAGACCCAAAGAGGAGACCAGTTCATTTCTTGCTGATGCTGAAAGGGTGGCGTGGTGAGGGTCCCACTGAAAGAGATCGCTGTGCTCCTTGTAGACTTGTTGCCACGACGAACAGGGCGTTGTGGCGGAGGCGTGAAAGAGGTCTTGCTCAGAGAGGTCCAGGTCACGCAGGCATCGACGCTTCCAGACCTCGTCTTGTTGAACGGCCTCAAGTAAAGTCTTGCACACCAAAAAGCAGTTTGGATAAAGTTCCTGTGTTTGTGTAATGCACGGCGTTACTCAAAAAAAAAGAAAGAAAAGAAAAGAAAAGAAAAAAATAAAAGAGGAAAATAAAAGTACACACGCTGGTGCGGATGTGCTCCATGATAAGACCCAACAGTTCCACCGGCAGCGACAACAAGGACATTTCTGCCACGCTTCTGCAGATCCCTTATAATAATCCTATCTTCTCTTTTCTTTTCTATAACTTTTTATCGTAATATTCAAACATTTTGTCGGCACAACAAATTGCATCACAAATTATCGAAAAATAACAAAAAATTCATAATAAACTGCGATTATCCTAACAAATAATTGGGTGCTCTTTCCCTCAACAACAATTGGGAGCAAGAAGCAATACAGCTGCGCTCTTCAAGGAGCTTCAAAGGCGGCAATGCTCAGTACCCACCACGGCCATGTACGCTCGCGTCACGGCCGATCTCCATTCCATTGCTCGGAGTTGCTTCGACGGCGCAAAGCACGCCATGGCTGCTTTTCTCTTTTCGGTTGCTGGCGAGAAGCCGAAACGAGAACAGGACAGCCAGGCGATGAGAGCGCCCGTTTGGCGAAGCTTCGCCAAAGACAAAAGGCCTTGTGGTCAGGACTCCCAAGACTCGTTTGCTTTCCTCCTTGGTGTTTTTCTGTTTTTTCATTTCAGGGGCTACCAGCAATAATGCATTATTGCTAGCGAAAGTAACCTCTCCAGTTGCACGAGAGGCAGCAAGCAGAGGTGCGCCTGCGCGGCTTCACGAACTAAAACAACAAGAACAACACCACGCGACAAGCAGCAGCAGTCAACGGCATGTCTTCTTTTCTCTTTAGCTTAGGGATGAATGGGTTGGGCATGGTGTGCCAAGTGCAAGCCAACCACCTGATGGGCTCTCCCGGTGCGCAAGGCCTGACCAAGGGGCTCTTGGCAAACTTTGCTCGCCTTGCGGGCGACCTCGAGGACTCTTACCACACATGCTTTACCGCTAAGGGTTTTTTCACTCCATTCTACGCATTCCAGCCCTTCATGGACTTGGCTCTCGCAAACAACTGTGTAAGCTGTAAGTTTTCTTGTCGTTTCTTGTCGTTTCTTTCTTTCTTGTCGTTTTTCTTCTCCTCCTTCTCCTTCTTTTCTTCTTTTTCTTCTTCTTCTTCTTCTTCTTCTTCTTCTTCTTCTTCTTCTTCTTCTTCTTCTTCTTTTCCTCCTCCTCCTTCTTTCTTGTCGTTTCTTTCTTTCTTTCTTGCTTTCTTGCTTTCTTGCTTTCTCAAAGCTCACTTGTAAGAAAACAAAAGTAATGGAACCCGTGTGGAAGACTATTTTACCTTCGGACTCATTCGGCTCAACCCTGCACCTCCTCCTGAAGTACTTTTGGAAGGCAATGTTTGTCAACAAAAACAACTTCTTCAGGGACATGCCGTTGCACATGGCCAACCTGTTGGTCTCGGACCTCAACGAAGACTTTCTCCTGCACTGCCTCCGCCGTAACCAACGCTATTGGCTGCAACAACAACGCCAACTACGGAACGAAGAAGAGCAGCAACGAGGACATGTGGCGAGCGGAGTGGCCATTTGCGCAGGCACAGCAGCACTGAGTTGTTTGGTCCAAATGCCTCTGGAAACTCTGATCCAGAGGATGAGAATGCATCCGGAACTCTACTCGCACGTCGAGGTGGAGGCCACCGTCAATGTCGACAACGACAACAGCACCCTTGAGGAAGTTTGTGGAGGGGCGTGGTGGACCGTGCAAAGGATCTTGGAGGAGGAAGGCGGCTGGGGTTTCTACAAAGGGCTCGCCATTCGGTTTTTGGCTCAGTTCTTGTACAACATTGTCACTTTCTACAGCGAGAAAGAAAACAACCACACCGTTGTTCACTTCCAATAAAAGCTCTCTATTCATAGGTCACCTCAAGGCAAGGCTTGTTGGAGGACCCTTCTCCCCGGTGGCCGAGCGAAGGCGATGCCCTCAGAGCCATGCTTCTCTTATTCCAACATGTCCCTACAAAATTGCCCGCAAGAGTCGCGCAATTTTTGTAGACGATCACCACCCATTCATTTTGATTTTTGACTGGTTATTTGAAATTTTTAGCTCAGATCAACTGTAACTGACTAGCTGTGGTGGTCAAAAGATGACCAATTTTTTCCAAAGAGAACACATGGACCAGTATTTGTTCTCATTTAGCGACCCACGAGATTAGACAAAAGTATGTTATTTTCCCACTGAGACAAAGGGGAAAAGCGTGCCGTGTTATCTTGGTTTTGTCCAACTGCGGGCTTACGGAGGGATGGAGAACAGCAGCCAAACGTGGTGGCGCCGGCTTAGCAGCAGCGATGAGCAGCAAGAGGCGTGGCCGAAAGGGCGCAGCTCTCACGCCGTTGCGGTAGTGGATGACAAGCTCTACGTCTACGGCGGCGAAGATGTGCCCAGGAGAGCCTTTGATGGGAAGATGCACTGCTTTGACCTCGCGAACAGCGCTTGGATCGACCTGGAAACACAAGGTGAGTGTGAAGCGGAGAAGAGGCAACAAAAGCCTTTTTTTTCCTCCTCCCTTTTTTTTGCTCAGCGCTTTCCTGTGGCGTGTAGGCGAGGTACCGGAGCCTCGTTTGGCGCATAGCTGCGTCGCTGTCGATCAGGTGCTCTACATTTTTGGTGGCCGAAAGACCGATAAGACTGAGCTTGATGGTTTCTTCTTTCTTCTTCCCTCTTTCTTCTCCTTTGTCTCTTACTCTGATTCTCCGTTCTAATCCCACACCATACAGAACTCCTTACCTTTGACACTAGAACCAACACTTGGAGCAAGTTGGCCTCCACCTCTCGAACACCGGCTCCTCGCAGCTATCATTGTTCTGTGGCTTTGGGAAAGGACGTTTATGTATTCGGTGGTTGCGGGCAGAGCGGCCGCATGAATGACCTTTGGCGCTTCGACACGGCCAACAATGTTTGGGAGGAGGTCACGCTGGCTCCCAGCTCTGCTCCTGCTCCGTCTCCTCGCGGTGGTCCTGCTCTCTGTGCTGCTGGTATGTTTATAGAGAGGTAGAGAGAAACGCAAGGGTGAGAGAACGGGAGAGCCACAGAGCAAGAGCGGGAGGACGAGAGTGAGAGAACTAAAGAACGAGAGGACGAGAGTTACAGAGCGAGAACTAAAGGGCGAGAGAAGCGAGAACGAGTACACAGAAGAGAGAAGTAGAGAGAACCGCGATGGGACCACTCTGTTTTACATGTGCCAAACAGGAAACAAGATCTATCTTTTTGGTGGATTCAACGGAAAAGAGTTGCAAGACCTCTACTGCTTTACACCAGAGACGAAGGAATGGAGAGCGGTGGAACTGCAAGGAGATGTGCCGGCCCCACGCTCCGTGCTGGGCTGTTGTGGATTGGGTCGCGATGGAGGGGGACACACCACCCACATGTTTGTCTTTGGCGGTGAAGCCGCTCCCTCTGCCAAAGGTAACGTCCTCTATCCTCCTTTCTTGTCAGTACTTTTGTTCATTCGCTCTTCAAAAGCTAACAACATACCAAACTAACAGGACATGAAGGAGCAGGATTGTACTTCAATGATGCTTTTGTAATGGACGTAAGCACAGAACAATGGCACAAAGTTGAAACAGAAGTCGAGTCGGCGCCTAGTGCTAGAGGATGGATCGCATCACATCCTACGCGCGACGGCCGCTCTGTTGTCTTGTTCGGCGGTTACGATGGCGAAGCAAGACTCAACGACCTTTGCATCTTGTCGAACATCTTGTGAAGCAATCTGTGCTAAATGGTTTCCAAACTTTACTCTTTCTGCTTTGCTGCTTTGCTTCTTTTATCTTGCTTTTTACGCTTTCTTCTTTAACAGGAGAGAAAAGATGCTTCTTTATTCATGCTCACCTTCATTTTACAAACTTTCTGAGAAATACAAATACAAAAAACAAAAACAAAAGAAAGGAAGCAGGATTACTTCAAATGATCTCTAAGACGACGACGATGACTTGGAGAATTGTCTTTCTCCTTTTTGCTTCTGTGACTGCCGCTGTGCCTGCTCCCTTCTTTGCTCAACTTCCAATCGATGCAGGCGCACGTGATGAAGATTACGTGCGGATCAGCCTCTGATGTCAGGAAGAGGCTATAGTAATTGCTGCCGCGATCCTCGCTGTGTTTCTGGCTAACGAGCGCAACGGTCTCTCCGGTTTCGTTGACGAAGGTATATTCACGTTTTTGGAGATCGCTTTTTTTGTTTGATAAAGAAAGCAAACGACCAAGAGAAAAAGCAAGCAAGATGAGAATGGGGGAGAAAGAGAGAAACGATGAAAGAGTTTTGCATACCCTTGAAGAGTGAGGTCAGTGCCATCCCTCAGCTTCACGGAGAACTTATTGTGCCTCCACTTCAACCTGATCTTGCCCACCGAGCTTTTGAAGAGGGTCAGGTCTCCGCCAGGGGCCGGCACTTTGGCGATGATCTCTCCGTTGCGCACGTTCTTGAGGCGGATGCTAAAGGTCGACATGTTGCAGACAAAGATCTCCACCTCCTCCGCGTCAAACACGCTGTTGATCAGCTCTTTGGTGAATGGCAACTCCACTTTGATGAAGTACTCTGTTGACTTTATTGTTTTTTGTTTTTGAGTGAGAAGAAAGAAGAAGAAAGAGACAAAGAAGAAAGAGAGACAAACGTTATCGAGAGGAAGAGGTTTCTTCTTTTTCTTTGGTGCTGATGTAACGCTAGCAGATGTAACGCTGGCAGAAGCAGAAGAAGAAGCAGAAGCAGCGAAAGAAGAAGGAGGCGATACATCAGAAGAAGAGGAAGGAGGTGAAATATCAAAGCTCGCTGGTTGTTGGGGAGGTAGTTCTTGGCTATAATCATAAAAGGCAGTAGTGGCAACGGAAGAAGCAGAAGGGCCATAAAAAGTGGGAGGAATGCCCCCGTAGGGAGGAGCACCTGCAGCAGGATAGGCTGCACCAGACGAAGCAGTAGAAGGATAGAAAAGACCTGACCCCGCTCCTCCAGCAGAGGAAGAAGCGGACGCGGAATAGGGATCGAAAGAAGAGGAGGTGGAGGTTGTTGTTGTGGGGAAGAAGAACGGTTGGTTGGAGGTAGAAGGAGCGGTGGTTGGAGGAGGAGGTGCGTCAAAAGGGGACCACACGAGGCCATCGGAAGGAGGCGGCGTGGCGGAAGGGCCGCTATAGAAGGCGGGGGCGTGACTTGCTGGTTGGTACATTACCCGTGGTTGTTGTTGTTAAGCTTTCGTATATTTTTTTTTTGCTGCGTAACTCTCCGCCATTTTTTTTTTTGGTTTAATTCCGGAATAAATCAACGGATAAAATTATTTATCCGCTTCATTCATAAAATCGATAGAAATCTGCGATAATCAGAAATAGGAATGTAGCATGTTACGATAATCTGATCATCCACTGATCTATTAGTTTGGTTTCTGATTGGACAAATCGGTGCGTAGAAGCAGGAAATTCAATTCGAATCGCGATCAAACTGCAGCGCACGTGTGGAGCCCCTCCAACGAATTCGACGCACACGTGACACGTATGGATGCCCGCCCTCCAATCCTGTGGGCGTCGAGTTTTCTTCAATGGCCAATGCCAGCCAGAAAATCACCAGCAACTCCATCGCCAACTCGTTAGAGAGAACGCATTATCCCTCCCCCCCCCCTTCCTTCTCTGTTGTTGTTTTTGTTCTTTTAAAAGATTTAAAACAAAAAAAACCACACCCCTATCCACAACAAATAACCATAATAATGGATCCCGAGGTGGTACCACTGCAGCCCAGCAAGGAGGAGGAAGAAGCCCTGAGGATCCTCCTCCACTCCCTGCCTGCCGATCACGTGGCCATAGCCGCCCGCGCCTGCACGCAATGGTACCGCAACAGCCCGGCTCACCTCCGCCAGCGCACCAGCCTGCGGGCGCTCTGCCGCTCCCCCTCCCTCTTGCGGTGGGCCGTCGAACAGGAGGGCTGCCCGCTCACGGAGGAGACCTGCGCGGCTGCGGCCAGCCAGGGAGAGGTGGAGGTGCTGAGGTGGCTGCGAGAGGAGGAGCGGGGGTGCGAATGGGACGAGTGGACCTGCGCGGAGGCGGCGGAGAACGGGCATTTGGAGGTGTTGCAGTGGGCGAGGGAGAACGGGTGCCCTTGGAACGAGCTAACCTGTTGCAGGGCGGCGCTGAACGGGCACTTGGAGGTGTTGCAGTGGGCGAGGGAGAACGGGTGCCCTTGGGATTGGAGGACCTGCGCCTGTGCCGCCAGAAACGGCCACCTGGAGGTGCTGCGGTGGGCCAAGGAGAACGGATGCCCTTGGGATTGGCGAGTGTGTTGCAACGCCGCTCAGAACGGCCATCTGGAGGTGCTGCGGTGGGCGAGAGAGAATGGATGCCCGTGGAACGCGTGGACCTGCGCGGAGGCAGCGGAGAGCGGCCATCTGGAGGTGCTCCAGTGGGCGAGAGAGAACGGATGCCCTTGGAACTGGATGACCTGCAGCAGAGCGGCGTTGAACGGTCACTTGAAAGTGCTTCAATGGGCGAGAGAGAACGGATGCGAGTGGAATGAACATACCTGCGAGGCTGCAGCCAAGAACGGCCACCTGGAAGTGCTCAAGTGGGCCAGAGAAAACGGATGTCCTTGGAATGAAGAAATGGTAGTCAGCTTGGCGACCAAGAACAATCATCTAGAAGTGCTCAAGTGGGCCTGCGAGAATGGATGTCGTCCCTCGGGCTTGTGGATGTTGTCTTGTGCAAGTGCGGCTCGCGTGGAAGTTGAAGTACATCATCCTCATCACGAACATGGAGGAGTTGTTTAAAGAAGCCCTCTGTTGAAAACAAAGTGAAGAAGCATAGAAGAAAAAAAAGAAAAAAAACCTGTAATGTACTTAGACGTTTGAAAACATTACTTTTGTCTTGAACGTAAATAAGAAATGAGTCCCGAAGAGGCGGCAAGCAGCAACGGCAGAGAGAACAGAAGCGCGTCCTTGAGAGAAGGCATTTGCTGTGACCACGGGATAGGCGGGGGAGGCAGAGAGAAGGTCGGTTTGATAGGCAGCGTGTAGCTAAGTTCTGGAGAGATCTTGACCGCTCTCTGAATATTCTTCCTAGTTTTGGGAGCTTTTGGGTCTTTTAGCTCCCATCCGTGCAAAGATAGCCCGTCTTCTGGATTCATGGCAATGCAGTCGGGCACGGTGAGACCGGGGTTGGGTCCATTGAGGGTGTAGAGCAATGTCCAGCGACAGCGTCTAAATTTGGCTTCCACTTGTTCTTCTGGTATGCAATGAAGTGCCTGGTTGCCATGATATCAAAAAAAGATAAGCTCGTCAGGATAAAAGTGAACGAAGTGATGGAGTCGAAGACGAAAGAAAAGCAAATAATAAAACAAGGGCAACAACAAACCTGTTTCTTATAGCCAAGCGAATAGACACGGAGCTCTTCGTAGGAAGGGAGATCCGTGTAAGTCTTTCCTTTATCTTTGGTGATGGCAACTTTAAGCTTCTTCTTGTACACGTAACGCACCAAGAGTCGTAAAGCATCCGAGTTTAGCGTGACGTGAGCAACGGTACCCACCCCGAAGTTTTCTACCGTCACGAGAGGAAAACCAATTGCAGCTATATTCTCCATGTAAACTTGATACTATCGGAGGAAATGTCAATCACAAGAGAGCAAGAGAGAGAGAGAGAGAGAGAGAGCAGGAAAAGAAAGTATACCAATAGTTTAGCTCCACAATTAGGAAGGTTCTTCACAAAGTCGTCGCCACCAAGTATCATAAGCAAAACAACACTTGGGATAGGATCTAAGAATTCAGGACATGCCATTTGCCAATCTGCAATGATTCCACTCCACAACTTATTTATGTCAATGATATCTTTGCAAAGAAACTATTAGTTGAGAGAGAGAGAGAGAGAGAGAGAGAGGACAAAGAAGAAAGCAAATACCTTGGCAGAAAATAGTGTCAAAGTTTTGCTCAAGTTCCTCTTTGGTCATTTTTGCTGCTGCTTTTGTTTCTTGTTCATTTTTCGCGAGAACATCCTCATCCTCGCCAACTTCTTTTTCTTTGTCTTTCTTCGTTGCGCTTCGTTTTGGTTGTCGCTTCTTCGTTCTGTTTTTCTCTCGCTCTGCTTCCTTTTCCTCTGTTTCATTCTCCTTCCCTTCGTCGCTCTCTGAAGCGTTTTCTTCTTTCTGGTCTTCTTTGTCTCCATTCAAAGTGGGTGAAGAAGAGCCGTTCTCCTTTGGAACTAATTTCTTGCTATCATTCAAACGAAGATACACTTTTGTGGCCGGTTGGCCCGTGCTCTCATCTACTCTTAAACGGG
Organism: Balamuthia mandrillaris; assembly: GCA_031835245.1. Lineage (NCBI taxonomy): Eukaryota > Discosea > Longamoebia > Balamuthiidae > Balamuthia > Balamuthia mandrillaris. Next base: position 245,426 of record JAVKOQ010000020.1, on the reverse strand, counting down.
TGTGCAACAAAAGAATCCTTATAAGATCCGAATCGATGCTGTAAACCTGATATCATAGTGAGCTCGTAAATAAGAAAGAGCAAAGAACAAAGAGGAAAGAGAAGAAAGACGTACCAAAACATTTTCCTGAAGAAACACATGATTGATGTAGAATGGGATCTTCAGGTCAGACTCTCCGATGAAAGTCTCCCAATCCTTCCTCACTTCCACTTCTCCATAAGAGCGAATGATATAGGGTACACCTCTGTACTGTTGTCCGCCATCCACAATGATGTTCTTGAAGGCTATTCCTTTCTCCTCAGAACCTTTGCCCAGGCTGCTCTCTCCGCGTGAGCGGTTGCGATGGCCTCTCCATTCGGCCCAGGTCTTTTTCTTAACGTTGGCAAAGAAGCTATGCAGGAACTCCTCCTCAAAGTAACGAAAGATTTCGGCCCTCAGCTCTCTTTGATGGATACAAGAGACAAAAAGAGGAGAGAAAGAGAACGACGAAAAAGAAAGAGAAAGAGTAAAGCGAAACGACCAAGCGAAAGGGAAAAAACAAAAAGATTAGCAAACGAGAACACAACTCGAAAAAACAGGAGAGAGCAAGAGAGAGAGAGAGAGAGAGAGAGAGAGAGAAAATGAGAAGAAGCAAGTACCGGTTAGCCATCAGGCGATACCATTCGTGGTGCAAAAGGCCAGGTCCAATGACGTTTCCGTCCGTCTTGAGATCTTTGGCCAGTTCATCTTTAGACAAGGGCTTCGTGTACTTATCACGTTCCATCTGCGTCGGCGCTACAAAGTCGAAGGAGAGAAAGAGAGAGAGAGAGAGAGAAAAGAGTGAGAGGAGAGAGAGAGAGAGAGAGAGAGAGAGAGAGAGAAGGAGGACGGGGATGACGAGAGAGAAACCTTTGGCAAAGGGGACCTTTTTGCCTGTGTCAATAAGAATCACGCAGGTGTGCCCGCCCTTGTCAAAGAAGGAACGAATGAGCTTGAAGATCCAACGTACAAAATGCTCCCCCGTCTTTATGTTCTTGCTTTTGCTGAAGATCATGGGCAAAAAGTCGATGAGAAGGACGTCGTTGCAATGTTGTTGCGGATCGCCTGCTGCATCTCCTCCAGTGGACGCCGTAGCAGCGGGCAGTTCTTGTATGAAAGCCTCCGGATAGGTCTCGCGCAACAAAGGCTTCCAATTCGGATGCAGCCCCATTGCTCTTTCTTTTGCTTTCTCCCTTTTCTTTTAAAAAGAAAAAACTTTGGGGCAGTGAGAGTTGAACCGACGTCAGTAATGCCTTTCAGGAAAAAACGAGTTTGCAATGAGTGAGATTTGAACGGACGCTCCTCCAGCCTATGTGGGCCCTCGTGTGGAGCACCGAGGAGCAGTGAGAGGAAGAATCAAAAAAATGCCCTGACCCGGAATTGAACCGGGGATACGGGTACCACAAACCCGTGTGATGCCAACTTCACCATCGGGGCTATTGATGAGATTGTGTTGCTTTTTTGAGTATCTCTTCTGATTAGCACTCGATTTTTTTTTCTGAAAGGAAAATAATGGGTAAAAAAGTTTTTGTGCAGCCCACGAAAAAAAATACCACAGAGAAAGATTTGATATCAACTTTTAAACGTGAAGCCCGCTTTGGTGTGGCCTTGTTTACTACCCACAATGATGATTCCTTTTGCAGCCTACGTGTTGGTTCTTATCTTTTCCTTTGCCTTCTTGGCCTGCATCTTGGTCGTGATGTACAAGCTGGCTGCGCCTCCTCCTTCCAAAGCAGCCTCTTCTCCTCAGGTTAGATTATACTTTCTTGCACTTCCTTTCTTGTTCTTGTTCTTGTTCTTGTTCTTGTTCTTGTTCTTGTTCTTGTTCTTGTTCTTGTTCTTGTTCTTGTTCTTGTTCTTGTTCTTCCTCTTCCAACCTTTCTTTCATTTCAGATTTGATTATTTTTTTGTGAAACCTTTGAAGTTCGATCACTCCACTCACTCTGCTTGCATATCTTCAAACCGAGTAGCAAACACGACAACCAGTTGAGAAAGAGGAGGAAGAGGAGGAAGAGGAACAAGAGGAAGCAGCTGCTCGCCCAGCACGAAGGGGTAGAGGAGGTCTGGACCGGTTGCGTCGAAGAAGAGCAGGACAAAGGAACGAACAGGGTACCTCGTCTTTCTTTCTTCTCCTTTTGTTCTCCTTTCTTGTTTGCTGAAGTCTTTAAAAACCACAAATAGAGGAAACACAAGTTGTTAGAGAAGCAGAAGCTGAAGAGGAGGATGAGTCGGAAGAAGAAGGAGATGAAGAAGATGAAGTCAACGCAGCATTGCTCCCATCCGGCAAAAAGGGAAAGAAGTACATGCTCAAGCAACAGCGCAAGGAGGAACGCAAGCAAATGCGACAGGCCCAAGAGGAGCACCTCGCCAAGAAGAAGGCCAAGGAGGCCAAGGAAGAGGCGGAGCGTCAACAGAAGGAGGCAGAGAGGCAGCAGCAAGAACAGAAAGAGAAGGAGCTGTTGGAGCTCATGCGAAAGGAGAGGGAGAGAAAGGAGGCCGAAGAGTTTGCCAAGTGGAAGGACATGTTGGAAGTGGAAGAGGAGGGCAGTCTTAAGACCGAGTTGGAGGAGAAGCAAAAGAAGCTCGCTCAATTTGCAGACTATGTGACGCAGCATAAAGTAGTTACTTTGGAGGCTTTGGCCTCTGAGTTTGATCTGCGTACTCAGGTTTGGTTTCCCCTCTGTGCCCTTCACGATTCTCTTTTCTCGTTATGCTTGTCTTACCATATTACTTTTTCAAACGTTATCCTGTTGCCAACAGGAAGTAGTAGACAAGATACACTCGTTGGAGGAGGCAGGGGAACTGCAAGGAGTAATCGATGACCGAGGCAAGTTTGTTTACATTTCTCCAGCAGAGATGGATGCTGTCGCCAGGTTCATCAACTTTAGAGGCAGGGTCAACATCTCCGAAATCGCCGCCGAAAGCAACAAGCTCATCCGGTTGAAGCCACTTGATGTTACAGAAGACCAAGAAGAAGAAAAAGGAAAAGGAAAAGTTGAAGCTTCTTCTTCTTCCTGATCCCTTAGATTTCGCTTTCTTTGCTTTTCGTTTCTTTCCCATTCGTTCATTTATCTACAACAAAAAAACAGTTACAAAAGGAGCGGAAGAAGAATGCTTACGAAGAAGAAGCAGCAAAGAAGAACTTCTTGAACTGCTCGTAAGCAACGAGCGAGATGGTGGATGCTGGTGCCTGAAACGCCATCCTCGCTTGTGCTCCTCGAAACAAACCCCTAACACCCTCTTCCTTCCACAACAGCCTCACCCCTTGCATCACATTTCGAGTAACGTATTCTCCTCCTTTTCCTTCTTTTTTGCTCTCCTCCACTTGCAACCGCAGTTTAGCAACATCCAGCGGATTGGTGCACAACGAGGCCAACGCACCAGCGCCTCCTGCACAGGCCACTATCCAACCCAACGACAATGTTGTTGTGGCAAACGAAGCAGCAGTAGAAGGATAAGAAGAGGAGGAGAAAGACGAAGCTAAGGATTTGAAGCGTTCGTAGAAGAGAAAGTAGAGGGCAGAGTAAGGACCAAAGGTGAGGAGCGTGGCGCCATAGCCTCGATACAGCCCCAACACTCCCTCCCTTTGCACGATGGTCTTCAAGGCATGGAACCCGTTCTTATAGCCATAGTTGCGAGAATGATAAGTAGAAGAAGCAGAAGCAGAAGAGGAGGAAGAAGACGTTGGTGATGAGATTTGGACTTGAAGGCGTTGTTTGATGATGTCGATGGGAACCCATAGGATGCAGCTGACGGCTTCGGCAACGAGGCCAGAGGTGAAGTGGATCAAGAAAGAGGCGGAGGAGGAAGGGAAAGGCAACGAGGAGGCAGAGGTGGTCAAAACATTTTTGCTGAGTTCGTAGGAGGTAAAGTACAGGCAGCCAGCTGGAGCGGAGCCTAACGTGGAGTTTGTGAGCGTCACAAGGAAGAAGAAGCAAAGGCAGAACGAAAAAAAGAGTAGAAAGGATGGGAAGAAGAAAAAGAAGAAGAAGAAGAAGAAGAAGAAGAAGAACAAGAAGAAGAAGAACAAGAACAAGAACAAGAAGAATGAGAGGCGAAGATAAAAGAAACAGGGAGAGAGGAACCTAGAAAAGTGATGCCGAAGCCCCGGTAAAAGCCCTTGAGGCCATCCTGTCGCCACGTCCGAACGACCACCTCTCGAAACGAGCTTGTCCCGGCGGCGATGGAGCCACGCTCCACCTGAAGCTTGGCTTTGCAGGTGTCCAACGGGTGGCAAGGCACGCGCGAAAGAACGCCGGCAAAGGTGCTCGCCAGCACCGTTTCCTTCAAGGGCACCCTGGCTGGCTCTCTCGTCATCCAGACTTGTTTTGAATTTGAATGAAATCGTGTGGAGGGAGGGAAAGAAAGCGAACTGAGTGGTGCGGTTGTTTTGATCTGAGAGAAGAGACAACAGCAGTTCGCCTGGCGGGAAGAATCTTTACCAACACGAGCCTTAGTGGTTCTTGCTTGCACCGGTGATCATTTGTTTCTTTATTTCTTCTGCGGTAACTATTTGCCGACAATTTGCATTATTTAAAATTATCCAAAAATATCGATGGTCGACAATATAAAACTATGTCGACAACTCGAAATTTATTCTTGGAAATTTTTCGGGCTAAACACAATAAAAAAAACAAACAGGTAGCGGACTACGAGAGTGCGAGGGCGAGAGGTAGAGATGGCTCGCTTGTGCAGTCTCACCAAGACAGAGTTTTTCTGCGTGCCAACCCAGTGGTTCGTGGTGGACGCCACCAAGGACCACAGCGCCGTCTCCTGGGTCAAAAGCATCCTCACCTCCCTCAACGAAGACGAAAAAAACGGTAAGGAGCCCATCCCCAGCGCCTCTTCGGTGGGCATCGACTACGTCCGCGTGCCGTGGCCCTCTTCTTCTTGCTCGCTGGATGACTCCATGACCTTGGAAGAAGAAGAAGACGACGCGGAGAACGAGAGCAACGATGAAGACCTCCGTTGGAAACGTCTCTACGCTGATCACATCCGACCCAAAGTGTTGGCCCACTTTCAAACCATGTTCAACCTTCGTCGACGCACTTCGCCGTCGTCCAAGGGAGAACCACAAAGCCTGTCGCTGCACAGCTCCACCCGAGGCAGGCTGGTGGTGTGGGTGGTGGGAGAGCTGGCCCGCCCGCTCAGCGCGTTGATCCTGGAGGAGCTGCCGGTGGACCTGACGAACATGGTCTTTTGGAAGACGGGCGGCCTGAAGCCGGCCGTTGTGCGCGTTGCTCTCGTCCCTAACGAACATACCAAGAACAGGTCTGTTGGTTTTTATTTTCGGGTGTTTTGTTTATTATTATTAGTATCATTAACGTATTTCTTTCTTTGGCATTTTTGTTTGTAACTACTCTGGCGTGCGTTTCTCTTCCGTTGCAGTTTCTTGAACCAACTTAGCTATCAGTACTTTGGCGAACAACCAACCAACAAAGCTTCTTCCATATCCTCTTCTTCTGCTTCTGTACCTAGCTCGTCCTCTTCTTCGTCTCCTTTGCGACAACATCAACAACCTCCGACATATGTACAGCACAATGAATACGATTGTTGCTTGCTCGTCCATGATATATCGCGATTCAAAGCAGTTCTGCGGCGTCTCATTCAGCTTCACGTGGAGGAACTTCATTTGATACAAGAGTTAACGCCCGTTCCTCACAAACCTGGAGGTTTTATTCTCTTCTTCATAATCTTCTATCTCATTCAATTTTTCTCAAATGCATCTTGTTGGCAGAATTATTGGTGATGGACCCAACAAAACGTTGGAGGAAAGTGAACTGGTTCAGCATGACACAACCACTTACTTTCCCGCGGCTTTGGAGGGTCACTAGCAGCGATGCCGATGAGACACGCTCATTACTGCAGAAGCTGGATGGCACTCTATCCACTCGAGAATCCATCGAAGTCAGAAGAGAATTAAACTGGAACGCTTTAGGTTAGTTTTCCTCCTTTCTCTGCTCTCTGCGCTCTTACTCGCCTCTCTTTCTCTCTCTCTCCCCGTTATGATTCTTTATTCTTGAATGAAAGATATCACCTAACCAATATGTGAGAATAGCATTAGTGGCAGAAGCGTACAGAAGACCATTGGATTTGGCTGAAGACGACCCAAATCATCGGATAAGTCGATGTGATGAATGGACGCGCAGAGAGTTCATTCAGTACTTGCAGAAGAGAGGAATGTTCAAGGAGAGTCTTCAGCAAATCGAAATCGCCAAACAAAATGGGACGGGTTCATCACACCTTTCGTCTACTGCTTCCTCTTTCTCAGAATCCTCCCAAACATCTTCACTGGAACTCACTTATGACCCTTCGTTCATGTTCACCGTGGGAAGTTCTGATGACAGTAAGGTTAGTAGCGAATTCACTCCTAGCCTTTCGTTAAAATACTCATAAATCATCACAAGGAAACAAAATTACCGTTAATCTATTTGAAACTGGAAGGAATGGCATTGTTGCAAATGGGAAAAGAAGCGGAAGGCAAAGAACTTTTGAAAATCTATGTAGATACTCTGTTGGAAGAAGAGAACAAAGGAACAGGAGTTCAACTGTCTGCCACAAAGTTGAATGAAATCGCATCTGTGGCGCTGTACAATAATGACTTCACTTTAGCCCGTTGCTATGCCCTCAAATCCATTGAACGAGACAAATACCATCAACCTGCTTACAAAGTACTTTCATTTTTTTTTCTTTAACGTTTATGACCCTTTTCATTATTTCTTTCTTCGTTTAATATTTTCTCTGTCTCTTTTCTTTTAGTTCTTTCTGCTTACTCGTAAATGTTATTCAACAGACGCTTTTGTGGATTGCTCAACAAAGCGCAGACGTTAACTACGTTCAAGAAGAGGCCCTGTTCTTCTATTTTGTGCACATGCTCTGCGACCCTCAACAAGCCCAACAGTATTACTCCCAAACGATGCAACGCTCTCCCGACAATCTCTTTGCGATGGCTTATTACTCTGCGTTTCTGGCAGAGGTCCAAGGTAATGGAGACGAGGCGGAGGCTGTTGCTCGTCAAGCATGCGAAGCTTTAGAGAAGCGACTCGGCATGGAAAGTGTTTTTCTTGTCGCCAACGAAAACAGTGGAAAAACTTGGGAAGAAGAGGAAGAAGAGGATACTTTAACAACCTTGCACGAAAATGAATTAAGCAGAGAAGAAAAAGAAGAGAAAAAGAAAGAAATTGGTGTGCCTGTCTCGAAAGAGGAGGCCTGGGTCTTTGGATCGTTTGCTACGCTATTATATCAACGATCTCCAGTAGAACATAGAGAACCAATTCAACGGCTCTATGCTCGTGCTTTAGAAGTTGATCCGGAAGTACGCTCCTCTCTTCGTTCTTTGAAGCCTTCTTTGCTTTATCTGACATTCCTATTGTTGGGGCAATCAGAACTTATTATGGCAAATCAACAGTGCAAGTTTCTTGATGCTAACAAAAGAGAGAGCGGAGGAAGGTCTCTACAAGCTGAAGATGCTGCGCCCAAGAGTGGAGAAGGAAGTCCAATCCCCAGTTTTGTTGGTGGAGTATTACTTTTACTTGTTGTGTTATTGCAGCGACGCTGCCGAACGCCCCGTTTTGCTGCGGAAGGTGAAAGCGTGTTTGGATGTTGGTGCTCGTTTGACCGGATGGTACCTTTTTGTTCTTTTTCTGCTTCTATTCTTTTCCGTTAGGATTTCTGCTTATTAACATAAATAAAAAGGGACTTGACAGAACACATGAAAGCAGCAGAAAAGAGTCTCTCAAGCGAAGAATCCCAACCAAGCGATTACGACAACAAAGCAGAGCATCGCTGGCTGACCACTTTAGCCGAAGTCATCTCCAAAGGTCGACCCATGGAAGACCTTCACGAATGGCCCTTATGGAAAGACTCCATTCTTTCTTCTTCCTCTTTTTCTTCCTCCTCCTCCTCCTTCTCCTTCCTCTCCTCCCCCTCCTCTTCCAACATCAACAGCACCATGATTTCATCTCCTTTAAATAGTCCTCGAAAGAAGCGAACTCCAACAACACCAACAAAAACAACTCCAACAAGACGAAATGCATCATCTCCAAAACTTCCAACAATTTCGTCCACCCCCTCCCCTCTCCGTCGCGTCAAAAGCACATCTGCACTTCTTTCCACTTCCACTTCTTCTCGTGGTCGTTCTTTACCGTCTTCTCCTGCTTTTCGAAAGACTAAAACTAAAACACCGACGAAAACAAATATCACCATAAGAACGAAAAACAGTCCATCCACAAAACGGCAACCACAAAATAGTCCAACAATGGAAAACAGAAGAACAAGAAGAGGAAGAAGATCATCCATTGATGTACCTTATTCTCCTTCGTCTTCTCCTTCTTCGTCTCTTTCCTCTTCCCCTGCGTTGAAGAGAAAGAGAAGTTCCAGTTTGAAGCGAGCGGCAACGACAAGCAAAGAAGAAATGGAGGAGGAAGAAAAACAAAAGAGAACAACTTCTTCGGCGGCTATATTTGAATTTGGCTCTGAGGATGAGGAGGAAATCGAAGTGGAAGTAAAAGTGGTTCGTATGGAGACACAACGAGCAACGAAAAAGACACAAAAGAGAAAAACGGTGACAACCGCGAAAAAATCCGCTTCTTATTCGGATCTTCAAATCGAGGGAGGAGCGGGTGGCAACAATCAGAAGAGAAGAAAGGTACTTCATGCCACCACGGACGAACGTTTCAAAGTATTTGATTTTACTTCGGAAGAAGAGGATGAGGAGGAAGAAGAAGAAAAAGGAGAAAAGGAGAAAGAAAACAAAATGGAAAAAGAAGAGAAGAAAAGCAAAATCACCGAAGGAAGACGGATGGCAACGATAACAAAGTCTCCTTCTTCTCCTGCTTTGCTCCAAAAGTCACCACCAAAGGCAAAGCCGAAACCTCAACGAAATCGACCCGCTCCTTCTGCCTTGAGAGTTTTTGATTTTGATGAAGACGACTGAACTGCGGAGCAAAGAAAGAAAGAATAGATACGCAAAGGACAAACAATTTTTTTGGGTTAAAAAATGAAAAGAAATTTGGATGGAAATTTCAAATCATTAACTCCGAAGTTTCTTATGTCGACATAAATTAATTTTGCAGACTTTGTCAAGTCTTTTTGTCGACACTTTTTTGTCGACAAAGCGAAAGGAAGAAGAAAAGAAGAAACACTTTTTCTCTCTCTCTCTCTCTCTCTCTGCATCGTTTCACTCGGGGCATACGCGGACAAAATAAAGATGGGACGTGCAAGGAACAAACGCGGAGGAGGAGGAGGAGGAGGAGCGAAGACACCAGCCACGAACGGTGCTCCGGTGGAATTGGTCGTCGCTTCTTCGGCCAGTGTTCAGAAAAAAGAAAAGAAAAATCAAATGACAAACAACGACAAAAAACGGAAGAGAGATGAACCGCGGTCGCAAGCAATCGACAACAAAGACAAACAACAGCGGCGGTATGAGGACGAAAAGGGGGCATTGAAGGCCGCTGCGAACTTCATCGAGCGCGTGCAGGCCAATCCCGAAGTTTTTGTGACGGCCTCCTCCGAACTCGACTCCGAACTCACTCTTCTCACTAAAAATCTTTTTGACTTTGGTGCGAAAGCTTTTTTCCTTTATTTTCATCTTTTTAACTATTTTTAAATTCTTCTTCTTATTCTTCTACTTGTTCTTCTTCTTCTTCTTCTTCTTCTTCTTCTTCTTCTTCTTGTTCTTGTTCTTCTTGTTCTTGTTCTTCTTCTTCTTCTTCTTCTTCTTCTTCTTCTTCTTTCCTCTTCCTCTTCTTCTTGTTCTTTCCTCTTCCTCTTCTTCTTCTGCTTGTGCTTGTCCTTGTTTTAGTTCTGTTCTTCTTCTTGTTTTTGTTTCACTTCTACTAATCCGGTTTTTTTTCCAAAAAAATAAATAGCAAAGAGGACAGAACCACAAACAAAAAACGTAAGTTTTGGTCCGTTGGAAGAACTGCTGGTGGAAGGTTTCGATACGGAACAGATCTGGGAACAGATGCAGCTGCAACATGAACCACTTTTGCAGTATCTTCAGCAACAACTGAAACGATGGTTGAAAGAGATCAAAAAGAATGGCGGAAAGTTAGACAGCTTTTTCCCTCGATTGGAGCATGAAGTGAAAGAAAGCGAACTGGATGAGGAAGAGGAGGAAGAAGATGAAGAGGAAGGAATGAGGCAGATAGCAGAAGAAAAGGAGCTGTTGAGGCAAGTATTAAAAGATGGAGAAGGAGATGAAAATGATGATGATGAAGAAGAAAACGTTCATGATGATTATGACAACGAAGAGGTACAAGAAGGTGAGGATGATCAGTTGGCAATGATGGAGGAGGAAGCCTTTTTGAGTGATTTGGATGATGAAGACGAAGAGGAGGATGATGAAGAGGATGAAGGAGAAGGATTGAGCGAAAACTTAATGAAATCAGTTCGGCCGGAAGTGATAAAGAAGTACAACAGTATGAACGCAGAAGAACGGCTGCAATTCTTGATGCAACAACGACAACAGATCTTATCCAAATTAAACGATGGAGAAGGCGAAGATGACGAGGATTTGTTGCCTAATGACAAAAAGAACAAGAAAAAGAAGAAAGAAGAAGTTGGAGGTGGAATAATGTATTCCGATTTCTTCAACGAACCGTTTGATGCAAAAGCAGTGGCAGCGAAGGAAGCAGCTCTTTTCATGAACGATGATGATGTAGGAGCAGAAGAAGGAGATAGCGATGTCGACGTAGATGAAGAAGAAGCTTTCTTTAGTGTTTTGTCTGCGCAAAAGAAGAAAAACAAGAAAAAGAACAAGAAAAATGATGAAGAGGACGATGAAGATGATGACGATGAGGAAGAAGATGAGGATGAAAATGAAGAAGAAGATGAAGATTTGGCTGAATTCATGGGAGCAGACAAAGGTGAAGAGAATGACGAAGAGGTGGAAGGATTTTCTTTCCAACAGTTCTTGCAACAGACTGAAGCCTGGGAGAATGCCGATGGTGAACAAGAAGAAGATGACGATGATGAAGAGGCCGATGAAGATGAAGATGATAGCGAGGAGGAAGATGGAGAAACGACAAACCAACAACCTGCAGCTAAGAAGGGTTTGTGTGCTCTTGGCCTTTTGTGTGTGTGTGTGTTGTATTATATTGTGTTTGGGCACTGATATATCTTTTGTGTTAATTCTTTTTTCAGGACCTCTTTCGACCTATGAGCGGGCTCAGTTGAACTTGCAAAAACGTATAGAGCGTTTGGAAGAGAAGAACGTGGCTCCAAAGGCTTGGGCCTTGTCTGGTGAGGTTAACTCCAAGCAACGTCCTCAAAACAGTCTTTTGGCTGCTAACCTCGAGTTCGAGGGTGCCACCAAGGTTTGTAACTTGTTCCCTTTTCTCATTCTCAGTTATTGTGATCCCACATCTTATTTCCTTCTTTTCTACTTATCGTCAATTACTTACTCGTCTTCCACTTTGGAAAAACACAGTTGAAACCAGTAATAACGGAAGAAGTGACACAAACCATCGAAGAAGTCATAAAGCAACGCATTTTGGAAGAGTCATGGGATGACGTCGTGCGTCAAGTGGAGCCTGAACAGAAGGAAAGACGTCCTACTGTTGAACTCGACTTTGAGAAGAGTGGCAAAGGCTTGGCTGAAGAATACGAAGAAGAGGTTTATATTTTGTATTTTTTTAACTTTTTTGTTTTTGCTTTTCAATGTTTATAGTTTATTGACACTTTATCTTTATTAGTGGAGAAGACAAACACAGGAACAAAAGCAAACGATGATGGAGGAGGAAACGTTAACTCCAGGACAACTAGAGATACAGCGCCTGTTCAAGTCCCTCTGCTTCAAACTGGATTCGTTGTCCAACTTCCATTACACACCTAAACCCGTTCGTGCTTTTATTATTTTTAAACCTTCCTCTTTCATTTGGACTTAACATAAAATTCAAATAACACAATCAAAACAGCCGGTAGAAGACTTAACGGTGAAGCCCAACTTACCAGCGATCAACATGGAGGAGATCATTCCCATCGGTGTGAGCGATGCCTCCCTGCTCGCCCCCGAAGAGGTCTACGAGAAACCCCAAAAGGAGGTCAAAGGAGAGGACGAGAGAACGCAGGAGGAGAGAAAGGCGGCGAGACGCAGCAAGAAGGCCCGAAGGAGAAAGGCGCAGCGGCAGAAGCAGCAGGACGAGAAGTTGGTCAAGAAGTTGAACCCTGGCCTGGGCAACAAGCACACCGTACAGAGCGCATTGGATCAGCTCAAGAATGCCAGAGTAAGTTTTTTTTCTTTCATGTTTATATTATTTCTCTTTATTTTTCCTCGTTCTTGCTCCTCTTCTTTTTATTTTCGTCTTCTTGTTCTTAATCTTCTTCTTGTTGTTGTTGTTGTTGTTCTTCTTCTTGTTCCTCTTGTTCTTCTTCTTGTTCCTCTTGTGCTTGTGCTTGTGCTTGTGCTTGTGCTTGTGCTTGTGCTTGTGCTTGTGCTTGTGCTTGTGCTTTGCTTGTTTGCGCTTGCTTGTGCTTGTGCTTGTGCTTGTGCTTGTGCTTGTGCTTGTGCTTGTGCTTGTGCTTGTGCTTGTGCTTGTGCTTGTGCTTGTGCTTGTGCTTGTGCTTGTGCTTGTGCTTGTGCTTCTTGTTCTTCTTCTTCTTCATCTTCTTCATCTTCTTCATCTTCTTCATCTTCTTCTTCTTCTTCTTCTCCTTCTTCTCCTTCTTCTCCTTCTTCTTCTTCTTCTCCTCTTCTCCTTCTACTCCTTCTTCTTCTTCTCTTCTGCTTCAATGTTTACTCATGCCTTCTTCCAACAATAAATAGAACGTGACAATAGCGAATACTTCACAACCATCAAAGAGCACAACCCAGTCCTCGAAGCTGTTCAAGCAGCTGCAAGAGGAGGCCAGGGCTGCTGTCCGCGGAGAGAAGGCCGACTTTCTTTCCGAGAAGACCGCAAAACAACGAGTCAGCAACAAAGATGTTGCTCACCTCAAGTTATAAAAACATTTCTTTTTTTCTTGTTTTTTTGAATAGTTGGAATATTTGTTAATTATTTTAAATTTTTTGAATATGTTGGTTTTTCAATGCAACAATTAATATTCCATAAAATTTAAATATTTATTATGAAAAATTAATATTTATTGAAAGAATAAGAAAAGAAACGATGAGTCGACTGAAGATGCTTCGGTGGTGGAGCGGAGGCTGCAAGGGCAACACCAGCCGCCATGCGAGCGCTGCGTCTTCTTCTTGCTTCTTTTTGCAAAGCCCATCACCTCGACGACACAAATCGGTTGCTCGATCTCTCCCGTTATCCTCCGACGAAGCGCTCCTCTCCGACCCTTCCATCCGTTGGTTGTGTGGCGTCGACGAAGCTGGCCGTGGCTCCGTTCGTTCTTCTTTTCTTTTTCGTTTCATGAGAAACTCTCTCTTTCTCTCTCTCTCTCTCTCTCTTCTTTGTACATTTTGACGGAGTCGATTAACTTTTTTGCGATTTTAGGTTTTGGGTCCTCTGGTCATCGCGACGGTCCTCCTCTCCCCGCAAACATGCAGGCTCCTCCGCATGGAGGGCGTCAAGGACTCCAAAGCCCTCTCCCCCGCGCGCCGGACCTACCTGGAGGGCATCATCCGCCAGTCCGCGCTGCTGATCCGCTCCACCCAGGTCTCTGCCGCGGAGATCGACCGCAATAGGCTGCAATTGGGGCGAACGCTGAACCAGCTGCAGATCGAGCACACGGAGAGGCTGTTGGGGGAGCTGGCGGAGCAGAACGGGCTGGAGCTGAACAGGGCGGGGCTGGCCTTGTGCATGGACGCGGTGGACGTCAACAGCGAGCGCTATCAGGCGCATTTTCAGGGGTTGTTCCCGGAGGCCAGGGTGTTGGCGCAGCACAAAGCCGAATCTGCTTTTGTACGTTTTCTCTTTTCTTCGCTTTGCTTCTCTCTTGGTCGCTTCTGTTTATTCTCAGACGTTTGCTATCTCTTCGTTCGTTTCTCTTTCTCTTTCTTTCGTCGTTTCCTCTCCCTTTCTCTGTATTCTCTTTCTCTTTCGTCGTTTCTCTTTCGTCGTTTCTCTTTCTCTTTCTCTTTCTCTTTCTCTTTCTCTTTCTCTTTCTCTTTCTCTTTCTCTTTCGTCGTTTCTCTTTCTTTTCTCTTTCTCTTTCTCTTTCTCTTTCTCTTCTCTTTCTCTTTCTCTTTCTCTTTCTCTTTCTCTTTCTCTTTCTCTTTCTCTTTCTCTTTCGTTCCTCTCCTCTATCTTATTTTGTTTCCTTTCGTTTCTTCTGTTTCTCATCTCGTGAGTCTACTTCTCGCCACCAGGTATCTGTGGCGGCAGCTTCCATCATAGCAAAAGTGGAGAGGGACAAGGCCATGCTCCAGTTGGAAAAAGAGACAGGGCTTGCCTTGGGCTCTGGCTATCCCAGCGATCCCTTCACCCTCTCCTTCTTACGCTCCTTCTCTCCTTCTACTTCATTTTCCGCTTCGTCTTCCTCCTCTTCCTCGAAAGCAACAAAAGCAAAGTCACAAAGCAAACGATCAACGAAAGCAACAAAAGAAGCAGAGCAAGAAGAAGAAGGAGAAGAAAAGAAGAAAGACGCAAAACCAGAGGAAAACAATGCAAATAAATATCCATCGTTTGTTCGGCAAAGCTGGAAGATGAAGTTGTGATGTCAACAAACGAAGAAAGCGAATGCTCTCTCTCTCTCTCTCTCTCTCTCTCTCTCTCTCTCTTTGTTTTTCGGTTTCATTCGCGAGAACAACGGAGCAAATATCAGCAGCCATCATCGTCTTCTTCTGTGTTAATAAAGAACAAAGAATAAGAATAAAGAATAAAGAATAAGAAAAAAATAAAGAATAAAGAAAAAAAATAAGAAAGTTAAAAAGAATAAAGAATAAACAAACCGGTATTCAAGAACTGAAGAAGCATGCCAAAGTTCATCGTCGCTGTTGTTGTCTTGGTGCACGGGGCACTACTTGGTTGTTGTGGGGCATAAAAGTGAGATTAAGATCGATTTATTTTTTAAAAAAAACAAAAACAAACCTGAGCAGTACGGAAGTGGAGTGTTGTTGCTTCAAGAAAGAAGCTTTTCGAGACGAAGCACCACCACCAGACGTGGCGGTCGTCGAGAATCCAGTCGCAGCGGGAGAACAAGACAAAGAGGAAAAGGCAGAGGCACACCGGGTGAGAGGAGAGGGAGCGGTGGCGCTACTACACCGGCCGGTGACAGAAGCCGTAAGAAGGGAGGAGCGAGCGGCCGTCACCCTGAGGCCAGGCACTTGGCGACAAACCAGAGAGAAGGAACCAGAACTGCGGCGGTACGACATCAGCGCACTTTGCTTTTTGTTTGTTTGTTTTTTTGATTGCTCGTTAATTTCACGTCGTCACGATATGGAGCAGTACTTGGGTTCGAACCCCACTAACGCCAATATTTGTTACATGTATATTTAATAGAAAAATATATTTTTTTTGCTTTCTCTTTTGTTCGTTTATTTATGAAAATGAGTTTGTTCGCAAAAGAGCTTCTTCGTTGTCTTCATAGTAGTGTCGTTCATCCTCAAACGTCTTCATTTCCACTCCATCAGCCTCGCCATCATCATCTCTTACATTTCTACTCTGGCACTGCTCGTGTTGTTTGTCTCCCCCGTTGATAACTTCGAAACCCTGGTCCGAACCATCGTAAGGAGGAGGTCCCACCAGCCAAACAAACAATAGGCCAATAATGGGCAACACAACCAGCAGAGCGAACAAGAGAGGGATGATTCCGGCGAGGAATTCGGCCTTGCTTTCCTCCAACCTCTGCTCAAACTCCGCCTTGGAGAAGAGTTCAACAGTTGTTACACTGTCTGCCATTTGAATTGAAGAAACAGAAGAAGATGAAGTAGAAGATAAAGAAGAAGATGAAGAAGAGGGGTCGTGGTAAGGGCTGCTATGGCTGGTGATGCTGTCTACAGCTGCATGGACTTCATCCATCCTAAACAGAGAGTCGAGGATGTTGGTCTTGACCGCCACCATGCCATCCAGAGTCATTCGGCCCTCCCACAGGAGTCTTATCTTTTCAAAGCAATCGTCATTGTCTTCATCACCTTCTTTACCATTCACAAGAGAAAGACAGTCCGCCTTCTCCTTTGGGCTGAAACAAATGGCTGCCACATGAGCGTAGATTAAAGAAGGAGCAGAAGAAGAAAGCTCTTTAGTGGGCAGAAGTGGAAATGCGCAAGTCAAATATGTTTGATTAGAGGAAGAACCAAAGTGACCAGGTACTGCTGTTCCCTCTGAACGGTTGAACATGAAAACGCTTTGGTAGCGAGAGGAATGTTGTACGTCCTTCAGAGTCGCTTCTTCCTGCCACTCCCATAGCTGGAGTTTGCAATAGGTTAGCTCGGTGTATACTGGCCACACCGTTAGAAAGGCCAAGCAGAGCGTCGTGATTAGAATCATGGCAGAAAAGAAACACAACGCCACAGTGTGTCGGGCATCGTTGTTAATGGAAGGCGCGCAGTAGCAGGCACAGAGCAATGCGGCGAGAAAGATTGCGAGGATGGATGAAATTGAAATCAACGTGATGCGAAGGATAAAGCCTGTCTTTTCCCTGTAGAGCAGAGCGAGGGCGGAGTGAGCCACCAGGAAGAAGGCGAAGAAGAGGACGGAGATCAGCAGCCACCCCAAAACGAATCGCAGGGCTGGGTTCGAGAAGCGGAACATCGCCCGACACGACCCTCCGCTCATTATTTTGTAAGTGTAAGCGAAAAGTTTAGCGCTCTGTTTTCGGGTTGGCGAGATACCCAACACAGACACATGAAATGCTCGGAAATTCTTTGTAACAATCTCCCAGCTACCAATCAATTTCCGGTCTCCTCGTGATGGTCACGTGCCTCCCTGGTCGAAATTTCACTTTAAAATTTTCACGTCGTCGGTTGTCGACAGTAATCATGAGGTGTCCACAAAAAGGAAAAGCTGTCCGCAGAAAAAAACACCTCAAAAGAAAAGACAACAAAAAAAAAAATAAAGATGGCTGACAGCAGCAGCGGTGGTGCTGCAAGCCCTCTTTCTGCTCCTGCTGCTACTGCTGCTCCAACGGCTGTTGGTGTTGGTGAGCATGGCAGTGGCCGAGTGGGAGGGCGGAACGTTTTGCCCTCCGGCTATCAAGGAAACAGCCGTTCCTACTGCAGCGGCAAGCTCGTCAGCGGACCCGATCGTCAGGCCTTCTACTTGACCCTCCTCCTCATCTTCGTTCCTCTCGTGCTCTTCTACGGATTTGTGTACATTTTTTTTGTCTTTCTCTATTCTCTTTCTTCTCATTATCTTTTTTTTTTCTAACACACAAAGGTGTCCGTGGTACATTTGGCGGTCGGCCTTGTGGGGATGCCTGTTGTTGCTGTTCATGCTTTGGTCCACCGGCGTTACTCTCTCCTCTTTCTTTCTTGTCAGTTTCATGGACCCTGGCATTCTGCCGCGACGTAACTTTGATGAAGAAGATGAAGGTTTGAGGCAATAACTTTTCTTTTTGTTTTTCTTCTCATTTTCTGTTTCTTTTTTTTGTTTTGCCGACATTTTTGTTTGTTTGGTGGTGAAGAGGTTTCCATCTTTGAGCTGCTTCGTGGGGACAAGCGGCCAATTCCTCGCAGCGCTGACGACAAGCCTCTCAAATACTGTAGTACGTATCGTCCTCATTATTCTTCGTGCTTCTTAGTTCTAGTTCTAGTTCTAGTTCTAGTTCTAGTTCTAGTTCTAGTTCTAGATCTTGTTCTTGTTCTTGTTCTTCTTCTTGTTCTTGTTCTTCTTCTTGTTCTTGTTCTTGTTCTTCTTCTTGTTCTTGTTCTTCTTCTTCTTCTTGTTCTTCTTCTTCTTGTTCTTCTTCTTCTTCTTCTTCTTCTTCTTCTTCTTCTTCTTTTCTTCTTCTTCTTCTTCTTCTTCTTCTTTGTATTGATGGCTTTCTCCATCTTCTTTGGATTGCCTATAAAATATCCACGTAGCAACTTGTAATATATTTCGGCCACCTAGATGCGTACATTGCAAAGTCTGTGATAACTGTGTCGAACGTTATGACCACCATTGTACTTTTCATTTTCTCTCACTAGTTCACTCACTCCTTCCGTTATATCTTTCTAACGTTATCCATCTCTTTATCCTTAATCTTCTGAAGGTCCTTGGTATGTTATACCTCATTCTCTTTGTTATAATAAACATACTAACATCACAAAAATAGGGTTGGAAATTGTGTGGGTAAACGTAACTACAAATTCTTTTATTGGTTCGTGCATAGTGCAGCTTTCAACCTTTTGGCGATCATGGTATTTTCTGTTTTCTGTTTTTCTATCAATGAATTCACATTTTTCTATTTTTAAACCCTTTGTTTGTTTATCTCTTTTTGCTAAAGGTTCTATCCGGTCTATTGGTCATAGTGATGACATTTGACTCTGACAAAGACACTTCCACTCGCAAAATATTTCACGCGCTGGCCACTTTTCCGGCCCCTATAGCGTAACGTTTCTCTATCTCTCTTCATCTTCTCTCGTTTCTCTTTCTCCATGCTCAAGATCAAACAATCTCTTTGACTGTTTTGATAAATAGTGTGCTAGCAGCTTTGTACAGTTTCTTCCTCATATGGTCGCTCGGCGGCCTTTCTTCCTTCCACAGCTACCTCTCCTTCCGTGCTCGCACCACCAACGAAGATGTACTCTATTCATTCTTGATCTTGCTTCCTTCTCCATCCTATTATTTCCTCTCTTATCGTCTTATTTTTCAGATGAAGTTTGTGCGCTATGATGGAGCTTCCGGCAAGAATCCCTACTCGCAAGGATACTGCTTCAACTGGCTGCACACCGTGTTTGCTCCATGGTATCCTCGCATTCTCTCTCCAACAGATTTTCATCTTCGCGCTGTTTCTCCTTCTTCCTCTTCTTCCTCGACGAAACAACAACAAATTTCAACAAGCTGTTGCAATGAAGACGGGTTTGGAAATGATTTCGACTTGGAGAGTTTGGAGGAAGATGAGGAGGACGACGAGGAAGAAGACGAGGAGGAGCTGTTGCTGCGGGAATTGGAACGACGGAAGGCGAAGAGGCAACAACAACGAAAAGAAAAAGCGGAGCGAAGCAAAGAACAAGAAGAAGAAGAGCAGCGACAACGAACAGCGGACGGCGAAGCGGAAAAGAGCGAAGAAGAGGATGATTCTTCTTTGTTCGACAAATTTTAAACGAACAATAAAAGTTGATAATTTTTTTGATTAAATAGACATGCTTTCAAACCACCAATCAAAAATCAAAACAGATGTTAAAACTTACCATAAAAAGGCCGTCTCATCTCCAGAGATCTGTCCCGTCGGCAAAAAATTTTCCTCCATAAAAATATTTATTCATTCAAAAATTTCCAAGAATAAATGTTTCATTAATTGAACCCAAAAGCCCTGGCCAACACAACAAGGCAAGACCCCACTGCTCCACACGTGGCAAGATGACACAACCGCAAAGCAATCTGGAGGGTCAGCTGCTGTGGTTGGACGAGGAAAGAGGCCGCCTGCAACAGCAAGAACATCATCAGCATGAAAACGCTCGTGGGGGAGAAGCAGCAGGGCCTTCTATCGAGGCCGGCCCGTGTTTTTCGTATTCCTTGGCGCGGCATAACCACTCATCATCCACAACAAACCAACCGATCGACCATGGGCTCGCTGGAGGAGCTCAACAGGTGGGAGGCTTCACGTTTTTCAAGGATCCATGGGCTGCTGTGGGCGCTGTAGCTGGTGCCACTACTTCCGTCCAGCTAGGTGGAATAACTTCATCTCTTGCTCCTTTTTTTCCTTCTTCAACGTTCTCTGCTTCTCCTCTTTCCTGTACACAACCTTCCTTCTCCTGTTCTTCGAGTTCTTCTTCGTCTTCGTCTTTGTCGTTGTCTTCTTCTTGTTCTTCTTGTTCTTCTTGTTCCTCTTCTTCTTCTTCTTCTTCTTCTTCTTCTTCTTCTTCTTCTTCTTCTTCTTCTTCTTCTTCTTCTTCTTCTTCTTCTTCTTCTTCTTCTTCTTCTTCTTCTTCTTCTTTCCGTCCTCTACTTCTACACCTTTCCCTTCAGCACAACGGCCAGAACAACGGAAACGGGGAAGATCAGATCCTGCTACTGCCGGTGTGGACTACACCGTGGAAGACTTTCAAGATTTTGCCTCACCCAAGGCCAAAACCCTTCCCGTGGAATGCACATCAACAATTGACACCACAACGACAACCACTTCTCCTCATATTTCACATTCGTCCTCTTCCTCGATGTCCTCTTCCACAACAACAGTAACAATCGACTTGACAGATGAGAACGACTCTCCTCCTGCCACAAAGCGTCAAAAACAAACGATCCTATCTTTCTGTTCTGTTCGCTCTTCCTCTGGTGATCCTTTTTCCCCTTGCTCAACTTCGTCGTCATCCATACCTTCGTCAGCTGTGGGTGCCGTGCGGAATCCTACTGTTGCTTCTTCTTCTTCTCCTGCCGCCGCCGCCGCCACTGCCGCTGCTGATGAGGAAGGAGAAGAGTACTCGCAGAATCCATTACCGCTCTCTGCCGACAGCTACTATGATGGCATCGATGAATTTTTGAGTAGCCTCGACCTTGACGCCATGGTGAGCCGACACTATCAGTTACTACAACAGCAGCAACAACAACGGGTCAACATGCGCGCTAACGCTGCCACCCGTTCGGTTGCTGCTTCTTCTGCTTCTTCTTTCTCTTCTTCTTCTTCTTCTTCTTCTTCTTCTTCTTCTTCTTCTTCATCTTCTTCCTCCTCCTCCTCCTCCTCCTTCTCCTCCTCGACAATACTTTGGGAATGGCAAGATGACGCTGGCCTGTGGAATTCGTATCTTCCTGATACCACCCAAAAGCTGTAAACGGCTCACCAGCAGCGCAACCGCTGCGCGTACTTTTCTGCTGGGCAATACTCCTGTAAGGTTTCAGTGCATCCCTTTGTTGATATGTGCCAAATCAACCAGATGACCAAGAAAAGGCGTTCCGTGAGAAGGCGACACCAGCAACAACAATCCTCTTCTGCCATGACCGTTGTTAGTGGAGGAGCCTTGCCAGACTTTTGGGTGCCGAGAAACGATTCTGTGGAAGTCAAACAGGTCCCTCTTTCCCCAAGGGATGCACTATACGAGGAAGTGGCTGGGTTGTTTTATGCAACCATCTCGCCAGAAAAGTATCTTATTCATTCTATAACGTCTGTGCAATGTGCTGTCAGGTGGGAAGCCTATCAGTTCCATTTGAGTCAATACATCAAAAAAGGTTTCTCTTTCTCTCCTCTCCGTCGCCCTTTTCTTTTCATTCTTGCTCATCTCCTTTGTCTATTGTATTCTCGCTCTATTTTCCCTTTCGCTTCTCGTTTATTATTTTTCTTCAACCTATCGATAAACACAAAGGAGGAGACACAAGCATACGCTACGAGCAGCGACTGTGGCATGGCACAGCAAAAGAAAACCTCCTCAAGATCATGCAACAGGGTTTCCTCCGACAGTTTGGAGAGAGGCAGGCCTACGGGGATGGCGTTTACTTTGCTCGCGATGCATCCTACTCCGCCAATACCGGCTACTCCGTTCCGGACAAGGATGGCATTCAACACATGTTCTTGGTCAGAGTGTTGACGGGAGAGTACCATCTTGGAGTGCATGGCATGAAGGTTCCAAAACCCAAACGAAGGAACTCAAATGTGGAGCATGAATCGATGGTGGATGACGAAAGGAACCCCTCGATCTTTGTCAGTTGCAGGGATGACTATGCCTACCCAGAGTTTCTGGTGAGCTTCTTTGCGAACCCCAGTTCCACGAGGAAGCAAAAAGGCTCTTCATACCGTTCATCCACCACTCCAAGCTATATTCCTCCTCGTGTCAGGCATGCATCTGCAAGCAGAAGAACCAGCAGAAGATGGAAAACAATTCCTACAGCTCCTTCCCCCCCCCTCCTCCTCCTTCTTCTTCTGCTACTTCTACTCCTTCCTCCTCTTCCTTTTCTTCCTTTTGCATTTTGTCTTAAGGGGGCCTGCTCGAATCATAAGGATCAGTCGTGTCGTCTTGACAAAAAGGGCGACCATTCGGGGGAACGCTTGATCTACGTGTGTTTTCCTGCTTTTGTTTGCACAAGCATAACCATTTTTTGTAGACAACTGTGATGGTGTCGAAAGTCAAGAATAGAGTCAGCTGCATCGGAGGCAAGCAGTGACCAACCATAGATAGTGGAATATATGACGACATGGAGCAACAAGAAAGAATCACTTTGAACCCTCAACAGATGAGAAAGATTTTAAAGGCGAGCAACGATGCTCACGCACACAGAGAGAGACTTACTGTTACACACATATCCCCTCTTACAAATAAACACAAGGTGATGCGATCACCATAACACAACCAAAAATAAAAGATGAACCGACAGGAGTATCAACGCCTTTATCAACGCAACCACTGTGCGCAAAAAAAAAAAACGAGCAAGGGAGGAGAAGGAACAAGAGGAACAGCAGCGACTGAAAAAAAGGCGAGAACAAAAGAATGCTTCAGACCGTCGTTGCCGAGCACGGTTATCCAAAGCACCTTCCACCCAAGACCAACTACAGGAGGCTGAAAATGAACACAGGCTGGGTTTTCCTTCAGGTTTGTCTTTATCTTTGCCTTGCCCAACCTCACCCTCTTCACCCTCAGTTCACCTTCGCCCTCGCCCTCGCCCTCGCCCTCGCCCTCGCCCTCGCCCTCGCCCTCGCCCTCGCCCTCGCCCTCGCCCTCGCCCTCGCCCTCGCCTCGCCCCTCGCCCCTCCCCGCCCGCCCTCGCCCTCGCCCTCGTCCCGCCCCCGCCCTCGCCCTCGCCCTCGCCCTCGCCCCTCGCCCTCGCTCTCGCCCCGCCTCGCCCGCCCCCCGCCCTCGCCCTCGCCCTCGCCCCGCCCTCGCCCCGCCCCGCCCTCGCCCCTCGCCCTCGCCCTCGCCCTCGCCCTCGCCCTCAAAGGAACAGTGCCAGCTCCAGAAAGAAAAACGACGGAAGCAGAAGGCTAAGAGCCAAAGGCGTCAGAGAGCTCAGCAACGACAAGAAAAGGAGGAACAAGAAGCCAAGACACAGCGAAAAAGGAGCTTAGGATGGTTTGTTCCTTCTTTCTGGAGCTGCCTTTTTCGCTGTGTCTTGGCTTCTTGTTCCTCCTTTTCTTGTCGTTGCTGAGCTCCAGAAAGGAGGGGCTTTTGCCGCAAAAGGAGCTGAGGATAAAGGCGCAGAGCAGGAAGGCGGATGGGCTCGTGGCTTGGGAAAAGCAGCGAAGAAGGACGGAGAATGAGGAAGACGAGAGCTGATGATGCTGCCGCTGCTCTGTTCTGCCCAAGAGAAGCTCACACATCGCTACTGCATTGGGTGCAAGACGCAACATGACGGCTATTTTGTTCACTGTCCCTCAACAAACCAACCGGTGGGGAAGGTGGGAGCGGTGGTGTCTTGCCTCTTTTGGGTCGATCGAAGGACACACCCTTGAAAGCACGAAGAACTCTGCGATTTGCGACAAACACTACGACCGCACTAAGTTCTGTCGCGATCAGCCCACGTTCAACAAAGCACCTACTGTTGGAAAAAAACAAAATCTTGAGCGCAACAGCAAACGCGCATAATCTCTTCTTCAACGGCGGCAAGCATGCTTGCTTAATGAATTTAATCAGAAAAAACGAAAACTAGAGAAGGCAGAGGAAGAGTTGGAAAGCGCAGAGAAGAAGAGGACTCAAGTTGAAGCGAAAGTGAAGATGCTGAAGACAGCTCTTAAATCTAGTAACGTTAATTCATCAAAAACTTCGTTCGATCGATGAGACCTCTCCCGATGAAGCTGAGCTTGCTTTGACGCAATGAAAACATGCCTGTTATTACAGTACTGCTTTTCTTTTTTTTTCTTTTCGTTTTTTCCCTTCTTTTTCTCTCTCTCTCTCTCTCTCTCTCTCTCTTGCTCGCTCTTGCTCTCTCACTCTCTTTTTCAACAATATATTACCTACTTTTTTATCAAATTCAAAAAACCTCGCAGACCACATTTCATCTGTTGCTTCTACATGGCCCATATTTGTTGTTCCTCTTACAGCTTGAAAGCGAATGCAAGTGATGGGAGAGCAATCGTCTTGCTGGAGCTCTCTTACACACGAGGCTTCTTTTTCTATTTTTACAGCACTTACTCACAAGCTTCTTTGCTATCTATTTGCAACTCCTACAGTCGCCCTACCAAAGCAAGAGGAGGTTAACAGTGAATCGTTCTGGAAAGTTCGCCGATGGCTGTGACTTCGCTGAGTCCAACATTCGTTGGATTATCAGCGATGGCCATGCTCTTCTTCACAATCGATGCCGACCAAGCATGTCAGCCTCAAAAAAGTACCACTCCTTCATCTTGATTCGACTTGCTTCAGAAGAAACGTAAACGAGGAAGATTAGACCTTGCTGCAGCCACTACACCTACACCTCATTTTCCATCTGCTGCTGGTTCTGGTGGCTCGGCGGAAGAGGACTCCTCTCCTACGGCAAAGCGTCTAAAACAAAGGACGCACATTGACCGGGTAGATGCCTTTTCCTTCTCTCTCTCACTTTCTGTCTCTCCTTCTCTCTCTCCCCTTGCCTCTCTTATCCTTCTCTCAGTTGGCTCTCTCTAGTTCTCTCTCTTTTTACCCCTTCTCTTCTCTTCGTCGTTCTCTTCATCGTTCTCTTCTCTTCTCTTCTCTTCTCTCTCTTGCAATCCTTCATACCTCGTTCTTCCTCCGCTGAGCAGCTTGGACTCCTCGAACAACAACCTTCGTCATCCCCATCTGTTGCTTCAACTACTGTGAATGGAACTTCTCGCGCTCAAATCGATAAGGCCTGTCACCAAAGCAGCAGCAATCAAGGAGCCCTTCTCTGCTTTTTCGCTGGCTGCTTCTTCGCCCTGTTCGGATTGGGATGGTGAGGGCAGCTGCACTCGAAGCACCACATCTCCTCATTTGTTACCACAAGGAATTGAAAGCGAGCAGGAAGAGGGCTCGAGGTGTTTCGTAGATGAGGTGCCTGGTTTGTCCGTTTGGTTTCTTCTTTCTTTTATCTGCTGTTCTTTTCTTTCTGGGCGAGAAACACAGACGCCACTGACGAATGGAAGAGAGAATTTCCGTGGGAACGCAAGATCCAAGCAGCCAACCACAGGGTATTTGGTAACCAGACCTTTACTACCAATCAGCGAGAAGTGATAAACGCCACCATGTCTAACCGTGATTGTTTGGTACTGATGCCAGGTAGTGGCAAAAGCTTGTGCTATCAAGTATGTTCTCTCTTTACATTTCTTCTATCTTGTATTTACGTTGGCATCATAGTTGCCGGCAATTTGTCAAGCTGGAGTGACCATTGTCATCCTCCCCCTGCTTTCTGAAATGCGTTGCAGAGAGGCTTTATGCAGTGCGTATATCCAGTAACTGTCACTTATTTGTATCCCCACTAACATTCATTTGCAGGATCATCGGATGAGCGTAGCTGCCTATCATGCTGGTATGCCCAATGAAGAGCGAAAGAGAATTCAAACAGATTGGAGCAACGATCGAGTCAACATCATCGTTGCCACTATTGCGTTTGGTATGGGTATCGCTTCTTTTTTTACCTCTCCCTGTTTGTAATAACATTAACTCACAATGATAATAACAAGACATCAACAAACCGAACATACGATTTGTGATCCATTATACATTGCCCAAATCGTTGGAAGGTTATTACCAGGAAAGCGGCAGAGCCGGCACTCTTCCTCTGCTTCGTCATCTTGCATCTTGTATTAAGGGGACGTGCTTTTTGTCCCATGTCTTAGATTTATGGTGTTGTCGATGGACTCGTTCAAGACGAGAGATGGTGTATCTTTATTGTTATTGTGCTGCATGAGCCACCCAAATCCTCCCAAACAACGACAGCAAGAGAGCTCTTTCCCCCAGAGCACAGCTCTTCGTTTGCTTCCTCTCATCATTTGCAACAACGGGTTAAGAATGTGAAAAAACAAATTCACCGGGACCAGTTGTTTGGGAGGATGGCTCAGGCTAGTTGGAGATACCAGCTTGTTTCAAGCGGGCAACACAGAAAGCAAACACGCAGAACAGAATGTAACCGCATCGAACGTAGCAGACACAGAAACGCCAACTGACAATGGAAAAGTAGAGCGCAAGCAGAATTGGACGTCACTCTCGTGAGAAGAGCGGATCCAACAACTCAATAGCACCTTCTTTGGCCACCAAGGCTTTCGTCCTCTTCCAACGAGAGGCAATCCACGCCACGATTTCCAAGCGCGACTGTTTGCTTTTGTTGCTTTCTGCAGGTGGTAGGTTTATATTATCAGGTTTGCTCCCTCTCATCATTTTCTTCCTCCTTGTTGTCACGTTCGCTTAAGTAGCCATTTTACAGCTACCAGCAGCATGTGGGCGTGGAATGACCATTGTTATTTCTCCTTTGCCTTCTCTCATTCATGATCAAGTAGCATTCTTGCAGAGTCCTGGCATCCACTTAAGCGCGCAGCTTCCCTACGCTGAGGTCAGCAAAATCTTTGCTGCTCTGCGCCACCCCACGCCGTACATCAAGGTGCTCTTTCTTGCTCCTGCTAGAGCCAAATACTTCGCCAAGATGGAGCTCTGTATCACAACGGCAAACATGGTCGCTTTGTGTTTGGCGATCAATGTTACAAAGTCATACACACGGCAGACATTTTTACAAAAAGCAGAAGCAGAAGAAGAAGAAGAAAACGAAGAACAAGAAGAACAAGACATTTTTGTAGTATTATATACAGTGTATTATTCAAATAATTCTATATACGCAGAAACAAAAATTGATAATTGGTGCCTATTTTTTTTTTGCCTCACTCATCCTCTTCTTCGTACGTCTCGTGCGGCATCCATGCCGAGAGCACGGCCCACACCATCCATGGTCGTGCTCGTGAGGTCCTCCGGAATGATCAACGTCTTGTCTCCCAAAGCTTGGTACTTCTTGATCTGCGTCTCGCTCAACAGGGCTTGTCTTGCGAACGGATCTTCCACCTGCTGATAGGCGCCAGCCAACAGCTGAACGGCTTTGGCACGAGCGGAAGCCTCCTCCTCGATGCGGTGACGCTCGGCGGCTGCTTGGATCTTCATGGCCTCCGCCTCTCCCTCTGCTTTGATCCTCCATCGCTCCGCCTGGGCCAATGCTTCTTGTCTCTCCGTGTCGATCCGCTTCTCCACGTTCTGTCTCTTTGTCTCGAGCTCCAAAGTGACTTCTGCTTGTTTGTCCAAAGTGCGTTGGATGTCCTTGTTGAAACTCCTCCGCACAATGGAAAGTTCGAGAAGCTCACCGCCGAGCTCTTGGGCATAAGGGCGGAGCTTGGCGGTGGCCGTGCTGGAGAGCCACATGTCGAAGGAGTCCTGGTCGTCCTTGACGTCTTCCAGAATGCTAGCATATGTTCGGCTGCCTACCAATGTTTGCATAACGTCCAAAGACCTAAAGATATGAAGAACGACAGATGAAGAAGATGGTGAGATGTTTGCTCTGGAGAAAGAAAGAGAACAGAAGAGCGTACTTGTCGTCCAGAGCATCTTGCATATCGGAATATTCGCAGGCTTCGGTGAAGGCGATAGGATCGTCCAACCGAGTCCGGATGTAGACGTCGACGCTCATCTGAGCCTGGTTGGACGTCGTGACCTTGATGTTCATGACCGTGTTCGACACCTCCCTCAAGTCCAACCATCTATTTCATCTTCCAAGTCAGTTTTTGAGAGTAAGAGAGGAGAATTGAGAAAGGGGAGAACGAACCTAGCAACAGTATGATCAAGACTCTTGAGTTGATACCATCCTTCAGGGAAGAGAGCAAGCTTATCTCCCAGTTGGACAACAGCACAGCATCCAGGAGCCACCTGGATGAAGCGGCACCCAAAGACATCATTTCCTTGCCTGGCTGCAATCTGTCGGCCCAACAAACGAAGCTCTATATTGCCGTCGACGGTGGTTCGCTCCCTCTCTACCGGCTGGAAGTCGCCCTCGTTGAAGATCCTGACCACCTTGAAGGGCTCGCGGATGATGTAACGCCCTTTGCCCAACGAGCGAAGCGACGCGCCCTGCCGAATGACCGCTCCTTCCTATTCATCGGTCAGATAATTATCGTAACAGTTAGACAAATATCAATTATCAATAGAGATGAAAATAAATTAATGGAAATAATAATAAATAAATAATCGATAATAATTGTCTACGAAAAAAAAAGAAAGAAAGAAGAAAGAAAGAAAGAGAAGCAAAGAATTCTTTACCCCATCGGTGAGCGTAAGGATGGACACGGTCTGGTTCTCGATGTACTGAGCGGTCAAAGATACGATGGGGTTGGGCCTCACCCACCTGGTGAACAAGCCGGTTCGCCAGTAGGTGCCCTCCTGCACAAAGACCGGCTTGGTCTCCCTCTTGACGCACAGCCCGATCCTTCCGCGAGGAATGGTTCTGCCCCAAACACTCTTTCCGCCCTGCAAACAAAAAAAAAAAGAACGTTAAACACAAAGAGAAAGAGAGAGAGAAAGAGAGAGAGCAAACCCTTTTCAAGAGAAGAGAACTGTCCATGCGATGAAGAGCCTCCACGATGGTCTCTTCGTCCTTGATGATGCAAAAGTCGTTGGGGTGAGACCTCTCGATCTCCTCCAACACCTCTCGCGGTTCGCACCAGTGAAAGCTTTCGATAAGCTCTTCTGTCAGTTCAAAAAGAAAATGAGCGAGTGTAATGGCAACAATGTTGAGAAGGAGGGAGTGGTACCATCATAAACTCTCTTCTTGCCAACGACCTCCTTGCCTTTGTTCTTCTTCTTCTTCTTGGTCACTCGCTCTTTCTGCCTGGCAGCAGCGGCAGCCATCGACGAGGACGAGGTTGCCGCCGAGGGGACAGCATCCATCTCGTAGGCTTCCCTCTCTGATGAGGAGGATGAGGATACCGATGATGACATGTGTAATGCTTGTTGTGTGTGTTGTTTTTTTTTTAAAAAAAAAGAAAAGAAAGAACAATGCTTGTCTTGCTGCTCTCTCTTGTGTGTAACGATGTAACGCTGTTGTTGATGCTTTAGCTAAAATGTTTTCGTCGGAGAGAGGAAGAAACCCTTGAACCTTATTTATGCGTCACACAAAAAAGATAAGAAAATTCAAACATTTCAACTAAATGAAAAGAATTTCTCCTGATGGTCGATTATTCCCAGAAGTTCTTGGAAATCACCATAATTATTTTCTTCATTTTTCGTTTTATGATATATCGAATTATTCAACCTTTCTTGGGGACATAGCGAGGTAACTAACTCCACGTGGGTCTTTGGATGAAGCGGGTGGAATGAGAAGAAGAAAAAAAACGAAGAAAAGGAGAAAAAAAGAATCACTTGCAAGGTTGTTATGACGTGGGCTCCAATGGTGAACGGTGGGAGATGAAGACGAAACACAATGCTGGATAGCTCATGTGAATGTCAGCACCATATGAGGAGAAAGTGTTTGGTGTTACTAGTAAACTTTCAAATCAGCTGGAGGCATAAGTCATCGACTCGTTTCTTATGGCTGCTTCGGTTTGCCATATGCCCAGGTGATCTTTGGCCGGAACATCCTTGACAGGATTGGTTGGTCTGTTCGGCATTCCGGTCCGTTTCCCTGCCCTATGCCTTCATCGCCAGATTACACAAACATTGCTTCTTCTGACAAATACGTCCGTTGCCTCCAGAGCTTCAAAAGACCATCCTAGAGCGTATCAAGGACCTGCTTGAAGAGAACAGCCGTATCCTTGAAGGTTCTTCATGTCCACTGCTTTCACGGAGCTCCCTTTGGGGTGAATATTGTTCCGGCAGGTATGCAGCATCTCCTTGCCGCCGTGCTAAAGGACCTCGCTGGCTGCGCCGCACACAATATTGCCTCGTCTTTACCGCTCTACCTCTTTTGATGAGCAGGCTGACAAGCTTCGCTTGGTTTTACACGCCATCAACAACGCTAGTCTCCGTCTCCGTCTCGAGAAGTGCCAGTTTGGCTTTTCACGACTCTGACAATGTCTCCAACGAATGCACCTTCAGTCGTACCTATATACATGCAGGGTTGTTCCCTCATATTATCGCCTAGCTGCTCCATTGGATGCCCTCCGCAATGTCAGGCCTTCTCAGAACCGCAGGTGAGAATTCAGCAGGCACTGATAGCTTCATCGCAGTTCCTAGTCCAAAAAGTCGGTGTTACTGGCAACGAGTTAGACCGTACCCCAGAACAAGGAGTAGGAAAGAAGCTACTATTATCAACATTGCTCAGGGATATGTATGTAAAAACAAATTATTTCTATTCTATTGGAGATGTTTAACATAGTACAATATTGGAGAGCTAACAACAAACAATTCTTTTGTCGTTATATCTCCCATTCAGAGAGTATAGTGGTGGTTTGCGTGAATTCAACACTCTTGCACCGGGAATCACCCCGCTTTCGCCCTCTTTTCTTTGTCTTTTTCTTGGTTTTTGTTGTGGTGGACTTGGATGCTTTCTTCTTTGT
>JAVKOQ010000020.1:2500-210000 GCA_031835245.1 Balamuthia mandrillaris | reverse complement strand
GTTCCGCAAGATGAAGGACCCTGCCATCGTTGCCAAGTGGAAGAGCGAGGCCCAGGAACAAGGAGCCACAGAGAAAGAGGTGGACTACGTTCTCCAAGAGCTGGAACACTTCTACGCCGATCTCGTCCAAGAGCGCGAGGACGGGTCCTGCGTGCAAGTCGCCGCCGTGGATGGGGTTTGGCAAGGGGACCACCTCATCCCCAATGCGCTGAAGGAACAGCTGTTGGAGGTAGTGAAAGTGCTTGAAGATGTGCCGGAGGAGGCAAAGGACTGGCATCCTGGCAGCAACAAGCAAGTTCTGGACCTGGTCCATCCTTCGCTCTACTGCTTGGTGACTGGAGTTTCTAGGCAAGTGGTGGAAGAGGCCAACCCTCCACTCAAGTGGATGGGAGGAGGATCGTTGGTGCCAAGACCGAAACGCAAGAAGCAGAAAAAGAATGCGTTCAGCTGGCAGACTCCCACAAAGACCAAGTCCCTCAAGTATCAGTGGCTTCCAGCGGAGTTTAAGGTGGATGCTGTCACAGGCCAGGTGCACATTGCGTCGTACATCAACAACCTGCACCCGGTGCGACACAAGGGGATGTACCCCTGCTTGGCGGCCATCTTTGAGAAGTTTGTCCCTCTGTTCAATAGAGTGCTGACAGATTTGGATCAACCTCGCGAGAACAGGATAGCTGTGGATCCTTACAGCTGGTACGAAGGACCATCGTATCCCCCTTGGTGGGACATGGAAAAAGGGGATGAAAAGGACGAACAGGAGGAGAATGAGAACGAAGGAAATGAACAATCGGAAGAGCACGATGAAGGCAAAGCGGAACAAGAAGAGGATGCAGAAGAGGATGCGGAAGAGAACGAGAAGGAGGAAGAGGAGAAGGAGGAAATGTTAGAAGAAGAAAGTAAAGAAGAAGATGAAGAGGACGATGAAGACGAAGAAGAAGATGAAGAAGAAAAAGAAGAAGAGGAGGAAGAAGAGGAAGAGGAAGAGGAAGAAGAGGAGGAGGAGGAAGAAGAAGACGAAGAAAAGGAAGAGGAGGAGGAGGAGGAAGACGAAGAGAAAGTAGAACAGGAAGAGGAGAACGAAGAAGCAGATGATGAAGAAAGCCCAGACGAACAAAATGTAGACCTCAATGATGAGGACTCAAGATACGAACAATGGGAAAAGAATCGCGTGCTCAAACACCCAGAGCCACCGTTGCCGTTCGTTCCTCCCTCCAACAAACCTAAGAACTACGACCAACCTCCCGCTATCGACCTTGGCGGGCGCAAGCTTCAGGTCATCGTCAAGCTAGCCAACATCATTCTCACTCCCGATAACCCAAGCTACTCTGGAGGTGTCTGGCACGTGGAGGGCATGGAGAACGAGCACATTGTGGCTTCAGGCATCTACTACTTCTCCTCCCACAATATCACTGAGTCTCGTTTGGCCTTTCGTCAAGCCATCTGTGAGCCGGACTATGAGCAAAACGATGAACGTGGTGTCAGGGAGATCTATGGCCTTTCAAGTGAGGACCCTTTGAACCAACGCTTGGGGGCCGTTCTCACCAAGGAAGATCGTTGCCTCTGCTTTCCTAACATTCTGCAGCATCAAGTGGCTCCTTTCGAGCTCCAGGACAAATCCCAAGCGGGCTATCGCAAGATCCTGGTCTTCTTCTTGGTGGATCCCACCCACCGTGTTCTTTCCACAGCCAACGTCCCTCCTCAACGCATGGATTGGTTCTTGGAGCACATTGTGCGCTGCCCTCCGTTTTCGAGGCTGCCGAAAGAACTTGTGGAGCACATTGTTGGGTTTGTGGATTGGCCCATGAGGTTGGAGGAGGCAGTGAAGTATAGGGAGGATCTGATGAAGGAAAGAAAGTATTTTGTGAAGGCAAATACAAAGGGGCTGTTTGAACGTCCGTTCTCCCTTTGTGAGCATTGAAGAACAAGCAAAAGTTAAAAAACGCTCTTTTTGTCAACTTAATTCCTCTTCAGAAGAAGAACAAGAAAGAAAGGAGAGTTGGTGTCCGTTTGGCTGTTCCCGTATCAGAGGAATGACCCTTGTCTGTAAAGCATTCGTGATTTGGTTGATGGTTCGTGTGTCATCTGGCCGTTTGAACAAAAGGAAGAAAAGGGTTTGTTGGGGCTGTATCCAACTACCACAAGCCTGGAGGGTGAGAGCTCGCAAATCATGGTCATCCAGGTTTCTCCATTCCGGTTCTCCACCTTTGTTCCACGCGAGGAAAAGAATGTGGTGTGGAGGATAAAAGACCCGACTGCAAATGCATTGCTTTATCACTTTTGTTTGGCATGTTAAGTTATATTACCATCGAACACATTGAACACGCATAACACGAACCGTGAAGTGGTTGCTGTGGGCTGAATACCATCTTGTGCAGAGGTACTTCGTACCGTGGGGCGTGAACGTTCTCACCCAAAACGTAACGTAAGGTCCAAGGGTTTAAAGTGAGCATGTCCCCCTGAAAGAACCCGCCAGACACAATGCTTGCTTGCAACGTTGGCCCTCCACCACACCACCTCAAGAACAACCACAATAAGCGAACAGCAGCAACAAATTCGTCCAAAGCAGAAAGGGACAAACCGATGAAGTGTTTCCCACGTGCTCTCAGAGACCCAAACGTAGTCCACATATTCCACCAATTTTTCTCTCAGCCCACATTTGCTGAACTCCTCTCTTTTCTGGTTTAACAGTTGTTGGATGTAATATGGTATCACGACTTCGTCTTCTTCTTCATCTTCTTCTTCTTCTTGTGCTTGTTCTTCATTTTCTTCTTCTTTTTCGTCTTTGAGAGAAGAAGAATTTGCAAGAGAAAGCCAAGTCCGTTTTCTATCTTCTCGCAGCACAACCGCCACACAACAGTCATGTAGCAGGCTGAAGGAATAAGAATGGAGGAGGGGAAAGTTGTTGATGGGTGGGACTCCCTCTTGCAAGGGCTGGATCGTCATGGGCGAGGAAGAAGCAGCAACGACAGCCATGAATTGCTTCCAACGCCTCCACCAGCTCAAGGAAAGGAGGTATTGCTTGTCCGAGTCAAAGACGGGTGGTCGTTGGGGTTTGTCTCGCAGAGCCAACTGTTGAAGGAAAGCAAGCGCCTCTTCCCTGCGTTTCGACATTCTTTCTTGTATCGACAACAAGTTATCAATTCCGATAATCGACTGTACCTATCGTATGAATGAAACTTTTATCGAAAAAACTGAACAAAACTGAAAATATCAACCTATTTTCCTTTTTCAAGCGAAAATTATCGCCTTTTTGTATTCAAAAAAATCAGAGAACAGAAAAATCCAAAAGATGTCCAGTTGGACGAGCTTCAAGTCGGGGGTGCCCTCTCCGCGGTTCGACCACAGCGCGGCGGTCTACGGCAACTCGTGCTTTGTCTTTGGCGGCTTCGACAACCTCACCCGCTCTCTTGTCAACGAGCTGTGGTGCTTCAACTTTGGTTTAGTTTTTTTGATCTCTTGGTAAAAAAAATATATTTCTTTTTTGTTCTGATCAAAAATAAAAAAAAGACACCAAAACATGGCTACAGATCAAAGACTGGAGCGGCAACCCGCCTTGCCCAAGGGCGGGCCATGCGGCGGCCGTTCTTGGCGACAAAATGTACGTGTTCGGAGGGCAGAGCGAGAGCCATCACAACGACCTGTATTCCTATTCCTTTGCCCTGAATACTTGGTCGCGCCTTGAAACGAAAGGAGCTGTTCAACCTTCTCCTCGCAGGTTTGTTCGTTCGTTGTTTCTTTTTTCTCGTTTGCTATATTCTCTTTCTCTTTCTCTTTCTCTTTCTCTTTCTCTTTCTCTTTCTCTTTCTCTTTCTCTTTCTCTTTCTCTTTCTCTTTCTCTTTCTCTTTCTCTTTCTCTTTCTCTTTCTCTTTCTCTTTCTCTTTCTCTTTCGTCGTTTCTCTTTCTCTTTCGTCGTTTCTCTTTCTCTTTCTCTTTCGTTGTTTTGCTTTGTCGTTTCTCTTTCTCTTTCGCTTTCTTTTTTCTCGTTTTCTTTCTTTGTGTCTCCTCCTTGTTACTCTGCTTCAATCTATATCTCACTTTCGTAGTCGTTTAGTGCCCATACTCTTTGTTCCAACGAAAGCGACGGCCACCTCTATCTCTTTGGTGGCTCCAACCATTCTTCCTCCGTTTGTGACGACTTGTTTCGTATCTGCATTTCTCCATCCCCTTCGTCTTCAGATTGTTCTGCTTTCTGTTGGCAAAGAATAGAATGCAGAGGAATGCCCGTTCCTCGTCGATACAATCACAGTGCTGTTATATACTTTGATAAGCTTTGGGTATTCGGTGGATTGGATGAGAGCAACAACTATCGCGATGACCTATGCTCCTGTCATCTTCCTACTGCCACTTGGGAACGCCTCGTGTGCTCCTCCTCCTCCTCTGCTTTTTCTGCTTCTTCTTGTTCTTCTTGTTCTTCTTCTTCTTCTTCTTCTTCTTCTTCTTCTTCTTCTTCTTCTTCTTCTTCTTCTTCTTCTTCTTCTTCATCCGAAGCGAAGCAGAAAAAGAAAGAACGGCGTTTGTTTCCAGCAGCAAGAAGCCGACATCGAGTGACGACTTGGAGACATTTCATGTTAATGTTTGGAGGGAGTAATGCAGAGGGCTTCTTACAAGATCTTTGGGTATTGGACTTAAATCTTCGACTATGGACGCAACTTCAACATTTCACCAACAACAATGAAGAAGAACTTGTCAAGAAGAAAGAAAAGGAAAAAGAAAGAGAGAACGAAGAAAGTGGAGAAACAAACAAGAAGAAGCAAGATAAGAAAGACAAAGAGAAAGTAAAAGAAGAAAATGAGGAAGAAGACGACAAGAATGACAAAGACAAAGAAGACGAAAAAGAAGCAGATGGATGCTATTATGAGATATGGCCAGCCGAAAGAAGAGACCACAGCTTTACGATGGTGGGAACGCAAGCGCTTCTCTTTGGAGGCAAAGGCAAAAGTTCGTGCATCAAAGATCCGGAGCAGTTGTGCATGATTCTTCGTTGCGATTTGTTGCCTTACTTCCGTCAAAAGCGATTTTTTACGCCAAGTGAGAATGACGAGGAGAAAGAAGAAGAAGAAGCAGATGAGCCGATGTTTGAAAGCGTGGCGTCTCCTTGTGGTGGCTATATCTTTACTTGTGGTTATGGTACTATCTCTTCTTTAATCTTTGTTTTTTTTCTTTCTTTCGCTGACGGAGAATATACGAAAGGTAAACATGGGCAATTAGGGCATGGTAACATGCAACAATTGGCCGTACCAACGTTAGTTTCTGCATTCAAGGACACCAAAACCTTGAGAATTGGTACCATCTTTATTTCATTCCTCTTCCTTTCTTTGCTCTCCTTCATCTCATTCTCTCTTTCGAAAAGCGTGTGGAGGTGTGCATACAATGGCCATTGATGCTGATACACGACAAGTTTGGCAGTGGGGCGGCAACGGCTCTTCCTCCTCTTCCTCTTCCTCTTCCTCTTCTTCTTGGCGGTCCTCTTATTTCTTTGGCAATCCGCTTCTTTCTCCTCGCATGGTTCCTGGCCTCTCTAAAGTAGCTTCTCAAGAAACAACATCTGACTTTAGTCAGGTTTCTGGTGGATGTTTTTATGGAATCGCAGTTGCTCATGAAAGAAGCGCAACGCGCAACAAGCATAGTAACAACAACGAAGGAACTAGTCAAAAGAAGAAGAACGAGAAGAACAAGTTTTGCCAAGTATTTTCATGGGGAGACCACTTTAACAACAACACCGTTGAGCCGCATCCTTTGAAAGCGTTAGATGGGTTGTCGGTATGTCAGCTTGCATGCACTGCTCTCTCTGCCTATGTCTTGACATGTACGCTTTGTTTGGGGTCTTCAACTGCGTCCTCTTTATTTCTTTTTTTCATTTTGCTTTTCTCTCTCTCACCCACAGATGATCACGTGGTCTACATGTGGTCCATTGAGAATCCTTCCCAACTCACTATCGTCGCTCAGCCCGTCGGTCCTTTCTCTCCTACTTCTTCTGGTGCCTCTTTTGGGCCAATAATCTCCATAGCATGCGGCGGCTCTCACGTCTTAATGCTCAGCAGTAACGGACAAGTATTTGCTTTTGGAAGCAACAACTTTGGACAATGTGGAAGTGGAGATCGATGCAACAACGTCCCTATGAGCGTTCCCGTTCAGGTCTCAATTCACCTACCAGGAAAGAAGGATAATGTGCCTGTGCAAAGGATAGCTTGTGGAGATAACCATTCGCTTTGTGTGACAAGATATGGACGAGTGTTTAGTTGGGGACAAGGCAAGAACGGACAATTGGGACTTGGCGATAGGAAAGACCGATACTTACCTCACCTCATCTCGTTCTCTTCTGCTTCTGCTTCTTCTCCTTCGTCTACATTGAAAGAGAAAGAACCCAAAGTGGTAAAAGTGGCAGCGGGAGGAGGATACGGCCATTCTCACTCGATAGCAATAACTGAGAATGGGGAATGTTACAGTTGGGGTTCCTCCAGTTGCGGGCAATTGGGTCACCAACAACTGCAAACCGATGAGTTGCAACCAAAACGAATAGAAGCATTCAACGGAAGAATCGTTCTGGATGCTGCGTGTGGATGGATGCACACTTGTTTTCTGGTTTCATCTTCTTCGTTGGATAGTGATGAGAAAGGAGTTACGGAGGAAGAGGCAGTTGTTTCGGAGCTCGGAAACTTTGTCGTGTTGCCGAACGAAGTTATATTCCATGTGCTGAGCTTGTTGGATGAGTATTCGTTATGCCAAGTCTGTGCGTTGAATTCGCTGTGGCGGAGCATGGCCAGAGATAATGGTTTTCATTCCCTTCTTTTCTCTTCTGCTTTCAGCTCATTTATTTCTTTATATTAAAGAATTATGGAGACAACTTTATTACCGACGATATGGCCCAGAAGAAACTCATTTCATCGAGTCTTCTCCAAACGGCAGCGACAACTTCTTTGCCGCTTTTCGCTCTCATGTTTCTCACATCGGCACTCTCCAGAGCTCTTCCTCTTCCAAATCATCATTTCCACTTTCATCAACCAAAGAGAGTTCAGGTTTATTCTTCTCCAAGATAAAGTTTGGAAAGTTGCTCTTTAGAAAGAGAGAGCATCGAGCGTTGATGGTTGGATTGGATGCTGCCGGGAAGACCTCCATCTTGTACAAGCTTAAACTAGGAGAGATTGTTACCACTATTCCAACAATCGGTACTAATTATTTTTCTCCCTTTCTCTGCTCTCTCCTTGGCTCTCCTTTCTCGCTAATCATAAAAAAACAAGGGTTCAACGTGGAGACAGTGGATTATCGCGGTGTCTCTTTTACCTTTTGGTATTCTCTCTGCTTTGCTTTTGTTGTTTATTCTTTTATGTGAAAATAATAACACAACACAAAAAGGGACGTCGGTGGTCCCGACAAGATACGACCTCTATGGCGGCACTACTACCAAAACACACAAGCCATTATCTTCGTTATAGACTGCAATGACAGACAGAGAATAGAAGAGGCGTTGAGCGATTTCGAAAGAATGTTAAGAGAGGACGAACTGCGAGATGCTGTCATCCTCATTTTTGCCAACAAACAGGATTTGCCTGGTGCTCTCTCACCCACCGAGAGTAAGCTCTCCTTTTCTTTTTTGTTTTTGTTTTTGTTTGTGTCTTCTTTTTCACCTCCTTTGCTCTTCTTTTGACCAAAGTTTCGCAAATCCTGGACCCAATGCTGTTGCGAGGAAAAAAATGGAGGCTGCAACCTTGTTGTGCTCTCAGTGGAGATGGTTTATACGAGGGACTGGAATGGCTGGTGCAAAACTTATCCTAAAGCTTCTTCTCTTCCTTCTTGGCAAACAGTTTTTTGTAACATTACAACAACATCTAAATACTCCAAGTATTATCCAGAACGAGTTTCTCTTGCTCCACGTTTGCTTTTTTGTTATCAAGTTGCCGTCGTTGAGATGCCGTCAAGTCTTCCACGTGATGATAAGGAGATTGAGGAGAGGTGGCTGTGTTTGTTTCTTTAGTCGTTTTGGCTTCCTTTTCTTTCTTTTTGCTC
This sequence comes from Balamuthia mandrillaris, assembly GCA_031835245.1. Lineage (NCBI taxonomy): Eukaryota > Discosea > Longamoebia > Balamuthiidae > Balamuthia > Balamuthia mandrillaris. Next base: position 201,995 of record JAVKOQ010000020.1, on the reverse strand, counting down.
TTCTTTTCTTTCTCTCTCTTCTTCTCTTTCTTCTTCTCTTTCTCTTTCTTCTTCTTTGTCTTTTTGTCCTTCTCCTTCTTTCCTTCTTTCAGAGTTGCCCTCGTTGAAGTCGCAGAAGCGGAAGAAGATAGAGTTTCGTGGCTTTTGCTTTTGCCGATCATCGTCGGCAATAAACGTCCATCGGAGGCTTGTCTCTTGAAAACCGGAGAAGTGGAGAGTTTTTCTTTCTTGTTATGGTTCTCGTTTGTTTCTTCTTTGGAATTGTTTGCTTCGTGTTCTTCCTCTAAAGGAGAAGGACCTTCAGGAATAAGATTGTTGCTGTTGCGAATCGTTAAACCGTCGTTCACGCTTCGACTCAACCTTCGACTCTTTCTTAAAAGTGCCCTTGCGGCATTCTTCTTCTCTTCCTTCTCTTTGTTATTCTGCTTTTCTTTCTCTTCTTGCGAATTCTTCCTCTGCTGTTTCGCCGACAACTTCTTCTCTTTTTTCTCTTCTTGTTGTTGATGTTGGTGATGAATGAAGGATAGCTCCTTCGGATTACCGTGACTTCGACTTCTCACATGCCCTTTTTTCCCTAACGCTAAAGTCGTGGATGCTCTTTGCGCAGTAGATCCAACAAACGGCTTCCTCTTTTCTCTCGTCTCAGCAGAAGTCGGAGAAGTTGGAGTGGAAGAGGAAGTGGTGAACTCCTTTTTGATAGCAGGAGTGAGAAGAATGAGAGAACGTCTTTTGGCAGTAATATCTGCTTTGCGTAAGGCGTTGATGGTGCTTTGGAGGGCTTGCACCCATGCTTTCTGTTCTTCTTCGGTGGTGACGACGAATTGGTAGGTCTCGTCGGGGCTTACTAACTTGAAGCCAAAACTGTTGGCTCGTTTTTCATCGCTTGGTTCATCGGTCTCGTTGGTTTTGGCTTCGCCGTTTGGATGGCCTCCTCCTTTTTGTTAAGAAGCGTTACAAGAGGAAGGAGAAGGGAGAAGAGACAAGAAAAGACGTACGAAAGTTTTCAATGACAATGCAACTACTATTGATAGGAATGCTTTGTTCCCAGTGGTAAGTCTCTGCGGGGGCCTCATCTCCATCCCTCCCATCTGCCTCCTCTCTTCGTGGAGAAGCAGGAGAAGAACCAACAATCATCGAAGAAGAGGTGGGCGATGAAGCAGCAGGAGAAGAATGAAGGTAGGGATTCACTGCTCCAAGGGTGAATGAACGTGAAACCGGTCTCGTTGAAACAGAAGAGCCTGAACCAGATAAAGCGGGTGAGTTTTGATAAATGTTACTTCCATGAGGGGAAGTAGGGGTTGAAGACGATGGAGAATGAGAGGAAGGAGAGGCAGGGGCAGGAGAAGCGGAGGGAGAATGATTGTTGGAGCGGTCTCCTCCTCCCCATTTCGTTCGGAGCTTCTTTCGTAGGGTGCTCCAGTGATATTTGTTGGAGGTAGTTCTGTTTCGTTTGGCTAGCATCAACACGTCTGTGAACAGAAAGCAATAATAGTCGATCCGTCTTCCGAGTTGCAGCAACAAACGCTCTTCCTCCTCTTCTCCCTTTTTCTTAGTGTTTGATTTTCGTTCGTCTTCGCTTAGGCTGGTTGTTGTGGGAGAGAGAAGCTGTTCCTCTTTGGCACGAGACACTTTGAGCACGTTCCCAAAGGACTCTCTCGACCCGGTGCGTTGAAGCATTCTGCTCATCCGACGATTCGTGTTGACATCTTTGTCTTCGACAAACGCATCTTCCGTTGGTTTGTTCTGAGCTTTGCGGAGCTTTTTGGAAGAGGGAAGAGAGGCTGCAAATGTGGAGGAGGAAACCAAGCGGCTCAGGTTTCCTTCATAACAGTATCTCCTTCCGGGTACCACGATTGGCTTTTTGCAGCAATAGAGAGAGAGAGAGAGAGAGAGAGAGAGAGAGAGAGAGAGAAGTTAGAACAACTGTTTATAACAAACAAAGCATTAAATAGAAGAAAAGAAAAAAAAGCAAACCTCCATATAACCGACTAAGCATTCTTGCACTGTCATGAGCTGATGAATAAGATCCGCTTCTTCCTTTTTCTTGTCGATGTACTCGGCCAGCTCCAGCATCTTGTTCAAGGCGAGGTTCAAGTCTTGCCGATCGGGATGACCCGGGTAGGTATGTTTGAACAAATCCTTTTGGTTTTGTTTGTCGTTTATGTTAATAGGATGGATAGAAGGCAAGCAAAGCAAAAGGAATGTATATTACTAACCTGAAGAAGAAGAACGTAACGAGGAATGCGTTGAACGGGCATTATCAGAAACGAGTTGAGCGTTTGTCTATTGCATCTCTTCTTACTTTCCATATACTATGATCCAACATAGAGAGAGAGAGAGAGAGAGAGAGAGAGCAAAGCAGTTAACAAAGGACAAGAACAGAAAGGAAGGGTGAACAAACCGAAAGGACAGCTTTGAAGTCCGGTCGGGTCTTCAGGTTGGCCAACAAGGTAATGGCCTGATTAAACTGATTCACGTAGGAGGTATACACCTTCAAGAAGGTGACCATGTTCTTAAAGATGTCTCCCAAACGCTGGTCCAAAGACCAACTCTCGATGCGAAGGGTCAGGTTGGAGAGAAGCTCTTCCTGATAGCCCAAAATAACTTCCAGCTCGGAGAAGAGCAGCTTTCTCTCTTCTTTGGTCAGGATGGCGGAGGAAGAATAGTTGCTGCTCTCCTCCTTCGAGGACCTGTTCTCCTCCATCTCGCGAAACGGGTTGATAAAGACTTCAACGACGGTTTGGAGGCGTGTGACATATGTCTTTTCGGACTCGTATATCTCTCTTGCTATCTTTGTTCTCTTCCCTTTTGTTTAAGTTAGAACAGAAAGAGAGAATGAGAGAAAGCGAGAAGGAGAGAGAGAGAGAGAGAGAGAGAGAGAGAGGGAAAATGAGAGAAAGAGAGAAGAGAGAGAGAGAAGGAGAGAAGGAGAGAGAGAGAGAGAGAGTAAGGAAAACATACATGACATGCGATAAAACTTTTTCCAATCATCAACAGGGGTTCCCGAAGGCGCTCTCACCGTTTTCCTCTCCTCCTCTTCCTCAACGACCGCAGCCACCACTTGAACGCTCCTTTTCTCCTTTGGAGAGGCAGGAAGGCTCTCCTCGGGAGAGGGGTCAGGAGAAGGCTGCTCCGACAACACCGAAACGGTTCGTTGAATGGACGCAGGTCGGCTGCGACGGCTATTGTTTTTTTGTTGGCCCTCTTCCTCCGGTCCTGCTCTGTCCTCTGCGAGGTGAAAGAAAGCTTTCCACAAAGTATTTGAAGAAGCGAGTTTGTTCCATTTCTTTTCCACCTTTTTTCAAAAATAAAAAAAGTGAATAACAAAAAAGAATAAGAAAACGAAAAAAAAAGAGAAAAAAAAATGACTAAGAATAAAGAAACAAAAAGGAAAGAAGAGAGAGAAGGAAACATAAAGAGGAGAGGAGAAAAAGAAATACCAAAGAAATGCGGCACAACTCAGAAGGTTTCAACCATGAGAAGATGTGGAGGACGATGGAGTCAGGAAGAACCAGAGAGGAAAACAACTTTTCCTGGCCTGCTTCCGTTGATGAGATGGCACTCATTCTTTTCTTTTTGCAGTTTTATACAAAAAAAGAGAGAGAGAAAGAGAGAGAAAAAAGAAAGAGGGCGTCTTAACAGAAATAGGAAAAAAAAATAAGGAACAGGAACAAAAAAAAATCAAAGAACTAAGGGGATCTTCCTTCCTTTTGTTTTCTTAAAAGTCAAACCTCTTGCTCTTCGCGCGTTTTTTTTTTTTTTTTTTTTGGGTACAGCTGGGTTGCTGTTGTCTTTTGGTGTAACGCATTATAGCAGTCCAATTAATAAATTACACTAATAAGATGACGTCACAAAGATCACCGGATAAAATGTTCATCAAACAACCAATGAATAATCGTATAATTACGGCTATTTACATAAGAAAATCTATGGAAAAATTATTGAAATTTAGATTGATCATTTCAAAGAACCAATCATACCGTCAATTTTCAAAAAACCAATGAAATGTGATCCTTTGATTTCAAATGTCCAATCGGAAATCTTACAAATGTCGTTATAGGATGCTGAGTTTTTCGCGGAGTTGCAAAAAAAAAAAGAAAGGAACGGTTGCAACAAAACAAAAGAAGATCGAAACAAGTTTGACAAACCACTCTTCCAAGGTGCGTCTCTTCTTTCGCTTCTCCGGGGTTTAGTTTCTTACAACAATAATAATAATAATAATAAAATACTCAAAAACAGATGGAAGAACACTACGTGGGTCCGGCGGCCGCAGCGGAGCAAACTCTTTTGTGCGGAGAAGAGAAGGGGGAGGAAGCAGCCGCAGGGGACGTGACCCTCGTGGATTTGGATGTGGAAGGAGACGAAGAAGAAAACGAGAAAGTAAAGGAAGGAGAAGAAGTTAAAAACGCAGACGAAGAAGAATTGAATGACGAAGAAGCGGAAGCAGCAACGGAGGAAGAGAAAGAGGAGAAGGAAGAGGACGGCTTCAACCTCCCTGACGACATAATACTTCGGATCTTTGCCTTATTTTCTCCAAGAGAGCTTGCTATTGTTGCTCTTGTGCGCTTCTCTCTGTTCACTTCTTTCTTCTCGCTCTCTCCTCTCTACGCTCTCTGCTGCTCTCTCCTATCTGCTCTCCCTCTCCCCTATCCTCCCTGCTCTCCTCTCCCTGCTCTATCCTCTCCTCTCTTCTCATTTTTACAAAAATAGGTACACCGGAAGTGGAACAAACTTAGTTGCAGCGATGAACTCTGGAAGAACTTTTTCAGCAAGTCTCAACACGTTCGTCATCGCAGCACCACTTGGGTCCTTCGCAAAGTTCAACAACCAAATAACAACAAGCAACAAACGCAACAAAAGAAAGGTTCACCAGCTTACATCCGAAAGACAAACTTGCCGGCATTGAAGCAGAAGACAGGAGGAATTGCTCTTCCATTGAAAGGTAGTTTGATAGTTTCTGGAGGTCGCCGCGTTGAGGTGGACAGCTGGAAGTTGTTCTATCGCATGACTTGTACGTGCCTCTTCTCTCTCTCTCTCTCTCTCTCTCTCTCTCTCTCTCTCTCTCTCTCTCTCTCTCTCTCTCTTGATTGCCTCTCAAAGCTAACCACTAAATAATAGGGAAACGAACAAAGATCGCTCGCGAGATATACAATTCTGAAAAGGCGTATGTCAACAACCTACGAACGGTTGTTGAGTTCTTCATCAAACCGTTGAAACTCGCTGGCCCGGTTTTGCTGTCCAATGCCAATCGAAAGGCGTTGTTCTCCGAGTGGGAAGTCATTTTGGGGTATCAGTCGGAGTTGTTGCATGATTTGGAGGAGAGAATGGCAGAGTGGTCCTTTGATCAATGTCTTGGAGATATCTTCAAGAGAATGGTAGGTTTGAGAGGAGAGCGAGAGCGAGAGAGAGAGAGAGAGAGAGAGAGAGAGAACGTGAGAACAGAACGAGCGACAACAATCGAGCAATGGGCGAAAAGAGAGAGGCAGAGAGCAAAACAATCGTTATCTGATTGTTATCGTTTTGACTCTTTTTTTAAACAAAATTATTTAAGGTATCCTTTATGAAGGTGTACACATCCTACGTGAACCAATACGACAAAGCAATAATGCTTTTGGCCAAGTTAAAGGCACAAAAAGAAGATTTCAGGGCTTACATTCATTACTTGGAGCGCCGGCGCGAATGTAACCGCAACAATCTCAACTCTTTCCTTATAATGCCTGTTCAACGCATTCCTCGATACGTTTTATTATTGCGGGTATAACTTTCTCTCCTCTGGTTCTTTTGAGTTGCTTTTTTGCTTTGTAAGTTTGTTTTTTGTCTTTTTTAACTTTTGCAACATTTATAAAAACGAATACTAAAGGACTTGGTGAGCAACACTTATGTGGAACATCCTGATTGGGAGGACCTGAATCATGCTCTTGAAAAGATGAAAGAACTTACCGGTTACATAGACCAAAAGAAAGAGGAGTCGGACCGCATCCAACAGCTCATTGCTGTGCAAGAAACTCTTTTTGGTTATTACGAAGTACTATTTTCCTTCTCTCTCTCTCTCTCTCTCTCTCTCTCTCTCTCTCTCTCTCTCTGCTTCTGCCTCTTTGCTTTCATCAGAGCAAAGATGCTAACTTTAACTCAAAACAGCCAATAGTGGTTCCAGGTCGACATCTCCGTCAACAAGGAAAACTTGTGGTTGTGTCAGCCATTCCTGCGAGACGTCCAACTCAACTCGTCACAACTTCAACTCATCGCTTGCTGGCTTCTGCCCATCGCAACCCATCTACTCCTTTTCATACACCTGGTTCATCTTCTTCTGCTTCAGCACCATCTTTGTCTGCTACACCTGGATCATCTTCTTCTCCGTCTGGTTCCTCATTGTCCTCTTCTTCCGCTTCTTCTCCTGCTTTAACTTCATCTGCTTCTCCAAAAATCATCAAGTCTACGTCTTCGCCTTCTTTTTTCTCCTCCGGTACTGTTGGGTTGAAGAAGAAATCCTTCCGAAGAAGCAGGCTGCCAGCAAAAGACGATATTAACATGTCCGCTTCTTCCCCGCCTCAGCACCATCAACGCAACAAAAACTTCGGAGCCGACATTCAACACGAAACTGTGTTGCAATGTTTTCTTTTCACAGACATGTTGATAATCGCGCAACAGAGAGCAAACGGCAAAACGAAGCACCTCACTAACACATTGGGTGGGACATTGAAGAAGAAGTTTAAAGCGTGGAAGAGAGGAAGTGCCGTTTTTTCCACGTTTTCTGCTCCTTCTCCTTCTTCTTCTGCTGCGGTGCCATTTGCTAGTTCTGCTCCGACTTCATCTTTTCTTTCCCCCACCTCTCCTCGAAGAAATGAGGACAATCCTTCTTCGGCGGATAACGGTGCACATACTGTTAATAATAGTGCGGCTGATGCATATCAGTGGTTAGAAACGATACCGCTTACTGCAAAAACCCTGATTGTGGAGGATCATGGTTTGTTATATTGCTTCTCTCTTTCTCTCTGCCCTCTGCTCTCTCGCTCTTCTTGCTGCCAAACATCTAATCTTGATGAATAAAACCAGGCAATGCAGGAAACGGCTTTCAACTGATAACAGAAGAGAAAGCATACCACTTTCGCGGACTAGACAAACAAGAGGAAGACCAATGGGTGACATCTCTTCGCGTCCTCACTCAAACCATTCAACATGCTTGCGACGGTACCAACACAGTTCTCCGCAACAAACGTTTTCACCCTCGCCAGAATCAAGATGGCAACCCAATGGGACGAACCATTCTACCTGCAGGTGCTGGTTCTGTTTTATGCGCTTCTTCTGCATCCTCTACCGCTGCTTTCTTAACGCATTATTCATCATCTTCTTCCTCGGCTACTGCTTCCTCGCCTTTTGTTTTCTCTCCAGCTGTTCCTTCCGCTATCCTGGAACGAAAGAAAACGGAAATTCCGACTTCCACTGCTTTCCCATCTACTTTCTCTTCAATTACAACTTCTTCTTCCTCTTCCTCTGGTTCTTCTTCTTCTTCTTCTTCTTCCACACTGCGCACGCTTCCTGTCATTGAGATAGAATCCAATACTTCATCCGATCCTGCTTCACAATCTTCATCTTCTCCTTCGCCCGTGTCTCCGTCATCTTCGTCTTCGTCATCTTTGTCAACAGATGCTCTCCCTTCCCCTAAATCAGCATCCGCCATCATCATAAAGAAGTTGGCTTCCGATATTAACACTGTGACACGAAAGAGAACCCTGTCACGCAGCCGCAGTTTAAGTGACTTTCAAAACCACATTCAACATTAGCAATGTAATGTTCGTCTGTCACAAAGCAAGAAAAAAAAAAAGACTAGTTAGTATAACCCACTTGCTGTGCTTCAGACAAGTTCCTAATTGGCAAAAGCGACCTTTCGATATTCTTTAAGAGTGCAGCGCAAAAAACAAAACAAAACAAAACAAAACAAAACAAAACAAAACAAAACAAAACAAAACAAAACAAAACAAAACAAAACAAAACAAAAAAACAACAAAAACAACAAAACAACAAAAAAACAACAAAAACAACAAAACAACAAAAACAACAAAACAACAAAAAAACAGAATAAAAAAGGGAAAAAAAATAAAGAATATAAGAAAATGAACCCAAGCAGACGTCGCGTTTCCTTTGCATGCTCCTCCTCCGGCCTGTCACCGCAGTAGAATTAAATACCGAAAGCAAAGGGTGCAGGTCATACATAACTTGCAGTTCGCATGAAGGTGCAAGCACAAACAATGTCGACTGGTTGGCCATTCCCCTAACCCCTTACTCCTCATTCACTTGGGTTTCACTCAAGGGGGGACGTTGTCTATCGTTATTGGTACGCTCCCAACGATTCAGCTCTCAAGCTCTGCTTCAGGAAGGCAACTCCTGGGCTTATTCAACCATGAACACGTCTCTCTGTTGAAGACAAGTGCAGGCACTGTTGCATTCGCTTCTCCTCTGCCACTACGACCATTTCCAAGGTCTGAAGTGAAGACGATCCCTTTCTTTGCTGACGTATGAAACAAAGACTTGTAGTCAGTAATGGATAAAGTTATATTACAGCCAGCTCAACGCATGTTGCAAGATTGGGCCTAATGGGCTCAACAACGATGCCAGCCAGTCCTCGTTATTCCTGAACACCACGCCCGATACCACCGTCCCCAAACCCAACCCCGTCAGCGCCGCGGTGAACAGGAACGGCCTGTTGCTGCACATTCTCCCTGAGACAACCGCCAACAGCACCAAAAGATTCGCTCCTCCAAAGACGCTCAGATGCTTCTTGCCCAAGGCAGGACCCACAACGGCCATGGCCAAGTCCACCAGGGTGATAGCCGCAGCATGTAAAGGCCAGTTCCCTCTGTGACGAGGCGAATCCAGAGTTTTGGTGACAATGAGTCCAAAGAGGCCCGCCACCACCCCCGTTAGGCCAGTCCAATACACAAAGGACCTCTTCCAAACGAGCCCCAGCAGGACCAACCCAGAGTGAAGCAATGGATGCCTCCAATCGTTTTTATCGCCCCAGAACCAGTTGAAGTAGGCTGGAACGGAGGTGCAGAGGGCACCCGCGCAGAAGAGCCAGAGACTGTAGTCCTCAGAGGAAGCGGTAAGCACGTGTTGGTGCTTCTCTATCACGCGGGCTAGAGCGAGATAGGCCACTCCAAAGCAGAGCATCAGGGAACGGGTGTATGGCATGTCTCGTAGGGAAAGATCTAGGTTTTTGTTTTAGTTACACAGAGGGTGAGGATAGAAGACGAAGAAAGGATAACTATGGAAGAGAGATAGGAGTTCGAAGCTGCAAAAAGAAACTACAAGACGGGAAGCAAGACCAACGGGACAAAAGCAATACGTACATTGCGTAGTACTCAGGCGATTCGACCTGGTTCGGGAAGAGCTGATAATCGGCAGAGCATCCCACACCGCAAAGAAGGCGGCCGCCGACATCGGTAACGTCAACAGCGGGTACCGATAGTGCCTGAACATGAGCAAGCTGGCTGCCAAAGTGATCAACGCTTGCGGCAAGAAACGGGCATCGGCGTAGAGCAGACGACGCCACAGGGTTCTGTCTTGGAGCTGGCCGTTGTTGTCGTAAGGAGAGGCAAAAAAGCCAACCGTTTCCTGGACGCCATAGGTGAGCACCGGGACGAGAGACACAGTGAAGGTGGCTAGAACTGCGGCTGGCGTTCTGTTTTGATCAGAAGAAGAAAGAAGAAATAGCGAGGGAGAGAGAAGAAGAAAGGCAATAGATAAGGCCAAGAGAAAGTGAGAAATAAAGCTAGCAGAGAACAAGCGAACCCGTAGCCCTTGTAGTCCAGAAACGAAGTGGCGGCCAGACCAACACAAGCGTAGGCCGAGGTCAGACCCAACAGCGCTTTGTTGCCGTAAAAGTTTTTGCTCATGGCAAGAAAGGCGGTCATGGAGGAGACGGCCACCAACCCTCCCAAGTAGTACAAGACATGGGACAGGTGAAAGGAGGAGCCCGGCAAACCCGACGCGGCAACATCCTCCAACAAAGGTGAGGCGGAGGAAGACAGCAGCTGCTGCTGCAAGAGCTGCAGGAGCTGTTCGGCTTGGCCCGAGCTCACCACGCTTCTACGCACCCCTTCCTGCAGTACCGCCGCAAAGAGGTCTTCGCTTTGCTGCGCGCTCTGCGTTGCTCCCATTTGCTTCAATTTTAATTTATTTTTAAAAAAAATAAAATAAAAAGGCTAAAAAAAAAGGCTAAGGAAAGGAGGTATCAAAGGATCAATTCTTTCAACTACTTTGGTAGCCAGGATGCCCTCTCCGCTGCATTTAGTCTTCATGGAAAAGAGCAATAACCACGCCCACCAACAAAGGTAACACTTCGCTTCCTTCGTTCTCTGCTCATTTGTCGACATGAATAATATCGATGTCGACAATCTGATCCGATCGATCAGACCTTAAGTTGTCGACATATGATGACGTGGTGACCATCAATAAGACTCCTCGTGCAGCAACAGTCAAAAAAAAGAGAGAGAGAGAGAGAGAACGGTGGTGACGATCGAGTGGACCTCTTCTTCTTGGTGGTGAAGTGAACGAAATGATGTACGACGCTAGTGGTTCGCCTGGTGGTCAAGGGTTTTGGCAGGATTCATGTCAGTGCACTTATCCTTGTTCGTTTTTTTGTTGGTGATGATGAACTAACTGTTGCTTTTTTTTCTCCTCTTTTTGTCTCTCTTTCAGCGATGGGCAACACAGATGAACAGACGTTGCAGTTCTTCCCTTCTGCCTATGGAGAAGATAGCATGGACGGGCAAGTGGGTGGCGGTGAGGGTCCTCAGTTCCTGTCTGGTCGCTCCTTTGTTGAGACGTCCTTTGAAGACGAACCTCCCTTACTTGAAGGTATGTCCTCTTTCTTCATCTACTCTTCTCTTCTCCTCTACTCTTCTCTTTTGTTTTCTCTTTTCTTCTTCATTCTCGCTGTTAACATCGTCCTGAACTTGTTCTGCTCGCTTTGATCTCTCCCTGCGTAGAGATTGGAATCAACTTTGGACACATTCGGCAAAAGACATTTGCCGTGCTGAACCCATTCTCCAGACGCTTGGACCCTGAGATCATTGGCGACCGCGACCTCGCCGGTCCTCTCATGTTTTGTTTACTCCTTGGTGGCTTTTTGCTTTTGGTATTTATTTCTGCCTCGCTGTTTCTTCTTGTTCTTTCTCCGCAAAGAACAACAGACTCTTTCATTTCTCTGTTAGCTGTTGTTTGTTAACTCTTCTCTCGCTCTTTATTTTTTTCCACGTTTCTTTTCTATCTTCTCGCTTCTTCTCTCTCCCTCTCTCCCCTCTCCCCCTCCCTCCCTCACTTTATTTCTCTCTCTCTCTCTCTCCTTTCTCCTTCTTTCTATTTCTCTATCTCTTTCTCCCTCTGTTTCGTTCACTCATCTCTTTTTCTTTTTCTCTCTTTATTTCTCTTTCTCCTTCTTTCTATTTCTCTATCTCTTTCTCCTTCTGTTTCATTCACTCATCATCGCTCTGTCTCATTCTCTTTCTCTCTCATTCCTTCTTTGTCCCACTAATCAACAACCACAACCGCTGCCACAATAACAGACCGGAAAGATCCACTTTGGGTACATCTACGGCATCGGCACATTCGGCTGCCTCAGCATCTTCATCGTGCTCAACCTGATGAGCGAAAGCGGGATTGACATCTACAAAACAACGAGCGTTCTGGGGTATTGCCTGCTCCCCATGGTCCTCCTCGCCGGTCTCTCCCTGTTGGTCTCCATGAACAGCGTGGTGGGATACGTGCTGGCCTTTCTGACGATAGCCTGGTGCACCCACTCGGCGGCGCTCATGTTCGTGACGTTGTTGACGATGAAGGAGCAGCGGTTGTTGGTGGCTTATCCTGTCGGTCTTGTCTACACTTGCTTTGCTTTGCTTACCATCTTTTGAGCTCTTGTTTTTTTTCAATTTGAACTGTTCCATTTCTTCCTTCTTTCCATCTGCTTCTTCCTTCTTTAACTTTTCTTGCATCATCATTTCTTCTTCCTTCTCTTGTTTGCTTCCGCGTTATGATGAAGTATCTATTCTTCTTGTTCTTTTATCACGTTCAAAGAGTTTCAAGGCCACACCATTCAGAGATGAAGACTGCCAAAACCTTACAAACCTGCTTCATGCTCTCCAAGCTCACCGACTCGTCAATGCCATGAATGTTGGTGGCTTCGGGGCCATAGCAAGTGGCTGGGGTGCCTTGGTAGAGTTGGAAGAAGCGAGCATCGGTGGTGCACGTTACTGGCGCGTAGATTGGTTCTTGGTTGGTCACTTTTTTGTGGGTTGCTCCTAATAACTTCATCATGTCTCCCTATTTTTTAGAAGTTAACACGAGAAAGAAAGAAAAAGAAACAAAAGGAACAGAACAAAGAACAAGGGAACAATGTAAAGAGAAAAGACAAGATATGAGAGAGAGAAGATGAGAAAAGGTACCTCGGGATCAATGAGGCATCCTTCGGCCTGGAATCCACGCCATTGGAGGGTGTAAGGAATGTTCTTCTTGGCAGCAGCGTCCTTCACGGCCGTTTCTATTTCCTCACGAACCTCCTGCAGCTGCTTTCCTGGGAAAAATCCTATCCGCACATCGAATGTACATTCTTTCATGAAGAAAACATAAGATGAGTTTTAACCTTCAATGAGTGAAAGAAACAGGTAAAGCGTGGCGAACCGGTAGCTACACTCGAGGCCCATTCTCCTCCAGTAATAGTGCCCTGTTGGTTTCCAGTACAGTTAAGATCATTGGCAAAGGGAAAAAAGAGAAAACAAAACAAAGACGAACCAGGTTAAAGTTGATAGGATGAGCGATGTGGCTGTAAACAGGATGCTTGGCTCGCTCCTCCGCAGAGTTCCACCTCTCCTCCACCTGCTTGAGCTCGCCATACAGGTAATAAGCTGCCTCGATGCCATTGATGCCCGCGCTGGTATTCAGCACATGGGCAGGCCTGCCTCTAACCCTGATCCGCATCCACATAACTCCCAGTTGACCAGTCATGATGGTGCCGGCGAAAGGCTCGGGGATGATGCAAGCATCGGCTTTGTAGAGGGATCCCTTGCCCACGGAGCACGCCAAGGCGCCGTTGCCTGTGCACTCCTCCTCCACCACGGACTGAAGGAACAGGTCTGCTGCCGGGGCGTAGCCCAGGGATTGGAGGGCCTTGAGGGCCATGCAGTAGGCCACCACGCCGGCCTTCATGTCGCCAGCGCCTCGGCCGTAGAGGCGGCCATCCTTGATGACCGGCTCAAAGGGCTGACGGTTGCTCCACATGTCGCTTGGGCCTGGCGGCACCACGTCCACATGGCCATTCAAGATCAAGCTCTTTCCTGAATTGAGTAGAGGAGAGGAGTGGAGTGGAGAGATGAGCCAAGTCGTGTAGCGAAGAAGATGAGAGATCCCTCCCAAATGACAAGACAGACAGAGCAACCTTTTTGAGTGCGAGATTTGTGAACGCCCACCACGCAGTCCTTGCCGTCGTAGTTCCAATCAGCGGGGCTGTAGCCGGGCAGGTCCTTGATGTCCTCCAGGCGAATGGCAAAACGGTCCACGCGGGAGAGGTTCAGCGAGGACTTGAAGAAGCTCTCCATAAAGTCCTGCACTTTGGCCTCGCCCTGGCAGCACAGCTGAGAGTCGATGGCGACCAGCTGGGAGAGCATCTCCACGGCCTCCGGGAAGAGCGCCTCTACCGCCTCTTCGATTTGGGCTTGCGTTAACGGCGTCTCGGTTGCTATTTTTTTAAAAAAAAAATTATTCGTTGTTGATTAAAAGTTTGATGAAAAAACAAAAACAAAAACAAGACAGCAAGTCTGGACAAAGAAATCACAAGCAGTACCTCCTCCTTCCATCTGGATTCAAGGCTTCGGCGTTCACGGCACCTTTCCTTTCAGCCTTGTCTTGAAAAGTGTCTGGAAAAAAAAAATCGGACGCTTGCGGTGGGCATCGAACAGAAGGAAAAAAAATAAACAAACAACAAAAGAGATGCAGCCCCACCCAGAATCGAACTGAGGGCGCGAGAACCAGAACCTCGCATGTTACCAACTACACCATGGGGCTTGGATGTCGGAAACAGAGCAGAAACTGTATGAAAAGCATTTACGATAAGGCTCTTAGTCGGTGGGTGATATCAACTCTCCATCCCTTATTCTCCTGATGGGAGAACAAGCTCCTCCATCTCCACACCTTGCCACACTGTTCGTTAGTGTTGCAGACAATAACCGAACAGAACAAGTTTATACCGGGACGCAAAAACGAACTAAACACAAGTTTTTTTTTTTGATACCTGCCCAGAAAGTCGGGTAAGGTTGTGTGGGATTCCTCAAAGAGGCCTCTACCATTGTATTAGAATTGCTGGGCCTCAAACGCCCAACAGGAAGGCAATAAAAAACTTGGTTGAACTGAACTGCGAGAAACGCAGCTGGCGTTGCTGTAGGACGCTTGTACTGCGCAAGGCAGGGACGTGGCATGCTTCTGCCCTCTGCTATGGGTCCTTGTTTGGTTATTATCTGTAGAGGGAGAACAGAGAAGAACCGCCAATTCATAAAAAAAACTTTTTGACATGCGAATATGTACAAGCAAAGGTTGAAAAAAAGGTGCAAGTAAAAGAGAAATAGAATCATGAAAGAGAAACCCAAACAACCGCTTCTTGGCGACACATTCCCGTGCGGCCATAAAAAAAAACCGTGTACTGCTGTGGCGAGCTGTTTTGTTGTTGGAAGGGTCCTCCTCCGAGGAGCAGCGCGGAGTTGGTAATATCCATCCCACTGTTGCTTGTGATGCGCACAGAGCCTTGCATGCGCCTGCCTCGTGCGGGTGACACCTTGCATGGTGCCTTTCTGAACCTTGTCGGCCGTTGGCCTTCGTTCTCACTGTTGTTTTGTACGAAGCGAAAAAAAAAACATATTACAAAAATTATCAGAAGAACAATACAACAACAAAACAAAAACAAAACAGTAAAGGCTAGACGCCCAGACTACAGATAGAAAAACAACGAGGGGAACATAACAAAAACGACAAAATAAGAATAAAACAAAAAATACTAACCTTGAGCGAAGGCCAACGACCGACAAGGCACAGAAAGGCACCATGCAAGGTGTCACCCGCACGAGGCAGGCGCATGCAAGGCTCTGTGCGCATCACAAGCAACAGTGGGATGGATATTACCAACTCCACGCTGCTCCCGGAGGAGGACCCTTCCAACAACAAAACAAGGCTCACCATACGAGTGCACGAATATCAGTTCACTTTCACTTTAGCCTTGCTGTTGTGGGTCTTCCGCCGTCGTAATAGATGCTAGCGAAGATGATACCGAGGAAGAGGAAGAGAAACCCTGATGAAGGGGTTCGACTTCGCCTTCCTCATTAGCTTGTAGTTCTTCCAGCACACTGTTCAGCTTTTCGCCGCCAGCTGTCAAGTACTTTTTCTTGTCCTTGTGGTAATGAAAGGTTGCTTTGCCTCCATCTTGCTTCAAGAGGAGAATAGATCGAAGTCCATCACGCCGTTTTTTTTCTGGTGCTGGGAGAAGCAGCCATTTGACAGAAGAATTGTCTTGGAGGAGTATTCGTCCCTCTTCTTCCGTCATGAACAAGAATAACTTGGTATTCCTTTTTCTATCAAATGAGAAAAAGAAAGGGGTTGGAAATGTTAATAATAAATAAAGATAGAACACTCAACATAGGAAGAACAAAAAACTTACAGAGGTAAAAGTGCTGCTCGTTGTAGCATATGCATGTCCCACAACAGACACCAGTTGTGAGTAAAATGTTCGTTTGTGAATGGTTTTTCGGCTACTCTTAGTCTCAACTGCTCACGTTGGTCCCTGAATAAACTTCTCCAAATCTCTAGCAAAGGATCCGGTTCGGCGCGGTGTTTTTTCTTCTTTGGTTTCCTCTTGGGCACCTTCTTTTTCTTCCTCTCTTTGTAGAGGTCCCTCTCCAGCAAAAGGGCTAACTCCTCAGACACTAGCAGTCGCCCCACAAGCTCAGCAGCACTTTCCTCTGCTGCTACAGCTCGTTCTGATGCTGAGGGTGGCATGGGCCACGTAGGTGGTTGAATAAGAACCCCCTGGCTCCCTGGCCGCCCCTGCTCCAACAATCTGCGGTATCCGTAGTATGCCTCTTCCTCTTCCTCTTCTTCCTCCTCTTCCTCTTCGGTGGAGGCTGAGAAGGTTGAGACTGTTGCCGTTGATGCAAGGGCAGGAGGGGGAAGGAGATAACTGGCCGCTGCCGTTGTTGATGGAGTGCGTAGAGATTTTCCTACGGCTTGAAATGAGTCTGTAGTAGGTCCTTGTTGTTCCTCAGCTACGAGCCTTCTTGGGCTTCCCAGTGGTTGACCAACGGTTTCCATCACCGCAGCATAGAACAACTCGCCTGTCCGTTGATCGAGGTCCCGTTTATTCTCTACCATGCACACCAAAACCCTACGTTGCATCTCTTTTGGAAGGCCGCTCCAACCAAAGTGGAGGATGACAGGACTCCATGGAGTTTCGTTCCGCTTCATGGAGAAACAGTAATGGGGTACTTGTTTTATGTCGTCCGGTGGCTCGGCTGGGAGCGGAGTCCAACGGTTCTCTGCGTCCCCCACCCCAACCGCCTCGATGCGGGGAGGCAGGAGGCCTTCCTGCGAACTGGTGACCAACACCTTGTCGCAAGGGTTACCCGCCCGCACGACTATAAAGTGGTCGAGCCCGCGCAACGTCAGTCCACAGGGAAACGGCCAGAGCTCATGGGACTCGATCTGCAGGGTGGGGAAAAACATGGGGTCCGAATCTCCTCCACTGCTGGTGGACGTTGGGGCTTCAGACGGTTGGTAGCTGAGAAGAGCGGGATCGATGGTCCCCTCTGCCGCCTGACGAGAAGTGGTGCACTCGCTGAATCGCTGGGGGTCGTAAAACGCCTCGTTCTCTTGGGAGGATCTGCCAGGGGATTGCATGGAAGAAAAAAAACGTGGTCCTTCTTCTACTACGGGTGACAAGGGAAGTACACAAGGGAGAAAAAGGGGGGAGTGGAGCAAATAGGGAGCACAGGGCCAAAGCTGCGTTTGGGTGAGTGAGCGCGCAAAGAAAAAGCAAAAAAAAAACCAACGAAACAGTTGGGGGGCAATTTTCGGTGGGTCGGCAAAAAAACAAAAAACAGCGCGGAGAGAAATTTGGCATTTTGCTTTTTTAAAGACATAGTCATCTACTAGGATCTATCGTTGGTGTTCATTTTTGGATAACAACACAGATTTTAGATGTAAAAGACCATTTATAGACAAAGAATAAAAACAAGAAAGTAGAAAAGCAACTAAAAAGGAAAGCAAAATGTGAAGAAAAGCAGCAAAAAAAAAAAAAAAAAAGAGGCAGAGCAGAGGTGTGCTTGCTGCAAGGAAAAAAAAAGCCAAGAGAAGTCCGGTTTCCCAAAAAGAAGATGGTGTTGACGAGTGTTGGAGGGACACAAAGAGCGCCATTCCGGTCACCCCTTTTGCACCTCACACACATAGCAGGAGAGACATCCAACCAACTGCACCGCCCATGGCACCGTTGTTGAGAATGACATGGGCGATGCTCGACGCCGTGAAAAGCCAAGAGAGAAAAAAACCACGGTTGAAGTTCGTGGTTCTCCCCCTTCGGGTTGTCACAACAAGTTGGATATCCGTAAGTGTTGGCTGGAGAAAGTTCACCAGCTGCCCTTCCCTCTGTTTTGTCCGGCAAAAATAAAGTGATTAGGCTGAGAAGAGAGAGAGAGCAAGAAAAAGAGGAGGGTACCGTTTCGTTGAGGGAAGAGCAGATGTTGATCTCTCTCAAGCAACACACGTACTGCTGTGTATGCGGTCCAAAAGGCAGGCCTGGAATGCCGCCGCTTGTATACTTCCAATTCTCGCGAGTTCTCCTTCCTGGAAAAGAAACTGGGCTTCGCTCCGCTTTTTGTTCGTTGTCGCAAACAAACCTAAAACCCTTGTGCCTCATGACCTTCGCAAGAAAGGTCATTGACCTGGGAGGGGGTTTTGGTGGGTGCTGATAGATGTGGAAGATGAGGAGAGGGTCTGTTGGCAGACACCGCTGACCTCGCCTTCCGCAATACTACTCAGCTCCAGGTTAAGACTGACCGGTGGCTGCCCTTTGTTGCGCAGGTAAAAGTCGCTAAACTTCTTATCGTACTTGAAGGTCTGCATAGGGCGGCCGTCCGCGAAGATGCGCAGAATAGAGGAGAAGTCCTCTCTTCCACGCCTACGTTTGCCAGGAACCAATACCCATGGAAGGCTGGGATGGTCGGCAAAGTACTCCCTGAGTGCTTCTTTCTCCTGTGGCTTGTGCCATAACAAGATCACCGAACTCTGTTTTAGGGCTCTTCACGAGAGCGGGTGAGTAATGAGCAAAAATAGAAGAGGAAAAAACAAAAGAAAAGGGAGAGGGCGGAGGGGAAACATACTCGAGAGGCGCTCTTGACAGTTGTTGGATTTCCCAGTATCGACGCCAAAGTTCTAGAAAGCTTTTCTGTCCAGTTAGGTTTTTGGACAGTAAGGCCTCAAACTGCTGGTTTTGTTGCTCAAAGCACCTACGCCAGAAATAGGCCGCAGACTCGTCGCGTTGCCTTTTCCTAGGTTTCCTCTTAGTTTGCGCCAGCCGGCAGGCAGCCAAAGAATCGACCTCGAGGAGGGCAGCCAGCTCGGGCGAGGCAAACAGCGCTTTGGCTTTCTCCAGAGAGGGGCGAGAGGAGCCACCTGGTTGTTGTTGGTCGCCCCCGGTGAGGTAAAGGTAGAATAGGAGGCATAGCTGGTTGTCCAGGTCCCGCGAGTTCTCGTAGGGAACGACCAAGACACGTTGCTCCCCTTGGCCGAAAACCAAAAGTAGGGGCGTCCAAGGGGTACGTCGACTGCGGCGCTTCAATCGAAGGCCAATGAAGGGGTCCTCTTCTGTCGTAACCAGGCACTCCCAGTTGTTGACAAAGGAGCTCTGGGGGTCAGCCAAGCAAAAGATGGAAGGCCTGCCAAAGTCGCCCGCAAGGAAGATGAGCAATTCATCCTTGGGGACGGTTTTCTGAGGGTCGAGGCTGCAGTCGCAGCAGTAGGTCACAAAGGAGGTGCAGCCATAGAGAGCACCAGGAAGACCCCAGCTTTTGTGGCTGGTAACTGCGCATAACATTGTCGTCGTTGGTTTTTAAGTGGAAAGGGTTGTCCGAAGGGGAGTGGCACGCGTTTGAAGTGTATGTTACGCAAAAAAAATAAATAAAAGAGAAGCAGAGGTAAGAAAAATAAAAGGAGCAAACAAAAAAGTTATTTCGATGGTTTTCACCAAAAATGGTAAAAAACGTAAAAATTTCGGAGTTTCATACGAAATGAAATTTCCTTTTCAAGTAAAAACTAACTCCGTAAGATTCACCAATGAGATAGAAGGTGATGAAAGTGATTGATTTTTCATTGGCAAGCTGTTGAAAAGAAAACAAAGAGAAATTTCGATGCGACGGCCAATCAATGGCCGGCCGGTGGTCACAAGCTTGGGCCAAGGCTTGCTTCGTAGCTTGTCAAAGCGTGAGCATGTGCACTCCCTTGCTGCAAGGTTAGGAAACCAGGCCAACAAGGGAGGGTACATAGCCACGCATCGACAGAAAACGCAGCGAGCTTTGACGCAAACTGATGTCCAAGCCAACAATCCCTCTTCTGTTCCGTCACCCTTCTTCTTCTTCTTCGCTCACAGTTGAATACCTGACCCAACACCGTTGGAGAATGTCACAAAGTTGTCTGATGCTCGTGAGGAAGGAGAGGAAAGCAGCGCCGAGCTGCTCACCTCTTCCCCCTGCAGTACGTAATTGCTCTCAAGAAACGAACTTGATGCCAAATCCTCCAACTGGATGTCGAGAAGAAGATTCCTGAACGGGTTTTCATCTACTGAGTGGCCTGCTTTAACGAAGCAATGGCGGGTGCTATTGTAACTCCAATGTGTGATGGAGGGTTCTAGGCTATTGTGGAAGGCAGGGTTCCTTGCTTCCAATATTCCGCGTTGTTTGGCCGAGCGCGGGCGAGTTGGCAATGGAAGCATGACACGAGAAGCTGTTGGATGGGTTTGGAAGAAGGTGGAAATGTCCTCTTCTCTCATCCAAAAGAAGAACCCGATGCGACAGATAGCCCTTTGCAGAGAGCAAAAGAGAGAGAGCGGGAGAGAAGAGAGAGATTAGAAGTGAGCAGGAGAACGAGAAGGAGATGTTCAAAAACAAAGCAGGACAACACAGAGAGAGGGAGAGAGAGAGAGAGAGAGAAAGGGAGAGAAGGCACCATACTTCATCCCTTCGAGTTGGAGGAAGGAGTGATTATCCCACAAACGGTACCAAAGCTCTCTCCACGCTATTCTACTAACAATCTGTTCCCCTTTAAACCAGTTCTCCAAGTAAACAGCTTGCTCTCCTCCAAACAACGTTTCCATGGCAGCTGCGGCGTCTTCGACCCGCCATCTTTCATCCCCGCTTTCTCCTTCTCCTTCTCCTCTCTTCCTCTTCTTTCTCAGCTTCACCAATGGGCTCTGCGCAACAAGGTTCACCGCGGGCGACATTATGAGCCGCAAGGCCTCTTGGGGAGTGGTGGACGAACGACGCTCTCCATCCGTTAAGCACTGCCAGTGGAGCTCTTCGGTACGTAGGTCCAGGTCCCTGGTGGCGTCGTACGGGAGGAGCAGCACCCGCAGGGCGTCCTCTTTCAGGGAGCAGAGCAGAATGGGAGACCACGGGCTTCCTCTTCGCTCCAACGTGATGGCCACTTCTCCTTCTCCTTCTCCTTCTTCCTCGTTGGGCTTCCACTCGTTCTTTTTGGTTGGTGGAATGGTAGCAACGCTTAAAGCAGAGGACGGCCCGGCGAGGTGGGAGAGGACCAAGGTGTCGGGAGGTGTGGCGGTGCTCCTCTGGTGGTCCGTTCGCGGCTTCTTCTGGCTGTGCCCGCAGTAGTAGAGATAAAACTGGGTGCAGCCTTCCACCGCTGTGGGCAGAGGCCAAGCACGATGGGACTCCACCCTCGAAAGAGCAGAGCGGGGAGGGTGGGGTCTGTCTTCCATAGGCTCCACTTCGGTAGGTGGGGAGGCCATGATGGCCTCTTCCTGTTCTTCCGCGTTGTTGGGTTGGTGTTCTTCTTGTCGACAAATACCTAAAAACCGCAAGAAACGTGCAAATAAGGTAACGTTTCTGTGCCCGATCAGTCGAATTTCGGTCGGTTTGCTGTTGAAGGGATTATGGGACCACATAAACGGGTCGCTAAGATATGTAATGCTCTTTGTGCAGCGACTCTTCGATGCACAAGAGGAAAACCTCATAACCCACTTCCTTTACCTCCTTTCGCTCACGAACTCTGAGACAGAATTAAAAGCCCTCACTTGCTGATGACGTCTGACGAGTCCCACCTGCTCATATTCATCGAGGCCGTAAAATCCCTCGTCCCTGCCCAGCTGAATGATTATCAGAAGAGGTGGTTGCTAGAAGATCCGCTCGGCCGTCTTCCGCGCAACCTGTTCAAACCCCACTCCTCCCGCATCGCTGCCTACATCAGTGTGTTGCAGAAGAACGATACGTTGAGGAACGAGTCCATGGCACAAACCCTCCTCAAACGCCTAACATCGATTGTTAGCCATTCTGAAGTTCACGGGAAGACTGCGTCGGGTCCATAACGAACACCAGCACGATCTGGCATGCCCCCAGGAAATATCCGCCATCTGCTCCACACTTATGTGCCACGCCCTCATTGCGCACTGGTTCGGACAACCCCCTTCACCGGACACAGCAGACCTTGATTACGTCCCCAGAGCCGAAGATGCTCAGCAACAACAACACAACGACCCCGACGACGAGACAGTGGTGCTGCTAGGACGCCCGCTCAACGCACCCACACGCAGTAGCGACGGCAAGCAGACAGAAGATGAGGCGCCCTCGCCGGCTCGCAATTCAAGCACAAGCAGCGGAAGGACCGTCGTATCGAGGCACCACCGTCGGATCATGAGATTCGCCCTCCAACCCTTTACCAACCGCCGCGTGGCCTCCCGATATGGTGGATCGAACAACCCCACGGAGTTCCGCCACGACAGTATACGCCTGTCCATCCGCAGGCTGCATGAACAGCTTGATGCCCTCCGTTGTTCCCTGCGATGGGACTCCAAAATTAGCGACAAGGTACGTGACCGCCTGGTTCCGCTGTACCAGTACCTGGGCGATCAGGTGCTCCTACTGGACGAACTGGACAATGTCCATCTGAGAACCGATGGCACGGTGGATGTACTTCACCTCCCTCACCCGCTCTTTGCCTTGGCGACATGGCACTTCTACACCCCGATCACAACCCAGCACTCCCTTCCCGTGCATCTCGAGCGGTTGACTGCCAAGGAGGACGCGCGGGACAAGGAGCTGCGCCGGAGGAGGTAGACTTGGTCGCCCTCGCCTGACAACCGAGATTCCATTCAGCCTCTCTTTATTCAAAAGACCAATCATGCACTGTTTAGTTTTCCTTTTGCCTTCTTCCTGGTAAGCATTCAGTTTGATGCATACTTCGAAGCATGAAAGTTTATTTCAACCACAGCAGCAGCCTCTTGTTTTTTTATGTGCTGAATATCAAGTGTCGCAAGTCGTGAGGCTGGTGAGGAGGAAAGCAGAAGGTATTCGCACTCTTGAAAGAACCCAAACTGAAGATCGTCCATCCTGGTTGAGAACAAGGCTTCCTGAAAGGAGATATTCATCCTGTGGCCGGCCGGCTTCTTCACTTGGTTTGGAGCCATGGGGGCAGCAACAACCAAGAAGAAGAAGCGGAAGAAGACGTCAGAGGCTCTCCTTTTTGTTTTATGATTTCTAGGAACACGTCTTCACTGAAGCCGTTTGCCAGAGAGATGTTTCTCGTGGCAAAACGAAAAAGCCAAAAGAATAACACGCCCCCCTGCCTCCCATGGACCTTTCCCACGACTCGTCGTGCCTGCCCTCCTTGGTTGAGATGGACTCCTTGACTGACCTGCCAGAGGAATTGAAGCCCTTTTATCCTCTGGGTGACGAGGATGGTTTGGAGGTTGCCCAAAGGTTTGACCTGCCGACACCTGCTGCTTCTTCCTCTCCGTTCTTCGAGGAGGAAGAAGAGGAAGGATACTCTGCTTCCTTGCACGAGGAGGTCGCTTCTTCCCCCTATGACTCCACGTTGGCCTCTCCTCCACTGGCCCACGGGGACAGGCTGTTCGACCCCACCTCCAGCCCTAACCTGAGCCTGACCCCACCAGAATCTCCTTCAGCTCGACTGGAGGCAGTTCTTCTGGCCAACTGCTCCACCGCCGCCGCTGACAACAACGACGAGACCCAACAGCCACACCCCACAGTCCAGTTGGAGCAAACTTTTGGAGATATGACAAGCGGAGACAAAAGACTTACCTTTCCTCCCTCTTCTGCATTCACCACTCCTCCTGCTACTCTCCACCAGCCCGGCAGTCCTCAAGCCTCGACCGTTGAAGAGGAAGAGAGGCCTATCTTTGAGGTGCTCTCCCATCGACTCTGGCCCCTCCCAGCAGGGATGTTGGTGGGCGAGCTCAACCACTTCATTGTCGTTCAGGTTGGAAACCCTTGTGACGTGGTGATAATCGGTGGAAGATCTCAGGTTGATTTTCAGCTTCCTGTCATCGAACCAGTGGCTTCCGGCAATGCTGCAAAGGGTTGGCGTGCAGTTCCAGCCCAACCCCCCCAGGCTTATAAGCGTTCAGTACCATTCTTTTCTTTTAGCCTTTGCTACGAGGAAACGATGGAGGAAAAGAACGAGAGGGAAAAGAAGGAGAAGAGGAAGAGGGAGATTCCCTGGACTCCCATCATCCTTCATTTCGGCGAACATAAAGTTCTGGCGGTGGTAGCGTTCGAGGACCGTGATCTTGATAAGCGAATGTTCGAGATGTTGTCTTCTCCTGCCATGACAGAAGAACTAGCGGCCCCCACACCAACACTTGATATCGTGCTACGCCTCTACGAATCGGCTGAGCTTGCCTATTGGATGGACAAAGGGCTCTGGGATGCACGGAAGATTACGCCAAAGGAACCGCAGGAGCCGCATCAGAAAAAACCTCGCCAACAGCCCCTTGCTTCGACAGGGTCTTATAACGGATTGCAACAACAAGAGGCGTGGACGAGCTTATTCGCGGACCAATACCAGGACTTGATAATGACTGCAGGCACTTTCAACCAAGAGACGTGGTGTCTCTATTGGGACTTGCAGAAGATTAGACGGAATGGAAAACTGAAATTGTAGGTGCCCTCCACGACCCCGCTTCATTCTGTTCTCTCTCTCTCTCTCTCTCTCTTGTTCTCAGCGAAGAAAAACTGACAACCCCCTCTCTGCCAGAAACAAGAACACGCCGTTTTACTTGTTTCTCGATGAAAACGAGGTATTTCGACGCACTCCTCATTCCGTTGAATGGGTGCTTTTGCCCGAACGAAAAAAGTTATGTGAAGAACCATATCGATCCCTTCTCCTTTTAACGAGAGACGGAACCAGAAGAATCTTCCGCTACGACTACAGAGAGGCTGGGAAAAAGGAATACGTGGAGGGTGACCTCGAAAACAGAAAATATTTCTCCACAACTACACTAAACCGTCTGCTTGATGAGGAAGGCGGGGACGAATTCCTTCAACGGATTCCTCCTCATCTTCCTCATCTTCCCACAACTCCATCACAACGCAGCAACGAGGACAACCGTGACAATCCCGAACGCACATGATTCAAGCACATGTGTAGCAAGCCTTGTTTTTGTTGTTTGGATGGTCTTCTTCTTGGATCAGCAAGGGGTTGGTGAAGTCCCTCCCACTGTTGCCTCCAGCGTTGTTGGTCGCACAGAGACTCGCATGCATCGCCTCGTGCAGGTGATGCCTTGCATGGTGTCTTTCTGTGCCATGTCGCTCGTAATTTTCTCCTTAGGTTTGTATTTTCTGTTGTTTGTTTTGTTCGTCTGGTACTTTGGCTTTCTTCAGCGCCAAACTTACTCTCCACAACTTCCAGCAGATTACGACCGACTTGGTTCAGAGAGCCACCATGCAGGGCATCCTCTTCACGAGGCGATGCATGTGCCTGCCTCACGAAGCGCATCACTGCCTGTTGGCAACAATGAGAGAGAGCATACCAATTGCTTCGCTTCTCCATCCAGATGAAGGACCGTTTTTGACAACCAAAACAAACGTTTTCTTTCACCTTCTTCTTTTATGCTCAAATTTTTTGTACATATTTGAAGCACTTATACGGATTTCATTGTATCAAAGTGATTATTTTCACAATAACAATAGTCTCTCCTCTTCTCAAGTCACTAACTAACGCCTTCGAAGACGGGAATCGTTACAAAGTCTCCCGAGGCATCCAAGCCCCATGGTGTAGTTGGTAACATGCGAGGTTCTGGTTCTCGCGCCCTCAGTTCGATTCTGGGTGGGGCTGCATCTCATTTTTGATCTTTTTGCTTTGATATTTTTTTATTCATTCATTCATTTTTTTTTTTTTTGTAAGTGGAATAAAAAAGTTTTAAGCTTGGCTTAGAAGAAAGGTACATTGTTGTTACATCAGAAAAAAAAAAAATAACTTAAAAACCCTCGATAAAGAAATAAAAACGAAAAGAAATATGCTTACATCTATGGCCACACAACCCAATTGTTACATTTCCTCCTCTTCCTCGTTCTCTTCCGTTGTTGTTGGTAGCACCACCATCGACGTCCGCTCCTTCTCTCTCTCCTTCTCCTTTTCCTTCTCCTTCTCCTTCTTCTTCTCCTTGGCCTTGGCGTGATGATGCATGGGCGTCTTCTTCAACAGGCTCTTTCGCACCTTCCTGGCCCCCGCCAGACCCGACCGCGGAAAGGACAACGGGTTGGGGAAGAGGGCGCTCGGGTCGGAGGGCGGCTCGTTGAAGGAGGTGAACGTGAAGCCGGCAAACATTTGCTCGTCTTCGTTGAGAAAGTGAGTGGAGCGTCTCCTCTTCATCTCCGGAGTGAACTCTTTGGTGACTTTGTCCACTCTTTTATCCTTCAGAGGCTTTATGGATGCTGACTCCTCTTCCGTTTGTTGTTCTTCTAAGTGGGAAGATGGAGAAGAAGGACGTCCTTTGGTGCTGCTGTCCGTATCTTCTCCGTTTAAGCTTGATCCGTTACTTCGAGAGGATTGTTTGGGACTTCCGCGAGGAGAAACCATTGGGCTTCCTTGTTGCGGAGTGGAGTTGCCGCTTCCTCGTCGTGTTTTGCCTCCGTTCTTGTTGCTATTCTTTTCTTCTGTAGATGATGGATCGGATAAAGTGGTTTCCTGATGCCGTGTGGAGGGAGAGTTTGTGGAGGAAGAAGAGGCTGCGTCATGAGGTTGATCTTCTAAATTCTCTGCTTCGTACTCCGCCTCTTCTTCTTCCCTGTTTTGTGTTCCAAGTTCAATTTCTAAGAGCTCAGCGATGTCCTTTGTGCCATCAAACTTTTCTACTTCCCCAAAGTACGTCGTATCGAACTCGCTCGTTAACTATTTTTTCAGAAAGGATTTGTTGGTACTTCGATAAACGAGAGAGTACGAGACGAGACGGAGAGAGCGAGAGAGAGAGAGAGAGAGAGAGAGAAGAAACGAGAGGAACTTACCCTAGGTACAAAAGGTGGAACAATGTCTCGAATTGTCTTCCAACTAAGGCCTTGGAAGAATCGATGGCTTTTAATGTTCTCTGCTCCATTTTTGCCTAACCGCACATCCGGCTCACAAATCATCCTTTTGTGTGAAGCATTTTAGTAAAATATGGCCAAGAAAATGGAAACAGAGGAAGAAGAAGTAGACCACAAAAAAAAAAAAAAAAGAGTGGAGATAACAAACCGTTTCATAAAGTCAATACCAGCTTCTGAAATTGGAGTTTCGTCCACAACGCTCAAGTCAGGGAACTGCAGCACCTGCTTCCAATTGCTGATATTGGCAAAGATTTCCTCCACTGTTTCTGCGATGAAGGGTGTGTAGCCAAACACCATCTCGAACATGAGAATGCCAACAGACCACCAATCCGCCGTTTCATCGTAGCCTTTCTCCTCAAGTATTTCTGGAGCCATATACTCAGGAGAGCCCACCAGTGAATAAGCCTGCAAATAACAAAAATGTCGAAAGTTGAGAAAAAAGATGAGAAGAAACAGAAAATAAGATAGAAAGAAGAAAGTACCCATTCTCGATCACCAGTAAGGGATTTACGAGACCTTGAACTTCTGCGCCGAGACTCAAAGCGAAGAGAACTCCGTCTGGACTGCCGTACGTTTTTCATCTGATGTACAGACGGTTATTCAAAAACTTACTCTCTTTCCGGGCAGCAAAAACGTACCACTCCTTCTTTGCTGAGCCCAAAGTCGATTAGTTTGAGGTGTCCCTTCTTATCAAGCAAGAAGTTGCCTGGCTTCAAGTCTCGATGGATATATCCTAGTTGATGAAGAGATTCTACCGCCAACACCATTTCTGCTACATACAATCTGCCATCAAAGCAACAGTATTTCAGTATAACAGAACAGAATAAAGAAGCAAAGAAACGCGAAAAAAAAAGCACTCAGGTTACCTTGCATGGTCCTCACTGAGACGACCAAGGTTATTTAGGAGACCTCGCAGATCTCCTCCAGGGCAATATTCCATGCCGAGGTAGAGGTAGGTGGAATCCTGGAAGGACAATTTCAGTTTTACCATCCATATATTTTGCGTCTTTACCATCACTTCTTTCTCTCGTTTGACTCTTGGAACCTTTTTCGCAAAGTGTGAGTTCGGTTGTGATATGCAGAAATAAAATTAAAAAAGAAAGGTTCAACAAAGCAAAAGTAAAGAAAAGAAACTTGAAAGATCAAGAAGAAGGAAAAAAAAACAGTACCTCGTTTTTGTTTATGAACTGAGCCTTCTTCATTCGTTTGAGAGCCAAAATCTCTCCAGTGTGCCGATTCCTTACCAAATAAACCTCTCCATAACCACCTCTTCCCAACAAAGACAACACCTGAAAGTCTTGCACTTTGAGCCGAGTGCGACGAAGCCGCAAATACATCGACTCCTTCATCGCTTTTTCTGCCCTATAATAACTTTCTTCTTCCACGGTAAGACGGGCTTTACGTATGTATTTCTCTGTTGCTTTTTGTCTGCAAGAAAACGAATGAGCACTCTTTATTTCTGAGAGAGAAAATGGAAAGTGAAAGAGGAAAAGAGAAGAAAGGATATAACACCAAAAAAGAAAGAAAGAACGAACGAAAAAAAGAAAGAAAGAAAGAACGACAAAGGAAAAGATAACAAAAGAAACGAGCATGGAAGTACAAACCGTTGTTGTCTGGCAATAAGGTAGTCAAACAGCTGTGAGTAATACTGTTTAAAGTAATTGCCAGTGGCCATGACCTTGGCCTGGGTCCGTTTGGAGCAGTCCAGCTCGCACTTGGGGGAGAACTGATTGAGCGTGTTGAGCAGCAGGGGATAGCCCCTGCGTAACAAGAAGGGCAGGAAGCCTTGACAGTAGCCATAGGTGTCTGAAAGAGAGGCAGAGGAAGTGGTAGGAGAGGTCACCGGAGAAGAATTAGGGGAAGAGGAGGAAGCTAAAGGAGAGGAAATGGCTGGCACAGAAGAAGTTGCGGCTGGAGAGGAATAGAAAGAAGGAGAGAGAGCAGAAGTGGTGGTAGTTGTAGATGATGGTGTTGGATGGATGCGTACAGTGCCTGGAGTGGAGTGAGAACGGGCAGGAAAAGAACCGCCAATGCGTTGTTGTTGAAGTTCGGAGAGGATAGTTTTTGGAGCGCTGCCACCACTGATGGTGACAGGCAGAGGAGCAGCGCTCTCTTGATATGAGTTAGGATGGTGAAGTCTTTCGCGTGCTCGAGGAGAGAGAGAAGAAGAGCGCGGTCGAGAGGAGAGATGAAGGTCTTTGAGGGGAGAGTTCTCCTCATCGGTGCTGCTATCCCGGAGAGCAGTGGAGATGAGGTCAAGGCTGAGGCGTTGGCTTTCCATAAAGTCGTGCAGCATTACTAGTTGTGAGCTTCTATCACCAGAGCGTTTTTGCGTCCGTGGTCGTTTGGTTTGTAATTCTAAAAGGTTGAAGGAAGAAGGAGCGAAAAAAAAAATGAGTAAACGGAAGATGGAGAAAGATTCAAGAACAAGACGTACCATCATCGCTAAAATGACCTCTATCCTCAGCTGCCTCTTGATCAAAGTTTGGGTTTTGCGTCGTTGTTGAGGGTCGAGCAGACGTTCTCTCTTTCTTAGTTTTCTTCTCCTTTTTGCCTTCTTTGGTCCTTCTACGATCCCGCTTAGTGCCTACCAAATGAGATGCAAGGACGTCTGGTTTGAGGCCCTGTTCTGGTCCTTCCTCCTCCTCTTCTTCATCCATTACAATTGCCATCGCATCTCTGGACTCCAACTGATCTTCCTCTTCTTCCTCTTCATCTTCTGGTACTCCATGCTGTTTCCTGTTCTTATACGAATAAGTAAACTGCGGTTCATCCTCTGCATCATCTCCTCCTAATTGGCTGGAGGCACCCGATTGAAATGAAAACAAAGCAGGAGAAGGACCAGCAGAGAGCGAAGGAGAGGAAGTGCCCGAGACGTTGTTGCTCTTGCCACGAGAGTTGCTCTTGCTGGTAACACGTTTAGTCGTACGAGAAGATGAGAGTGGAGAAGGAGGAGAGGAGGAAGACCGAGAAGAAGAAGAAGCTCTAGATGAAGTTTTTGTTGTTGCTGACTCCAGCGAAGGAGAGACAACTCGGCTGTTGTTTCTGCTGTGACGGACAGGTCGTCTGTTTCGTTGCATCTTTCTTCGCACCTGTCTACTGTTGTTGTAGAGCACGATGAAGAGGGCGCAGAGGAGAATGCAGATAAGGGCCACACGCGGTAAATACAAGACTAGGATGGAGAGCAATAGCAAAAAGGCCACGAAGACATGGGGATACTCCGCGAGGTAATAGTCCAGAAAGACGGGTTGTTGCTCAGGACCACCACCACCACTGCCAGCAGAGGGAGTATTATTAAACTCTCCTTGTTGTTGCTGTTGTTGTTGATGTGAAAGTTGTTGCGTTAACGCCGCTAATGTGACAGAAGAGGGCCTTCTGCTGTGCCGCTTCTCGCGCCGGAGGCCTGGGCTGGTGCTTCTTCTCTTGCTTTGGTTGCTGTGGTTGGGCGAGGGAGGGGGCGTGGACGGCGGTGTTGTGCTGCTGGTGGTACTGCTAGCGGACGACGTGTTGTTGCTCGCTGAGGAGGAGGAAGAGGCCAAGGGAGAAGGAGCTGTAGGAGCGATAGGGGTGGAGGTCGTAGCGGTGGACGTGGTGGCAGCGGCAGCAGCAGCGGTGCTGGTGGAAGTTACAGGAGAGGAAAGAGAGAGCGTGGCGTGAAGAGAGGAAGGGCCTTGGTGCGAAAGACGAGGAGAGGAGGAGGAGGCAGAAGAAAGAGTGGGAGAGGAGGAGCAAAGTTGGCTGTTGTTCCGCTTATGTCCGCCGCTGCTTCCACCACCAACAAGAGCACCGCCACCGTGGGTTTTCTCTCCTCCTTTCCTCATCCACCACCCACAAGCGAAAAGAAGAAACCCTTTTCGCTACACCTTTCTTTTTTTGTTATTTTTTTAAACAAAAAACTGCTGAAAGAAATGATGTTAGTTCGATTACCGCACATGAGAAGAAACAAAATGACCGGAAAAAAATATATATAAAAGAGACAAACAACGGAGTTCAATGGAAACCCTACCCAAAAAAAAAGACCACACAATCTTTCGGAAAGAAGAAACAGAGGGAGGGATCCCCGGCTTTTGGCCAAATCAATAGCCGCAAAACTAAGTATTATTTTTTTTTTGTCTTTCTTTTCTTTTCTCTCTTCGAATTATTTTTTTTATTTGACTTTATTTTTTCCCATGTAACTATATTAATGTCGACATTGATGACGTTAGTACACCTTTAAAAGGAAATTGTTGTATATTTCAACTATTATGTTGAACAAATTTGTCGCTTTTTAGGAAAATATGTCGGCAAAAATTGACACAGAGATAACGAGAATTTTCGGGTTGGTGAATGTGGACTCAGAGAAAGAAACATTCTTCTTCTTCGTTTGCGTTGCTGCTGTAGGTGCGTTTGTTTTCTTCTTTTTGCTTTGTTACTTTGCACTTCCCACAACTCCATGGGTTTCATATTTCTATAATATCACTTTTGAGCATTATATATATAAAATTAATATTTACAATGTTCAATTATTGTCCCGGGACAGGGCATTCAACTCCTTCTCCAGGATGGACAACATCTTCTCGATGGGTATGATCATGTTTCCAGAGCCATCCGTTTGAACAGGGGCCTGTTTCCGCAAAAAGCGCCTCAAAACCAAAAGAAAAAAAGAAGCAAACAGAGACAAACGGGAACGAACCTGGTAGTAGTTCATTCCGGAGAAGACGGACGGCCACCAAAAGCCTTCAGGATACCTCAACCCCTTGGCCCCTGCCCCCTGCCTGACGAACGGAAAGAACTCGACGACCAACGTGCCAGCGGCGCAGTACAAGAGGTTGTAGAAGGCGCCGCCGTGAGGACCCACCAGGGCCAGCGCATTGTGGTTGAACCAGTCGATCACGTGGTCCAAGGACTTGAAGCTGGAGAGGTCAAACACCACCAGTTCCTCCTTTCTGTCTGCTAGGAACGCGGAAAGGGCCGTTCTGTTAAGTTTTTGTTTGTTCGTATGTGGCTCTGTTTGCTTTGGTTAGATGGGGAGTTTTGCTTACCTCACTTCTTCATCATTGGTAACACTCCTGCCATTCCTGGTTGAACCACGAGTGAGATAGACCACTTTGTTCCGTTGCTCCGAGGGAACGACCTCCTTGATGCCTAACCGCTGGCGCGCCACTTGATAAGTGATGGGATGGTAATGGGGAGCCACGCAGGGAAAGACAACTTGGTTAAACCTGGCACCTTTGGCCTTTGATATGTCTAGCAGACGATCGGGGTTGATGCCTGGGTGGATTGGGAGAAGAAGAAAACGAAGAAGAAGAACGAGAAGAACAATAACCATATAGCAGGATTAGCCCAGTGACCAAAAGAACGCTAACGATTTAACCCATCGCAAAGCAACTGATTGAAAGGAGCAGCTAGAGAGGCGAGAGAAAGAGACTGGAGAGGTAGAGAGAAAGTGAAACATCGCCAGAGGAAGAAGAAGGATAAAGAAGAAGAGGAAGAAGAAGAAGAAGAAGAAGAAGAAGAAGAAGAAGAACAAGAACAACAACAACAAGAAGAAGAACAAGAAGATGATGATGATGATGAAGAAGAAGAAAAAGAGCAAGAAGAAGAACAACAGGTGGCGGAGCACACGCAGCAGAGAAGGAATAGCAGAAGCAAGGGAAGAAAGAACCCTAACCTGATCTTTTCCACAAGTCATTGACAACAGGTTGGCGCCCACCGGCGGCCAAGACCACAATAGAAGGATCCTCCACCACCCAATCCCAAACCTGAACCAACTTGGACAGACCCCTGTCAATCCAATGCTGAAAGCTGTCCGTTTGCGGTCCACAAAGAACGACCATGTTCTGCAACTGTGAAGAGGAAGGAGCTAATGAGGGTTGGAGCCAGTGATAATCAGCTCTGGGACCGCACTGTTTGGAGAGGTCAAAGGTTGCATCCGGTCGTCCGCTGTAGAGAACGTTATGGAGAAGCGATACCTCCCCATGAAGGAAGATAGGAGCAGAGAAGAGCAGGCTGCCTGCTTCGTTGTAAGCCCCTGATTTCAGAATCTTGTTACATCTTCCAACTCCTGTTTTGGGGATGTTTGGTCTTTTAAGAAACAAGAGAGCGAAGCCAAAGGAAGAAAGCAGGTACCTATGTTCCGTGTACAGGCCTCGAAGCTATGTTCCTGTAGATAACTTTGAACCTGCGCCATGGCTAGAAAGTTTTTTCTGTCCTCGTCCGTGATGAACTTGGGATAGCTCACCACGACTGGGGGATAGGTAATGTTTCTCCTCAACAAGAGCCAGCCCTTCTCGTTCTCGTCTATTGGCATCTCTTCTTCTACTGGACGTTGCTGATAGCACTTCATATCGCACTGGTTAACACAAAACGTTTGTTCTCGTCCAAAGTTGCACTCTTCCAGTAATGGAGGGAAAGATAGAGGAAGAAGCGGACTGTGCGCAATCAGCTGTGATCTTTCTTCTTGGATTGTTTCCAAGGCTTCCTTGGCCGTTTCAAGAACAGCTTTCAAGTCTAAAGGTTGTTGAGCGGATGGTTTGGATTTAGGTTTGGGGTGGTTTCTGGTGAACACGAGCGGAGAGGGGCTGAAGATATCAAGCGTTAAGAGCCAAAGAAGGAGGAGAAGAACCGGAAAGGCCATCCAACAGCGTAGCCGTGGACTACTTTTGTGAATTCCACGAGGATGGAGGAAACTTTCTTTCATTTTCGTCGTTCGGAGAACCTCCTCTTCGTCCACAAAGACTGGTTTGCCTCTGTACATGGTCAAAGTTACCGCTTTCTTCAAGCTTCCGTCTCTGTGGCGACGTTTCGTTCATTAACCTTTTAAGGAAATTTTCCCTTTGAGGAGCTCAAAAAGAGGTCAATCTTTGCAGCTTTGGACGTGATGTTGTGCAGTTTCGTCGACAAAAAGACAAAAAGCAAGAAAAGAAACGATGGAGGACGCTCTCTCCCGGTCGAACTCACGCTGCCTGCAGAACGCCTTCTCAAAGCTGTCCGAAGAAGCGTCTGGTTTGTTTATGCGTTCATTATTACCCGACACTCCTCACTATTTTTTTTTCTGCTTACCGTTTTTTTAATTTTGAAGAGCTTTATCTCCCATCAGAGATTCCGCGAGTGCCGGTGCCGGCCTCTCCGCTGGAGTTCTACCGCGAGTACGTAGCTCCTAACAAGCCCGTTATATTCACAAGTAATTACTCGGTATCCACAACTGTCTCGTCGATCTCACTGTGTTTTTCTAGTGTGCTTGTTGCCTTCCTTCTTGTTCTTGCTGTTTGTTCTCTATCGTGGTGTTATCCTTCTTGCTCTTGTTCTTCTTCTTGTTCCATTCTCGTTCTAGCCCTTTTTCTTTTGTTCTCGACTCATCGATCTACTTGTTCTCTCTCTCTCTCTCTCTCTCTCTCTCTCTCTCTCTCGCAAAAAACAACAAAAAAAAAGATTCAGTGGACCACTGGCCAGCACTCACTCGTTGGAGCAACGAGTATCTCGCTGAGGTACTGGCCGACTGCGAGGTGACCGTGGACGTAACGCCAACGGGATATGGCGATGCCATCGTGGGGGATCGCTTTGTCACTCCTGACATTCGAAAAATGCCATTCACTCACTTTCTGCAAGCGCTCTCTGACCATTCCAGTTTTAACGGTCTCTCATCTTTCTCTTTTCTTCGTCTTCTTTCTTCTATGCTAGAAATAGTTGTTAAGCTTTCTTTATTCTTTCTCTCAAACAGGCATTCCTTACATTCAGCACCAGAATGGCAACTTTTCGAAAGACTTTAGCAAGCTTTGGAGAGACATAGAGGAGGACATCGAGTGGGTCACTGAAGCACTGGGCATGCCTCCTGATGTTGTCAACTTTTGGATGGGCGACGATCGTTCCGTCTCCTCTTTACACAAAGGTAGTTCATGGTTTCTAGGAGCATTCGTACTCATTTATTGACTTTTGTTTGTCTTTATGTGTGCTTTTCCTTCTTTTTTTTTTGTTTGATTTCTTTAAAAGACCATTATGAGAACTTATATGTGGTAATCGCCGGTGAGAAGCTCTTTACTCTCTATCCACCGACCGACATGTACTTCTTACCCGAAAAGAAAAACCTTCGAGTGGCATCCTATCGCGAACGAACGACAACAGCATCAACAACGAACAATAGTTCTCCACACCACTCTTCGTTTGATATTATCGACTCTGATCCTCCAACATTTGTTCCCTGGATTGCAGTTGACCCCTTTCCTGTCAACGATGAAGAAAGAGAAAAGCAAGAGCGACTTTATCCTCGTTTCAAAAAGGCCACCCCCTTCCATGTAAGACTTCGACCGGGAGAAATGCTTTATTTGCCTTCACTTTGGTATCATCATGTCCGACAAAGAGCCGACGAACATGGAAGAGTTATCGCTGTACTGTTTCAACCCTTCTCTCTCTGCTTCTCTCCACCTCCTCCTCCTCCACCTCCTCCTCCTCCTCCTCCTCCTCCTCCTCCTCCTCCTCCTCCTCCTCCTCCTCCTCCCTCCTCCTCCTCCTCCTCCCTCCTCCTCCTCCTCCTCCTCCTCCCTCCTCCTCCTCTCCTCCTCCTCCTCCCTCCCTCCTCCTCCTCCTCCTCTCCCTCCTCCTTCCTCCTCCTCCTCCTCCTCCTCTTGTTTCTTCTCTCTCTCTCTCTCTCTCTCTCCGACTATTATTTTCCTTTTTCTTTGTTTCATGTTTTATTTTTCATTTTTCATAGGTGAACTTTTGGTATGACATGCAATACGATGTTAAGTACAACTACTTCAAGGTTATTATTTACTCTTCCATAGCTTTCTGTTTTCTCGCTTCCTTGCCTCTTGTTATTTCTGTTCTTCTTATTTTGTTTTTGCAAATTCTCAGTTCATGGAGGCCCTAATAAACGATGACGAAGCAGAAGAAAAAGAGGAGGCAGAACATTCAATTTGAGTGTGAGCCAACTTCTACGTTTGTACTTTATGTTGTGTTACTTTATTTTTAGTTTATTTATAGTTCATTTGCTGTTTGTTTCTTCATGCAACTGTGTCCTCCCTCTCTGCTTCGCTCTCTTCTCTTCTCTCTTCTCTCTTTATACTCCTGGCCTTACGGGCAGTTATCTCGATAGTAGCAGAGCTCGTTTGGCGCTGTAGACAGCGGCGATTGTTGCGAGGCAGTTCGCATGCAGAGATGGAAAAAGGCGTGCATAGGGAACGTAGGCCCAGCATCCTGGCTCTCCTCGCGAAAAACCGTACCCTTTCTTTTCTTCTTGCTCTCTATTTTCTTTCGTAATATGAAAAGTTTATTTTGTGAAAAGTTGAACTGAACAACATCTCTGTGCTGGTGTGACAAAGTTACCGCTAGGTCTCGATTTAACTGGACCGAGTTTACTCATCACAAGGACAGTTGTTGTTCTTGGCCCACCTCAACACCTCCATGTTCCCGCTTTTGGCTGCGCCGGCGCACGTTCGCTTGTCCCAAGGGCAGTTCTTCTGCCAGGCCCACTTCAGCACCTCCAAGTTCCCACTTCTGGCTGCGCCAGCGCATGTTCGCTCGTCCCAAGGACAGTCCTTCTGCCAGGCCCACTTCAGCACCTCCAAGTTCCCACTTCTGGCTGCGCCAGCGCACGTTCGCTCGTCCCAAGGACAGTCCTTCTGCCAGGCCCACTTCAGCATCTCCAAGTTCCCGCTTTTGGCTGCGCCGGCGCATGTTCGCTCGTCCCAAGGACAGTCCTTCTGCCAGGCCCACTTCAGCATCTCCAAGTTCCCACTTCTGGCTGCACCGGCGCATGTTCGCTCGTCCCAAGGACAGTCCTTCTGCCAGGCCCACTTCAGCATTTCCAAGTTCCCACTTCTGGCTGCGCCGGCGCATGTTCGCTCGTCCCAAGGACAGTTGTTCTGCCAGGCCCATTTCAACACCTCCAAGTTCCCACTCCTTGCCGCGTAGGCGCAGAGTTCTTCGTTCCATGTCTCGTAGCGTAAAGCCCTTTTCAGCGCGTCCAAGTCGCCGTCCTTTTCAAACGTTTTGAAAAGCTCCTTCACACTTGCCTCCCTCTGCATCGTGTTCCGCAAGTCCGTCCTGTAGCTCCTGTTGCCCGTGTATCGTAGAACAGCTTTGCCGAGAACGGGCAGTTTTTATACGAGGCACTGTTGCTATTCTTCGTTTTCGTGGTCTCGTCCTCGATGCGTTTCGGTAATGCCTCGTTCTGTTGCGGAAAAGAAATGGTAAGGGAGGAGGACAAGCAAAATATGTCCTTGCTATATCCTGCTTCCTGTAACGGTGCGGACTAGGACAGCTTTCAGAGCGGACCGGTTGCCTGTCGGTCCATATTATAGAATGTGTTAAACACATTGCGGAAAGACCAACGAAAGAAGTCTTCGCACTAGTCTTGTTCACGTGACCAAGTGGTGTATGACGTCTGACTTCTCGTGACTGGTTGCCCATGA
Organism: Balamuthia mandrillaris; assembly: GCA_031835245.1. Taxonomy (NCBI): domain Eukaryota; phylum Discosea; order Longamoebia; family Balamuthiidae; genus Balamuthia; species Balamuthia mandrillaris. Next base: position 164,971 of record JAVKOQ010000020.1, on the reverse strand, counting down.
TGATGGAAGGTTGGTAAAATGGTACCAGTCTCTAACTTTGGCTCTTAATCATGAAATGATAATATTTATTAATATTCTTCAATTTTAAAAGTTCTTTTTGATAAAGAAGGGCAGAAGGATCATCTTCTGTTGTCCAGCCTCGCGCAAGAAGGTCGAGAATCAGAATGGCAAACGCCTCCGTTTTGTCCAAAGCTATTAGCATCGTGACGCAGGCAACGGAACATGAGGAGAAGCACGAGTACGAGGAGGCCCTCCGCTTGTACCGGCAAGCTATTGATTATTTCATGTTAGCTCTCAAATGTATGTACCATGTTTTGCTTAAAGGGGGGGAGGCATGTCCTCTCTTTCGCGAACCGTTGTCTGTTTGTTGGGGTGGTGTACCATGCTGACCTCCCACGCTCTCCGTTTGCTGTTATTTCCTATGACTATGATAGACGAGAAAAGCGAGCGCCTCAAGGAAACGATAAGAACAAAAGTAGCGGAGTACATATCCCGTGCCGAGCAGCTTAGAGACTATTTGGCTTGGTGCAGCAGTAAGGGCAAAAAACCGGTTGCCCATTGGTCAGTAGCCAGCAGCATTGCAGGGCAGGCAATGGAACAAGAGGAGAAGAACGAGTACAAGGAGGCCCTCCGCTCGTACCAGCTAGCTATTGAATATTTAACGCAAGGTCTCGAATGTATGTATCATGATTCTTAGAGGGAAGGGCACGTCCGCTCTTTCACATATATACGGTTGTCTGTTTGGGTGCACCGTGCTTACCTCACGCGCTCTCCGTTTTGCTATCATCCATAGATGAGAAAGACGCACGCGTCAAAGCAAGAATAAGAACAAAAGCAGAGGAGTACCTTGCCCATGCCGAGCGGCTAAACAAGTTTTTGCAAAGCCAGAGCAAAAGACCAGCTGCGCAGATTGATTGGTCCGAAGCCAGCAGCATCGCAAGGCAGGCAATGGAACATGACCAGAAGCACGAGTACGAGGAGGCCCTCCGCTTGTACCCGATTGCTGTTGAGCATTTAATGGACACTCTCAAAGGTATGTACCATGCTTGTCTGTTTGCGTGCACCATGCTAACCTCACGATTCCTCCCGTCAAATGATAGACGAGACCGATGCATGCCTCAGAGCAAGAATAATAACAAAAGCAAAGGAGTACCTTTCTCGCGTTGAGCAGCTTAACAACTTCTTGCAAAGCCAGAGCGACAAACCCCAGGTTGAAGGGTAATGTTGTCTACCTTCTTTTTAACAGGTGGACCTCTCAGTTTTTAACACCGACTTTTTCCTTCCGCCTTCCTTTAGATTGCAAAGCGGTGGTCTTGCAACAAACCCTGCTGACACTGGAAAAGACGGTGATGGCAATACGTCCGACGAACACCGAATCCATAAGACATGACAACCTAACGAGAAACGAAATAAAGATAAACCTCTGCCCACCATTCTGGTTGTTGTTTCTTCCATGCAGATAAAATGAGGATGTGCGTGCACGGGTGTTGAACAAAATGTATGTGGTAAAAAAGGGTTATAGAAAAGTGATTCATAGGTAAGCGAGTTTCACGAATTCCTCTTTACATTTTGAAAGCTATGTACAAACTTGTTCTTGTCCTTCTTCTTGTTATTCTTGTTCTTGTTTTTGTTCTTCTTCTTCTTCTTCTTCGTTCTTCTTTCTTTTCTTTTATTCATCAACGTTTTCTCTAACTTGCGTTAAGAACCTCTCCGCCACTCTATTCCCCTCCGCCAAACGATGGTCGCCGCCTCCCACCACTTCCCCACACTCGGGGCAGCTTGATCTCTGCATGGCGCCCCCACATTCTCCTATGGTGTAGACGTGCCCGTTGGGGCACTCGAACCAGTGACCCCCGAAGCTGCCTACTCCGGTGCCCACGTCACGACCCATGGCGTGAAAGATGGAGAGCAGCTCAGCGCGATGCAAACGTTTGGAGGCTTGGGAGGATTGTTGGCGGAGGTGCGAGATGGCTTGCTGCAAGTGGGCCTTTTGGTCGAGCAAAGAAGGATCGAGTTGTTGGAAACGAAGTAGATCGGTGTCGGAGGGAAGAAGATTCTCTGCATTGGTCAAGTCTTGTTGGATGCGTTTGGCCACGCCTTCATAGTCGAATGTTGGTTGTGCGGAGGCCGATGATGAGGAGGAGGAAATATCCAACATTCTGAGTAAGAGTTGGTCGCAAGTATAGGCCATTGCGAGATGAAGTTGAGACACAAGAAGAGAGGCTTTGAGACTGGAGCGATGCGAGTTGACTTGTTGGCAGAGAAGCAGGAGCTGTTCGGCCCACTCCCTTCCTTTGGAGAAAGCTTCTTCCGGAGCTGTCAACCACAACTTCACATTGATGGTTTGGGTCTTTGCTTCTTCGTTCTTCTTCAGCTTTTTCTTCTTCTTTTGCTGATAGGAGAGAAGAGGTGAAGAGAGTAGCATGGTCCAGATGTAACTGCCACGAAGAAGAGCGAGTAACACTTGTATGCGTGGTTGTGCCGAAGGGTCCAATGTCATCGATGTCATAGAATCTTCTTGTACTTCTTCTTCTTCTTGTTCTTCTTCTTCTTGTTCTTGTTCTTCTTCTTCTTCTTCTTCTTCTTCCCTCTTGAGCAAAGCATCTGTGTTTTCTTCTCTTCTATCCCTTTTGATAAGTCGATGAGCGAGATGAGCACGTTCCATCTCGAAAACGCGACGAGTGGGAGAGCGATTCACACAATCACTGAGACATTTCATCAAAGCTTGGATGTGCTTCTTTACCTCCTCTCCGAGTTTCTTTGCATTCAAGTTGGGCTCTCCGCTTGTCGTCTGCTTCTTGTCTTTGCCCTTGTCGTTCTTCTTCTGTTCTTCTTGTTGTTTGCTCATTTGTTGCTCTATTTGGTTGAAGGCACGTTCCGCTTCCTCTGTACGTGTTGTTACGCTTGTCAAGAACTTGCGTTGAGCGTAGCGTATCGAAACGCAATTCAAGGCTCTTCCATAACGTCTTACCGCTGATATAGGAGCTCTGCAATGTGGACAAGCGATAGAAGGGATCTCTTTATCCGCCACAAGACGAGTTGGCTTCAACGCAGTCCATTGCATGTTGCGTGCATCGCGGTGGTAGAAAAGTTGCTCCATCTTGAACAAGCCGTCCAAAGTATCGATCGTGAAGGCGTGTCCGCAGGAGAGAACAACCAAAGGAGACTCGTTTGGATCGTGGTCAGCCAACGTCGTCATCATCAACAAATCCACCACTTGATCTGCTTTGTTTGTCTTCATCCTTTTCTTAGCTTCCGCTTCATCTTGCTTCTTCTCCTTCTTTGCCTCTTCTTTGCGGGAATGCAGAATGACTTCGAAACCGACAACTTGGTCTCCTTTGTTTGTCTTAGTTTCTTCCACTACGTTTTGCTTCTTCTCCTTAGTTGCTTCTTCTTTGTGAGAAAGCAGAATGCACTCGCGGCAATAGTCAGAAGAAGGACAAGGCTCTTCTCCGCATACACCCGGGCATTGGTGGCCACAGCTCATCCTCTTCTCGCAGCGCTTATCACACGGCAATCTTCCACAAGGACTTCCGCAAGGTAGCGGACATCTTCCCTCATGAGGGCAGCTCCAAGCACAAGGCTCAGCGCAGGCCGAACATGCTTCCTTGCACAGCAGGTTGCACTGGGAGTGAATGCACCGGGTCAAGCAAGGTTGGGAGCAAGGAGGACATTTGCCAGATGGATGACAACCGCCATTCTTTCCTTGACATCGGTGACCGCAGAACAAAGGACGATCACAGTTGGTAGCTCGACAGGTTCCGGCGTGATGGAAGATGTTGACTCGTTCTTCTTTGGAAGAAGCAGAAGAAGGGAGAGTTCCGCTTTTGAGGATGGTTTGGCGGATACACTCGCCACAACGGGATTGACACGGATGATCACATTCGTTCTGTTTTCTCCCGCATGGAATAGAGCAAAAGAAAGCTGGAGTGCTGCTCTTCTTCTCTGTTGCCCATTCCGCCGCTGCTCCGCTTTCGAGATCCCTTCGAAATGCATCTTCGTTTTCTTGCAACCACGCTTCGAGCTCTTGCTTCTTCCAACAGGCGAGTCGCACGTTCTCGTGTCCGCACAGAGCCATTTTCTCCACTGTGACCAGATGGAAACATTTAATTCTTCTCTCCAGCTCTTCTCTCCCGTTCTCCTTGTTCAGATCTCCGCAGTAGACGCTGAGGTCATGGCCACAATCGGTTCTTTGAATTTTCACTCGCACTTGACAAGAACCACAATCCTGGTAACACAAACGAGGGCATGGATGCTCGCAAGGATGAAACAAGCGAGTGCATGGCTTCTCGCAACGCGCCACTTTGTGTTCAGGATCATCAGGGTGGCAGAGTCGAGGACAGACGTGACCGCAGGCTGGCAGACGAACTCCGCAAGGAAGATGACACCCACCATCCCGAGGAAAGCCGTTTGGATTTTCCACTTGCAACGGTTGTTCCGGATGACGTTCGCAACGAAGTTCAATATAAGGCCCTGTTGCTTCTCTTTCTTCCAACAAGTTCAACACTCGCGCAAATAGAACTGGTTGTTGTTGTTGGCGACCTCGACGGCGAGAATGATGAGAATGAACGGTGGAGGAAGAGCCTAGAAGAATCATGCCATGTTTGGCGCGAGAAATCATGACGTTGACGCGGTTGGAGTGCTTGAGAAAGCCGATGTTGCCTTCCGGATTGCATCGAACAGTGCTCACGATGACCAACTCTGCTTCTTCTCCTTGAAAGTTGTCCACTGTCGCCAAACGAACTCTCTGTTGCAACGGTATGCTTTGCACCGCTTTGCCAGTCTTATCTTTCTCCTTCTCCTCCTCCTTCTTCTTCTCCTTTTCCTTCTCCTCTTTCTTCTTCTCTTGATCATCTTCATCTTGTTGACTGCTGTCGTTTTGTTCCAAGATTTCAGCTCCCGTTTTGAAGAGCATGTCTTCGTCCTGCTCGCCAACGTGCAACATTACATTATTCTTTGCCAACGAGGTTCTCAACAGCAACAACTGTCCTAAGTAGGGCGTCAAGACCGCAATTTCGGCTGGTTGATATCCTTGCAAGACAGCATGACGAACAAGAGCGACCACCATCTCTGCCTCAAAGCGGTTGGTGAAGGAACGAACGCCCATGTCTTCTCCATTCTTGCTTTCTTGGTGAGTGTGGTCCAAGAACCACAAGTTCCTGGCGAAGCCTTTCAATGGAGGATAGGACTTGACGTTTTCTCCATCGATGAGGTTGGGATAGAGAAAGGAGCGGATGAGGTCGGCGATTTCGGGGCGCATTCGTCGTTGAGTGTTGAGAGTGCAGACCAACGGGAGGTCATCGTTGACGTCGACGCGGCGTCTGGATGATGTAGCTATTGGTTGTTGAGGTTGTGGTGAATTCTTCTTTTCTTCTTCTTGTTGAAATATGGCTCGAGTGATATTCCTAAGATACTTTTGCCATGGTGCTCGCCCCTCGGCCGTATCTTCTTCACCCTCCTTTGGTTCTTCTTCTTTCTCTTTGTTCGTTGCTTCCGGTCTATCATACATTTCCACTAAGCGTTCGAACAAAGAGATGTCCAAGTCATATCTTCCTCCGCTCTCTCTCGACAAAGAGTGTTCCTCTACTTTGGGGCGTAACTGCTGATGATCCCCGACCAAGATGAGCGCTTGCGTGCTGGAAGCCAGAGAGGCCAAGATGTGACTTTCCAACACTTCTCCTGCCTCTTCACAGATGATCACTCTCGGTCCCAACGCTTCCAACAAGCGTTGATACTTTGCGCAGCCGGTTGTGGTGAAGCCGACCACTTGAGCGGATTGAAGAACGCTTAAACTGGCGGCGTAATCCAGGTCAGCGACTTTTTGGCTGTACTCTCGACAGGTTTCAATTCTTCTTTCCATGTTGTCTCTCGCGTGTAGACGAAACTCGGCGTGCCAGTGGCTCCATAGTGCTCTTCGTTCTGGGATTGTCATTTGCCAAACAAAAGGATAGTACAAGAGTTCCTCAATGGATCGCATTGGCTCGTCTGTTGGTGGTAGGTCTCCAAGGTCTAGATCTGTTTCCTCTTCTTCCTCTGCTAGTTCCTGCTCGTCTACTTTCTCTTTTCCTTTTTTTTGCTGCTCTTTCTCTTTCTTCTTTTTCTTCCCGCCCTTCTTTTTCTCGTGTTCCTCATCATCGTTTTTCATTTGGGATCCTGGCTTGGTCAGTCCCAACCATTCTCGTACAACGGCACCCTCACCACCAGCAATCTTGAATCCATCTTCATCCACCGCCTCATCGAACAGGATTTCGTAATGCTCATCCCAACGTGATCGTTCCAACCATCCCAACAACGCTCTTCTGCTCGCTTTGCTTCCTTTGCTCAGCAACCCAGCTACGCTGTCTTGGATCATAATCTCCATGGCTTCAAATTGGGCTTTCGCTCTGCCAAACTCGCCGCGCGCACTAGGGTTTTTGAAAGCCACTTCGCGAGCGAGGTCATGTAAGAAGCGGTGCTGAAGCCGGTCGCTGTTGCTTCTTCCTCCCGCACGAACGATGCTGCTTTCTGAAACTCCGCCATCTAACAGCCCTTCCAAGAACTGATCCAACGCATGGTTGGTGTAACATATGCACAGGATGGGTGTCAATGAAGGTTGCTTCTTCCGTGCTTCACCTTCGTCCCTTTGGGGTCCGATTCCAGCTTGCATTTGTTCAGATCGGTTCCATTGCCTCCACGCTGCACTCTCGTACAACGTAGGACAAGAGCTGTTGTGCAGCAAAGATAACACGATTTGAACGCCAACGTACGTCTTTCCCGTTCCTGGCGGACCTTGGATTAACGTGACTTGTCTTGCAAGAGCAGCGGCCATGGCTCTGCACTGTGTAACATCGAGAGAGATCTTTCCAAGGGCTGATTCTTCCAACAACCTTTCATTGGTTTTGGAGGGCCTTGCTGGACACACCAGCAACTTTGCAGAAGAAGCAAACCGCTTTCTTGCCGCAGCGGGATAGAGCAAGGAGAGGTCATATTCGGTATGCTTTGAAAGGAAGTTGCAACGTCTTCTGAGTGGATGAATATTGCTGCTTCCTTCTTCGTCTTCTTCTTCGCCGATCAATACTTCCGCGAACGGAAACGAGACCTCATCTTTCCTGCACAGCGCTTCCATCACAGCTTCATATGAAGGAAAGAAGTGCCCTCTCAGCTGCAACAGAATGTTCTCTCCGGATCGTTGTTGTTTACCGCCAGAGAGCGCGACCAAGTCGATGACGTCCGTTGGATCCAACAGAGTGAGACCGATTTTGCACCGTTCCTTGCCACACAAGTCAGCAACGTTTCTTTCCTTGATAGTTGCAAAGTAGAGCTTCTCCACCGTCAAAGAATCTCCTCCTTCCGACGAGCAAGAGGATGAAGGTCGCACTCCCAATGCTAAACAAACCAAGGAACCAAGTTGAAGCTTCCTAGATCCGGCTAAAGAGTTCCAATACTGCTTCACTTTCGCAAGACTCTCCTTATTGTTTGCCTTTGTTAGGTGTTGCAGTTGATCGAAGCTGACGATGACGCATTCTCCTTTGCGCAAATCCACTCGCAGGCCCTCCACCCGAAGGTTTCGATAGACGAGAAGTTGGCGCAGCGCGTCCTCTTGCTGTTGTTTAGCGCCTTCCTTCAGCTGATACTTTTGAACAAAGGCAACCAACGAGTTTCTGAAGCCTCTCAAACAATCCTCTCGCAACAAACGAAATTGCCGATCCAAATGTGTTGTCAGCTTGTCTATCATACTTTCCTTCGGACCACCGAAGTCTTCTCCTGCTTCTTCAGCCTCCTTCTTTGCCAACGGAAGATAGGGAGCGAGAGAACACAACATCTCTCCTTCGGTTGGCACGATGGAGATCTCTCTGAAGTTTGCCTTGTCGTTGTCGTGCCTTGGACCAGCTACTCGAAGCTCCCCTGGAGGTTCTCTTGCTGAATAGCTGTTTTCCTCTTGCAACCGAGGAATAGGGCGATATCTCGAAGGAGGGGCTCGTTCCAAAGAAGGAATGGGAGATGAAGCAGCAGTTGGTCGTTGGTTCCGCTTTGCAAAGTGAGGATGGATACGTAAGAAAGTAGTTGCGATGGCGTTGCAGTCACCGAGTTCAGCATCGTCTTCCGGAGGCTCTTTAGCCATGAACGTTCGAAAGACGGTGAGCAAGTTTTGGTACTGCTGGTGCGCGTGCTCCATCGACTCGTCGCCCGCAAGAAAGCTCCTTGTCGCACGCGTCAACAGAAGATAAAACAAGTCGACCACTGGCTTCAACACCTCGCTCCAGTGGGATGGATTCCACTCCTGCACCGCATCCGACAAGATCTCCTCTTTACTTTTCCTTCCATATACACCTCTAGAAGCAATGCTGAGACCCTCTTCGGAAAGCTGCTTCACGCACCTCACCACATTGTAAAAGAAGATGTCTACAGCTGCCACAGTGCTGTAGATCTGCCTCAAGTTCTGGGCCAAAGGGGAGTTGACAAAGGAAGGACTCGTCAACAGGATGCACAGCGGGACGCACACCCTCTCGAAGGAGTATTGCTCCCTGCTGTCCGTCGCTCGCGTGGTAAACGGGCACTGCAGAACCTGGCGCAGCATGGCGAGGTATTCCTCCCTAGCCAGGTTCATGATGACATCAGCGGGGCGGTCCAGCTCGCAGAGAGCAGATAGGACCCACTTCCTCATGTCATGCTGGTGACGAAAGTTGGGGTGACGAATGTAGAAAGCAAAGGGTTGAAGCTTGAAATCCTTTTTCCCTTCTGTTGATGGTTGGTGTGGTTTTCTGCCCTCTAGTCTCCAGGATAGCCCTGTAGAGGGGCCACGCTGCTGAGGAGGTCTGCTGCTCTCGTGGCCTCTGCCTCGTCCTCTGTCTCCGCCTCTTGCAACGGCATCACCTCTGTTGGATGATGAGCCACGGTGTTGCTTCTCGCCGCCTTCATTGACCCTGCTTCGTCCTCCTCTTCCTCCACTACCACTTCCTCTCGCTGCACCATCACCAGCTCCTCTTCCTCTTCCTCTAGCTCTTTCTCGTCCTCTTTCCGTTCTTTCTCGGTTTGGTGGTTCCCGCTCCTCCATGGCGTTATTTTTTTTATTTTTTTTTTTTGGACGGTGCGGTTCTTTCTTTTTGGAAATATTTTCAGCCTTTCGCGTGTTGTCCACGAACTTCTGCAGTATACTGATAAGGCTGACCTGTTTCAGGACACCAACTTTTGTGGGAAACGAATTCCTGCTCACCTTTGAATTTTTTCAACAGATTTGTTGTTTGACACAAAAGTGTAAACTTTTGTAGTTTAAGGAGCCAAACCTTGGCGTTCCCTGCAAAAACGTGGTACTTTAGGAGCCCTGAGCAACACGCAAAACAAAAAATTTGCAATCAAATCGATTGCTATGGTTTTTGTTGTGTTGGTTCAAAAAAATTTGTTTTGTTGGAAAATTAAGGTTGTGAAACAGGTCAGGCGGTGATAGTTAAAAAAAAAATAATAATGTTTTCAACAAAAAAAAAAAAAACAAACAAGCAAACGAACAATTGGGAATGCGTGTCCTGCACACCGGAGACCATCATACGGTATTCATACCGATGGAACATTCTTACTGGCCGGGATTTTGTGTCGACAATGGATAATTGATCCAACGCAGATTTTCGATATCGACAATGAGCTCCCTGTTGTGGTGCACCACCCCTTGCTGCCTTGCCAATAGGTGGTGGACTGCTTGGAGGTGGCACCTGCCCCAACCCAACCCTGCAGGAGGGTGGGGCAGCATGAGGTTCAGCAGGCGGGGCAGTGTCCCCCTTTTGAGGCGGGAGCAGCATCCCGTTAGAGAAGGGAGGGCAGTGTGATGTCCAGGGGAAAAACAGCAGCGTAACGTTGAGGAAGGCAGCACAGTTGAGCAGCATGCGCGGGGGGGGGGGGACAGCGCCTTCCTTCATCACAAGTTTCTTCCATAACGTTTCTGTGCACCAATTGCGCAGAATTTCGGCACTATATTCCTCTCTCAAGACGACGCGATATTTACTTCACCGTGACGACGTGAATTTTGTCTACAAAAATTTAACGATAAAGAAAAAAAGAAGAAAAGAAAGAAAGAAAAATGATGAACGAGGAGGAGGACTTCTTTGAGGGGATCGACGAGGAGGAGGAGGAGGAACGACAGCAGGCGAAGCGAGAGAGCAAAGCCAAGGACTCCGCGGAGGCAGCGAACCATGAGGGAGAAGAAAAGGAGAAGGAGATGCAGGTCCGCTTCGTGACCAAGCTCAAGGACCCTTTGCTCCGCGCGCCAGAGACCCCCTACTTTGTTCCCCTGCGGCTGTCCCGTTTGGGCCTTTCGGAGGTGGTCAACTTTTTGTTAGGACTTGGTACTCTCACTCTTTCCTCTCCGGATTTTTTTTTCGCTCACTCACACATTAAAAAATGAAAGAACCGAAACGTCCATTTGATTTTCTGATCGACCGGCAGTTTCTGCGAACCTCGCTGGGCAAATACTTGGCACAGCATCAAAAGGGGGAGGAAGAGATCCTGACGCTGGAGTACGTGGAGGCCTCGCCCCCTCCCAAGCATGAAGCCGACCACCAGCACGACGACTGGATCTCTTGCTTGCTCACCTCTTTCACTGGGTTCGTTTGTTCTTTCTTCTTGTTGTTCTTCTTGTTCTTGTTCTTGTTCTTGCTCTTGTTCTTGTTCTTGTTCTTGCTCTTCTTGTTCTTCTTCTTCTTCTTGTTCTTCTTGTTCTTCTTCTTCTTCTTCTTCTTCTTCTTCTTCTTCTTCTTCTTCCCACTTCCCACTTTCTGCTTTCTGCTTTGCTTCTTCAATACTTCTTTGCTTCTTCGTTCTAAACACCGACGAATATAGCTTTGTGGTGACGGGCTCCTATGATCAAGGAGGTTGCGTGTGGGACAGCAAAGGAGAAAAAACGGCGGTCATTGAAGGCTCCCGCCACACCGGAGCCGTCAAGAGCGCCACTTGGTTGTCCAAACGTTTGTCCTTCCTTCCTTTTTCTTCTCCTTCTTTCTCTATCGTATTTTCTGTTTCCATCTTTCTAACTGCTGCAAAAACCTACAGCAAGCACTGACGTCCTTTATTTTGCTCTTGGCTCAAAGGATCATACTATATCGTCTTGGAAGGTATTTGTTTGTCGCTTTTTCTTCTTCTTGTCTCAAATTGCTCGCAGTTGTTAATACTCTATCTTCTTTTCAAAACCAAAACACAAAGGTTAATACAAAGAACTCGAAAGTGGAACACGCAGAACGGTTTAAAGGACACACTGGCTCCGTAGAAGCTCTCGCTCATAATCCATCTTTCCAAAAGGTTTGCCTTGTCCTCCTTCGTCCTCTTCTTCTTTGTGTTCTTTCTCTTTGCTTTCACCGTCATTCCTCCTGATCTCTATTAATGCCCTCTGTCAAACAAAAACTCAGTTTTGTTCGGGAGCATGGGATAACACAATTAAAGTTTGGGATCCTACATCCGAGTTTGAAGCCGGCGATCCTTTTGACAAATCCGAAGCCAACGAGTCCGACAAAAAGAAGATCAAAAAGGAACCGTTCAAGGTATTTTTTTCTCCTTCTTTCTTTTCTCTTCTCCTCTATTCCTTCTCGTTCTTTACTTCTCAAAGATTAAAAAACTTAAAAAAACACATCAACAGGCCGCATTGGTAACATTGGAATCGCATGCTCAATGTGTTTCCTGTTTAACGTGGCCACTTGCGGACACCATTTACAGCGGCTCATGGGATCACTCTATTCGCCAATGGGATGTTGACAGCACCGTTAACACAAGAACTCTGGTATTCTATTTTCTTCTTCTCATTTCATTTCATTCCTTATGCCAACTTTTTTTTTTCCAAAACAATAATAGTCAGGCGAGCACGTGGTGTTGAGTGTCTCCTTCAACGCCAATCTTGGCGCATTGATCAGCGGCCACACCGATCGCTACATCCGCTTGTGGGATCCTCGTTCCACTGGTAACACCTTCTCTTCTCTTTGTCTTTAATTCTCATTTTTATTGTGTTTTGTTTTTAATTTCTGCTAAACTTGCTTGCAAACAAAAACAGAAGGCGCAATGGTGAAACAAAGATTTTTGTCTCACGCGGAATGGGTGAGCACCGTGCAATGGCATCCTCGCAACGAGCACCTCTTCCTCTCCGCCTCTCACGACGGCAAAGTCAAGGTTTGGGACGTGCGCAGCATCACCCCGCTCCACACCTTGCCTTCTGCCCATAAGGAGAAGGTGCTGTGCGCGGCGTGGTCGACAATGACTCTGGAGGACGAAGCCTCGGAGGAGGAGGAAGGAGAGAAAGGGCGTAAGCAGGATATTTGGAGCGGTGGCAGCGACTCGGTGTTGAAGCACCATTCCTTCACCCTTTCTGGTTGGGAGGAGAGAGGGTAAGGCGGCGCCAAGATCAAGCCGATCCATGGGACAACGAAAATAAAGCAAAATTAGTAAAAGGAAAACAAAAAACAGAGAAACAAAAAATAACCCACCTCCGGCGTGCCTAATCACGGCTTGTCTTACGACTCGCTATAAGCAACGGTGCCGGCACCAAAGCAACCTTACCGCCTACCGCCCCCTCACAGAGGAGGAGGAGGAGGTGGTAAGTGCTTGCAACGTAAAAAAGCGGATCAAGATGTTTCGGGCGGCGTTGGCATCTCGATCCGCCTGGTAGCCACACTCGGGTTGAGGGCACCGAAAGGTCTTGTTTCCCCCCAACTGGTGGTGGACTTGGCCGCACTTGCCGCAGGTCTTGGAGGTGTATTCCTCATCGCAGAGGCAGACCGTACAGGACGGAAATTCCTTGGCCTTGTTGAGGAGCCTCTGCCTGAAGCGATAGTGGGACCAGGTGAGCATGGCTCTGGCCGTTCGTGAGCCAATGCGGCGGTGGCCTCGCCGCACCATCTGCTGGCTCCTGAACTCTGGCAGAAGGATGAGGGAGAAGTTCCTGACCAACCAAAACACGAGCTTCTTGTGGAGGTCATCCACCAGGTTGCGGATCCTCTGGCGAAGCCGAGCAGCGGCCCTTCGGAGACGGCGCCGTTGTCTGTGGTTGACCTTGGTGCCCTTACTCTGCATGCGATCCAGGCGGTGGCACAGCTTGCCTATCTCGTTGATGTCCGCTTTGCCCCACTCGGTGACCTCCCCGCAGCCGTTGTAGGTGGTCATGAATGTGCGCACTCCTGGATCCAAGGCGATGATGCCTGCCTCTCTCCTTCGGTGCTCACGGGCTTGGCTCTCGCCCATGAGCTTCAAAGGCTGAGGCACGCAGAGGTAGTAATGGCCCAGTCGAGTGTCCTTCACCAGACGAACGGCATAGAGCACCTCTGACGGAACTTTGTAGTTCTTGTCCCTCGCTTTGATTCGCGCCTCCCCGAAGAAGAGTTGGCGGATAGAGCTGTTGTGGTTCCACTCCCTGGCTTGGATGCTGAGAGACTGGCTCTTGTCCTTCCTACCACGGAACTTCATCTGGAATCCAGTCGTGCCTCTGCCCGCCGCCAAGCTGCTTTTCACGCCGTTGAAGAAATCATCGACAGCGTCACTCCGAATGAATCGAGGAGTTTCCAACACCCACGCAAGGCTCTTGTTCTCTCCCTTGAAATTGCTGTTATTTAGGAATTTCTTCCTGACTTGTTCCTTCATCTTTATTAATCTTCTCCCGATTAAGCTGGAAAACTGGTTCCAAAAGGGCTGGGCGGGTGCAGCCTGCGGCCTTCCACGCTTCTGTGCCCTTGCCTGAGGTGCCGCTGGGGCGTTTTCCGCTCTTCTTTTCCGAGTAGCAGTGGAAGTAGCAGAAGTAGTGGCGCGACCCCCTTCCTTGTGGACCCGACCGAAGTGGATGGCCAACCCGTGAGAGGTAGCAAACTTTTTTCCGCACTGTGGGCAACTTGCCATTCAGGCCAGCTTCCAGCAGCGTTGTGGAAGAGGCGCACAGAGGTTCGTGATGCTGTTCTTTTTTAAACAAAAGAAATCATTAGTGAGTGGTTGGTAACAAATTTTTTTCCCATCATCAAAAAATGTAGTGAGCGAGCAGAGAAAAAAGAACGCTACCTTTTCAATCGGAGCAGTGCCCCTGCCTGCGGCTGAACCGCTTCGGTTTCCACCTCTGCCTCCTTCCGCTGGTTTCCTCCTTGTGTAGTAGAAGCGTAGCAATGAGAAATACGGTGGTGCGTGGAGCTTCGTGGATGTGTGTGTCTGTGTGTTTACTTTTGAAAAGAAAGAAATGAAAAGAAAAGAAGAGAAGAGAAGAAAACGAGTAGCAGAAAAATGGCAAGGCGACTGACGAGTACCAAAAGTTTATTGGCGGCAGCAGCAGCATGAGCATCCATTCCGTACACCCCCCACCCCACACCCCAACCCACCACTTTGCCTTCAAAGGGGTGGGAGAAGGAAGGGTTGTTTTGGCGGGAAACATGCTCATTGGCCCAAAAGACTAATGGCGTGATTTCTTTATTCGTTGTCCTTAGATCTTATGATCTTTGCGCCGCCTTACGGGAAGCTCCGTGTCTCTTCAAATCATCAGCAAACGCGGTGGGGAAAAGTACTCATATATTTTTTTTGCCACTCAATCCGGCAAAAAGGGAACCAAAGGCAGCGGCCAACGACAGCTGCTGGTAGTCGAAAAAAAAAAAAGACAGAGCTGTGGAATACTGGTATTTGGAGGAAGAGTGCACATTTGAACCAGGAATGGCAGATGAGGATCTTGCCAAGAAGATTGCAAAAGCGCTAAAGGAAGTCGAACGAGAACCTGGAGGAGAGCGTCCCATCAGCTTCATGATAGGGACTAGAGGTTCTTGCGAGAGGCTTCCGCTTTCGATCAACAAAGAAGCTTCTTTCTCTCTGACCTCTTCCTCGCAGGTGGAGGAACGGTCGGCAAACATTTGGAAGAAGAGCTCTTCGGCCAGAAGTAGCCCCACATCCACGGTGCGAAGAGAAAAAGGGGGTGACAAAATAACGAAACGGCGAAGTCTTCAAGAAGTATGTGGGGATTTACAGCAGCTTAAACAACAACAACAAACCTCCCTCAATCGTTCTGACGACGGCAACACTCCCAACAACAAAAGGCGTACACCTCCACCGTCTTCGTCTAAAGAACACACCAACAGCAACAACAATCTTTGCTCTTCTCGTCAAACAGGTAGAGAAAAAGAGCGGTTAGAGCAACCACCACAACAACGAATGAGAAGAAGAAGCTCAGACCCAACCTCCAAAGGAAATAAGTCTCTCACTAGAGCTGCCTCTGCCGGAGCGCTGAAGAAGAAAGAGAAGGAGAATGCTGTGCGGAAGGATGGTTCCAGGATGGAGCGAGAGCGGAAAGGCAGAGAGAAGGGTGCCCAAAGGCAGGAACACAGAAAGATGCGACGAAGCAAAAGCAGCCGAAGCGTGCAAAAGGAGAGGAAAAAAGATACAAAGAAGCATCTCAGCTGTGTGGCATCTATGGAGGACAGTCGACTGGAGATGGATCTTCCTTACATTACTACTTCCTCTTTATCTGCCGCTTCTCTCCTTTCCACTGCTACCAGCAGCAACATAGCGCGACGAGAGTTTAATTCGCTGCAGCTTCGTCGCGAGGACGTAGATAGAGCGTTGCTCTCTCCACCATCACCTCGTGCTTCTGTAGCCTATTCCGTTTCTTCCTCAACCCCCTTTGATCCTGCTTCTTTTTCTTCTTCCTCCTCTTCAGGCTCCTCCTCTGCTGCTTCCTCTGCCTCCTCTGCTTCTTCAAACGCAGTCATAGCATCCCTCTTGCTTTACAAAGGGGCTCGTCATCCGCCACGGCCGTGGACAATGACGGCCTCTCGGCCCTGCACTATGCCGCCGGGCAGGGGCATGTGGAGGTGCTGAAGGTCTTGGTGAAGAGCTTGGAGCAGGCTGCTTCCACAACAGCAGCAGCAGCTACAACAGGAGGAGGGAGCGCAGGGATGGAGCCGCTGGTCCTACAGAGGGGTGTGCTAGTGGACAAGGACGGACACACGCCGTTGCATAGGGCAGTTATGGCGGACCATAGCAACTGCGTGGAGTACCTTCTACAGGAGCTTAAGATCTCCGCGGATGACGGTTTTTTTCTCTCACTTTTTTGCTTCTCTCGCCCTCTCTCTTCGCTTCACGCTCTTCTCTCTTCACTTTGCTCTTCTCTTTCTCCTCCAATTTCCTGTTCTCTGCTAAGCAACAGCTGTTCTTCTCGCCAACAGCCGATACATCGGGCATCACAGCGCTACACATGGCAGCCGAGAAGGGCTTCCTCTCCTGCGCAAAGCTTCTTCTTGAGAGCGGCGGCTGCAAAGTGGACCCCATCGACAAAGAGGGGCGAACGCCGCTGCACCTGGCTTGTCTCCATGGCCATCCTGAAGTGGTCCGTTGTTTGCTAGTCTGCAGAGCGAATGTTGCCATCAAGGATGCCAGCGGATGCACTGGCGTCCATCATGCTGCCGGACGAGGACAGAAGCAATGCCTTGAACTTCTTTTACAACATGGAGCCCATGCTGATATCGGTTCCAATTTTCTATTGCTGTTTCTCCTTCGCTTTACTAACTCTCTTCCTCTCCTTCTCTCTCTCTCTCTCCTCTCTCCTCTCTCCCTCTCCCTCTTTCCTCTCTTCGAACCAAAACAGAGGAGGAATTCACGACATCCCCGCTTCACTATGCTGCTTTCAAAGGTCGCACCGAATGCATTGACCTCCTCCTCAGCAAAGGGGCTAACCCCAACAGCCGCGACGAGGAAGGGGCCACCCCTCTCCACAAAGCCGCCTTTCGTGGCTACCTCTCGTCTGTGGAATGCTTGTTGGAGAAAGGAGCGGCCGACCATCAGTTCAGAGATCAGGATGGAGCTTATCCTCTCCACAAAGCGGCTTACTCCAATAGGACCTCCTGTTTGAAGGCGCTGTTGGCAGCTGGAGCGGCTGTCAACTGCGAGGACTTGGATCAGGGTACTCCTTTGCATAACGCCAGCTATAAAGGACATTTGGAGTCTGTCAAGGTTTGTTGTTGAACCTTTCTTTTGTTTCACCCTCTTGTTTCTCATTATTATTCAAACACACAAAGGTACTCATCGACTCGGGGGCTGATGTGCAGCGAAGAGACGCAAGAGGCAGAGCTCCTCTTCACCTTGCCATCCGCCACTCGCATCTCGACTGTGCGAAAGCTCTCATTGCTGCTGGTGCCCAAATCGATGTCCAAGTTTGTCTTCCCGCTGCTTTCTTTTACTTCTTTCTCGTTTATTCTTGTGTTTATGTTATTCTCGTTTTCTTTCATGTTCTTGTTCTTCTTGTTCTTCTTGTTCTTCTTCTTCTTCTTGTTCTTGTTCTTGTTCTTGTTCTTGTTCTTCTTCTTCTTCTTCTTCTTCCTCCTCCTTCTCCTCCTCCTCCTCCTCCTCTCTTCCTCCTCTAATCGTAATTTAACTTTTGTAAAGGATGCGGATGGCGTAAGTCCACTTCATTTTGCTGCAACTGGTAACATCGAGGCAGTCGACCTCTTAGTGGGTGCAGGAGCCAACGTGGACATCCGAAACAGTCAAGAAAGAACACCCCTGTACTATTCTGTAAAGTCTGGTAACTTCGCTTGCATACGAGCTCTTGTAAAAGCTGGAGCAGATATCAACGCCACTGATGCACTTGGCAAGAGAGTTGCCGAGGCAGGCACTGTTATCACAGCTGAAGTGTTGGCTAAGATTGCTGCTGAACGGTAAGAAAGACATGCATTACCTTCTGCTTTACTAGTTCTTTTTCGTTTTACTTATTTGTTTTTGTATGCAAATATATGCAACAGGGATGAGACGGCAGATAAGCAGTCAAAAGAGGAAATGGGAATTGCTGTACATAAGTTTAATGCGAAACCGTTAGGAGTGAGTTCTTTCTCTTATACATTCCTTTGTATTCCCCTTCAGGAACAAATGCTAAAACCTTTTTATGTTAACAGGGTATCAATTGGTTAGTGGAGAAAGGGAAGCTAAAGAATACACCAGAAGACATTGCGGCCTTCCTGCACAACACAGATGGGCTGAGCAAAACAAAAATTGGAGAGTTTATAGGCTCCAAGTAAGCTTTGTGTTATTTTTCTCTAGTTCTCCACATTCATATTTCTTCTTACTTTCTCTCTTGTGTGTTATATTCATCACCTTGCATGTCTTGTGTTTGTGTTGCTTTTTGACTAACTTGAATGATGCAGTAACGAGTTATCAAATGCGGTATTAGTTGCTTATGTGGAGTACATTGACTTTACCGACCTCGAGTTTGACCAAGCCCTGCGAAAGTTCCTCATCAAGTTTAGGTTGCCTGGTGAAGCTCAAATCATCGATAGGCTTATGGAACAATACGCCATGAGGTTCACCGCTTGTAATCCTGCTGTTTTTCAGTATCAAGGTTTCTTCTTCATCATTACTTCCTTCTTCCTTGCAATTGCTTTGTTTCCTTTGCTAAGCAGCGTTTTTTCATAACAGATACATGTTACATGTTGGCGTTTGCAACGATTATGTTGAATACGGACGCGCATAATCCTAGCATAAAGAATAAGATGACAGCAGAAGGGTTCGTGTCGAGCATCCGACAGCTAAACCTTCAAGAAGATATATCAACGGAGTGGTTAGAGGATCTACACAGAAGAATAGTAACAGAGGAAATCAAAATGGAGTCGGAAGGCATTCTCTTTGGCAGCGCTGAGAAGGTTTCTCTCTACTTCCGTTTGCAATTCTTTCTCAGCGTCTTCTTTTGGCTGTAGGTATTTGTAATAATAACTCTTTTTACTTATTTGTTACAGAAAGGATGGTTAGTGAAACAAGGAGGCAGAATCAAAACGTGGAAGAAGCGATGGTTCATCCTCAGCCATAATTGTCTCTATTATTTCAAGGCTCAAGAGGTATATTACTTCATTCCTCTTTCTCCACTTCACTCGTTCCCTTCGTTCCCTCTTTTGGCTTCTCTACTTATCTCATTCCTCTTCCTCAAACAACAACAGGATAAGGACCCATGTGGAATGATTCCTTTAGAAAACCTGGCCGTCAGAAGGCTTCCAAAAGCGGCCAGAAAGTTTTGCTTTGAGATATATGACCCAGACATTGCCGAGATCGAAAAGAAGAAGAAGAAAGGAGTCAATGGCAACAGCGGCAGCAGCAGCGGCAACAGCGGCGTCGACGACATTTCTCTCACCATAAAGTCCGTCAAGAAGACCAAAGAAGGAACTGGCTTCACCCAAGGCCATCACAAGGAGTACTTGCTTTGTGCGTTGAGCAATGAGGAATGCGATGAATGGATTAACGCTTTGGAGAGGAACATTTTGGGAACGCCCATGAATAAGCTGTTATTCAGTAGGTCTCGTAGTCGTGGCGCTGGTTAGTTCTCTCCCCTTAATTCTCTCTTTCTCTCTTAATGACTCTAACGATCGTGGCTGAAATGAAGGAGGAAGAGCGACATCTTTGGTAAACTGGAAAGAGACTTATGACTTTGCTGAAAAGTGCGCGTTGGCCCAAGATGACGAAGCCTTCTTGCAAAGGTTTAAGCTCGAGCATACCATCCGAACGGAGACGCCTCATCCTACCGCCAAATATCATCTCCTCACTGATCACTTGAACAAGAAACATACTCTGATTGTTTATTCACAGGTTTGCTAGCTTGTGTTCGCCTTCTTTCTTAGTTCTTCTCTTTTTGCTTTCCTCTTAACAACCAACAAAAAACAACAATAACAAGAAATGGAAGGACCCAAAAAAGTTGGAAAAGACATTCCAAACTTGTGCTCGCCTGAAGGAACACGAAAGCTTCGACCCATACGAGCGGTACCAGCTGAAAGAAGCAGCTGAAAACGTATTCAAGGCCGCCAACACATATATAAAGACGGGATATCTTCTTTTCATAACAGGGCACAGCCTCGGCGCCGCCGTCGCTCTCCTCGTTGCCGCTCTCTTTCAACAAAGCAAACTTGTTCATCCCAGTACGTTCTCTTCCTGCTGTTTCCGCGTTGTATCTCATTATGTTGACACATAACGCAAAAAAGCACGGGTGGTGCTGTTTGGATGTCCAAGAATGATACGAAGAGAGGACCTTTCGGAATGGCCAGCAACGCTTCCTGTTCTTCGCATCGACGACGCCAAAGATCCAGTCATCTCCCTCTTCCCCAACTTTCTTGCCGACGGCCCAGAGCTCATTCTCCTCAAAGAGAAGTTCTTTTGTTACATGCGACACCCGGAGGACAGGGAGCTGCCGGTGAACGTGTTGGACAGAGACTGGATGCAAGAGCAGATCCCCTTTCATGGCATCGAGTTTTATCTCAGCAGGTTGAAGTGTAAGTTTCAAGGCCCTGTTCACGTCAACGAGTGGGATAAGCAACGCTTTGTAGGATAACGACAAGCCTTCTTTTTGAGAAACAAAAAAAAAAGAGTTTGTAATGCAAATGTGACTTTGTTTTCAAACAAACAAGAGAT
Source organism: Balamuthia mandrillaris (assembly GCA_031835245.1). Classification (NCBI taxonomy): domain Eukaryota; phylum Discosea; order Longamoebia; family Balamuthiidae; genus Balamuthia; species Balamuthia mandrillaris. Next base: position 144,622 of record JAVKOQ010000020.1, on the reverse strand, counting down.
GGTGATTGCCTTTCTCGACAAGCTGCAAGGATCCTGATGGGAGTTTGCCCTCCTTCATTGTCATTCACAAGGTGGCACGACACTACCTTTGTTGATGTCCTGCCCCCTCTGCCAGCGTTGAATGCACCTCCACCCTCTAACCGCAGCACATAAAACTAAAAATAATTCATGACGACATGGAACCATTATCATCCTATTAGGTATATTGCTCACTATATCATCCTGTTAGGTATATTGCTCACTATATCATCCTATTAGGTTAGTTTCCAAGGAAATCAAACAAAGAAAAAGCGTAGCGAGAGAGTAGACACAAAAAATAAAACAGAGATGGAAGATCAACCGGAGAACGCGGTGTGGGCGCTGACCAAGGCGCTGGCCCCTCTGTTTGGCTCCTTGGCGGGTGCCTTGATATTGCACTCCCAGTCAGAGCGACTCTTGTCCTCCCCTGGCCAGGTGGGCCTGAGCAAAGGCCTCTGGGCCAACCTGGCTCGCTTGCCCGCTGATATTCGCGCCGCCTTTCGGATTTCCTTCGCGGAGAAGGGGCCTTTTACGATTCTGCGGGTTGCGGGTCCCTTCACTGTGGCTGGCATACTCGGAGGGGTTTCTGCTTGTACGCTTCCTTCATTTTACTTGTTTTTTTTTCTTGGCTGTAATTGCTTTTGGGTTTTGATTTACTTCCCTCTTTTTTTTTTGCCCTCTTTTGCTTTTCGTTGGAACATTCTCTTCTGCCCTCTCTCGCTCTTTCTCTTGTTGTCTTCTTTCTTATGCCTGCTTTATTTTTCACGCGTTATCTTGAACTTAGCCTTTCTTCTTCTTCTTCGTCGGTAATTACTTCGAAACAGTGGTGGTGGACCCAATGCTCAAAGCAGGGCTTGCAGTGCCGACAGGATACTCCCCGATCCATCCCCTGGTGCTTCTTCATAAGGTGGCGCAAGACGTCTTCACTGCCGGTATATCCTATCCAGCCCAAGTTCTCTGTCTCTTCTCCGTTTCGGCTCCTCTGCCACAACCTTCCTGGAACGCCTTCTTCCTGGGTTTGTTCCGCAACTACAACGGTTTTTGGAGCGGCCTTCCTTTTCATGTGCTCTCTCTGGGCAGCATGGCCATCCAGGACCAAGTGCGAAAGTACTTCTTGATCAAGAGCAGAAGGGATGTCTGGCACATGCCCACGCAGAAGCAGGCCCTAGCCATCATGGAAAACGGTGTCTCCTCAGAGGAAGAGCTGGAGGTGATGCAAAACGCAGCGAGCTCCTCCAAGCACATTGGTTTGGTGTTGAGCCAGCTCTCCATTTGCGCTGTGTCCGCAGCCGTAACCTGCTTGGTGTGTGCTCCTTTGGACACGCTGGCCACGCGCATGGTGTTGCATCCAGAGCTCTACACCCACGTGGATGTTGGAGGAGGAAGAGTGGAGGGAGGAGCCTTGTGGACCGTGCGAAGGATATTAGCAGAAGAAGGCAAGTGGGGCTTTTACAAGGGTCTTGCCATCCAATTCCTTGTCAACTTCTTGCTTTATGCTAGCACGCATTCCGCCGACCAAGATGAAGATGCAGATGATGAAGAACAATGAACACATAACCGTCTTGATCTGTACGGCTTGTAAGTGGCTGAGATGTAAAAGAAGGAAGAATGAAGAGAGTACTTTTCGCAGCGCCTACTCCAAAGTATTGATGGCTCTTCTCCTCTTCCCTTTGTCTCTCTGTTTTCTCTCTTGCTGTTCTGCTTCTCTGCTTCTCTTCTCTCTTCTCTTCAAACGAAAACTTTGAAAATTACAAGTTTGTTCGTCAACATGATCACAGCGAGGAGGAGCCTGATAGTCCAAAGCCTTTGCCCAGCTTCGTGATGGGCACGTTCGAGAGGGCGAGTTCAACGCTAAGGGTCTCTATCAATCGGAACGGAGACTGTTGTGTGCGACCGTAATCCACCTGATCCTTGTCAAACCCAATCCATCTGCTCTTGCCCAGCCCGTTGCTGTCTGAGGATACCGAAGCGCCGAGAGAAGAAAGAGGGGATCCGGGAGAAAAGGAAAGCGAAGAGGAAAAAGAAAGAGAAGCTGATGAGGGAGTAGGAACGGCATGACTCTCCATGAAGGAAGTGTGGAACCAAAAGTAAAAGAGGATGCGTTTTCGTCCTTTGCTGTCACGCCCAACGCACTCGATGCGCGTGTCTGCTCGAAGAAAGACATCGGAGAGTGCTCCTTCAAAGTAGAGCTCTCCATCGCTAGGATTGCTCCGTGAGGAGAGGCGAAGCACGTAAGGAATGGCCAATCGCTCTCCGTTGGTGTGCGTAACTACAAACTTCCATCCTCTTCCTCCTACTTCTTCTTCCGTTTCATCTTCATTCTTCTCTCCGTTGTCCCTCTCGCTGCCTTCTTCCATAATCGAAACCATTTCTTCGTCCTCCTTATCTTTGCTCTTCTTCATTAGATTCAGTTTCATCCTCTTCTTCCGTTCCTCGCTGCTCGGTAAATTCCACTTGGCAATCTTTGCAACATACTCCAACGAAGGATAGGTACAAAGGCGAATCGCATCCAGCTGCATCTGCGGCACGCTCGGTGGCAGCTGTCCCCCGTTCTGCTTGCACACCCACTCAAAGTACCTCACATACCTGCGCTGGCTCTGGGTCTCTACGCCTTGGTTCTTGGTGCCCTTCTCCCTGTCCGTCCTTCGCTGGGCAAACAGGGCCAGGGCCTCATCCGCGGTGGCACACTCCCCGCTCCACAGCAGGTTGGCACAAATGACTGTACCGCTTCTTCCCTTGCCTCCACGGCAATGCACGGCAATGACGTTGGCCGCATGCTCCCCCAACCACTCGGCCGCGTTCTGGCAGAGCTCCACCATCTGCGTCAGGGAGGGCACGTTGTGGTCCTCCACGGGGCAGCGCACCACTTGGTCCTGGAACTTGGCATGGGAGTAGTCCCTCTCGGCGCACATGTTGTAGATGCGGTAGTGCCCCCCGTGGCGCGTGTTGAAGAAGCGCACCACGTCGTTGATGTGGTTGCGGTAGAGGCTCTCCACCTTGGTGGCCGGCACGGACATGACAATCATGCGGTCCGTCACGTAGGCCAGGTCCAGGTCAAAGCCGTCCTGCTGGAAGCGTTGCTTGTTCTCCCCGACGAGGCGCCTCACGGCCATGGAGGTCTTGACGCGCTTGTCGTAGATGTAGAAGAGGATGCGGAAGACGCGAATGGCGGCGCGGATCACGCGACCCACAAAGAGGTAGCGGCTGATGTGGTAGAGCACCAGCAAAAGGATGAGAGAGACGACGAGAATGGTGGCGTCCAGGAGGTTCAGGAAGGAGCGAAAGAACTTCTTGCCGTATGCAACAACTCGCAGCAACAACTACAGTTGAAACATTAGGTAAACAAAGTGAAGAAGAGAGAGAGAGAGAGAGAGAGAGAGAGAGACGAGTTACTTCCAAGGACAAAATGGAAAGAACGAGGCAAGTGAGGATGAAGCCTATCTCTTCGGCTTTGTGGTTGCCGCCGTCCGCGAGGTCCACGATGAGGAGCACTCCGTCCATTATGAGCACGATGATCAACGCAACCTGCCACCAAAGTGACTCTATCCAGTGTCTTAGCTTCTTCCGAAAGTTTCTTTTTTAATTGCGAAAATCAATAATATTGAATCAATGGGTTCGATCGGTTAAAAAAAAAAGATGAAACGATGAACGGCATTCTTCTTGCTCTTACTTGAAAAAATTGGAGCACTCGTAGAGGTCACTGTAGCTTCGTCCCATGGTCAACTTTCCATCCTCCTCCACATCGTAGTCCAACAGCACGTAGTCCACGTTCTCCGCTTTTCCGCTCCCCCCTTCCATCTTGTTCTCCCCGTCCTGTTCGCTCCGCCTTGTCTTTTGTTTCATAAAAATTGTTGTAGTTTGCCTCGTTATATTAACAACCATGTCGTCCCGAATACTAACTGTCGACAAAAACCTCTCCCGCAGAGAAAGGTTGGATGCTTGGCAACTTGGGAGGAGAGAGGGAGAGGGCAGAGAGAGACAGAGAGAGCAGAGGAGGAGAAAGAAACGCGAGAGTGAGAGAGAGAGAGAGAGAGAGAGAGAGAGAGCTAAGAGATAAAAATGAATAAATTTTCGGGGAGGAGAGAAGAGGAGACAAGAGAGCAAAGCTTGACTTGTCTTGTTATCTTGGTTTGTTCAGCTGCCAAAGTAAACACATACAAAAAAAAAAGCGAAGAGCTGAATTGTAGGTCCGCATATCTCACACAACGGCGGTGTGATACGCCACTTCGCAATCCTAACAGTCTCGATATTGGTTTCGATAAAACCTCTGTCCGGTGTAGACGAAGCTTTTCAAAACCGCCGTCATGACTTGGCGGTTTGCTTTTCCACAAAATGCACTCTCCCCTCTCCCCGTCCTCAGTGATCACTTGCCCTATTTTAGTGGAGCCTTGTTCTGGTTTCTTTCGATTGTGGGTTTTAAAGTCAATCGAAACATCGGATTATTTACCAATATTTTGAGCGACGAACAACTTTCAAAAGAATTTCATGATCATTGAGAATATGAACAAATTATTGTGCGATAATTCCTCTCTTCAGAGTTGTCCAGCCGCGCACTGCATCGTTGAATGAAGGCGTTCCCGCAAGGTTTTGTCCTGATGGCAATGATACCATTTGGTGGGGGAATGAACGTCTTTAAAGCGCAGCGGACTTGCACCAGGTAGAGAGAGGGAGGGAGAGGAAGCCCGAAACAGAGAAGAAAGGACAAGAGAGAGAGAGAACGAGATAAGCATAGGAGGAGAGAGAAGAAAGAAACAGCAATAAAGATAAGGCCGACGATACAGAAAGAAGAGGAAAGAAAGAACGACAAGAAAGTCCTTTACATACAGCAACTTCACCGTGAAGCAAGAAAAAAAAAAAACAACAACGGGTCCGAAAAACCCAAAAGTTTTGTTCACTTTTTCATCAACAAAGGAGCTTCGCGTTCCAGTTGCCGCTCTTGTTGCGGGATGGCGCACGGAAAACAGAGGCAGCTCAGCAAAAAGTCTTCCAAGCAGGACCCATCGATGCTGTACCTCTCTCGCACGCGCCCTCGCACCACCGTCATGCAGCAAAGGCTGCAGAGACAGACCCCGCAAACGTCAGCCGCATCGCTGTCCCGGCCCTCAAGAGCGGCTCTCTGGGTGGCCACCTGGCAGCAGCTACAGCAGTAAGCCCGAAGAACTGTTGCCACAAAAGCACAGGAAAAAGTAAGCATTGAGGAAGAACAGAAAAGAGAAGAAAAGAAACACGAACAGGAACCGACGTCGCAGTCCCAGAGGCCTGTATCCCAGTCCCCCATGACGAAAAGAACACCCTGTTTGCTTCTTCTTTGTTGTTACGGTTGTGCCCGTTACCAACCTATTAGATATTTAGTGGGGGGCCTATATTGGTGCTATGGGAGACACGCGGAAGAGAACATATGGATTTTGACCACGCTGGATAAGACCTGTCATACCAAACTTTCATATGCACAACAATACTTTACAAAAGAAGAGGGAGAGGGAGAGAGAGAAAAGTTAAGACTATGCGCAGAGGCTGCACGTCTGCCTTCTTCCTGGTGTTCTTTTCATTCATCAGAACCTGAATGAGAATCTATGTCAAGGCTATCCTTATAACCTCCCTCTGTTGAAAGCTGCTTGCCTTGTACTCTGGTGATGCCTCTGCTGGTGGTTCTGGTATCAGTACCAGTGAGACTGCTGTGAGTAGTGCCCAAAGGCGCGGTCTGGAGAGTCATCACGTTCCACCAGACCAGATACAACCGAGCGCTGCTGCCGAAGATGAGAAAGACGAACATTCCTTGGCTTACAAAGTTGAAAGAGGCCACCACCCGCAACGGTGTAACTAGAGATGAGTGATAGAAACACCTACGAATACGCTCGGAAATGATGGTGTAACAACTGTTCGAATGTTAGTCTGTGTCGCGGTTGTAACCTCTTGTTTATTGTCTACTCTTGAGATGCTGTTCCTTCCTCTCCTTCGTTCTGTTGTTCTTGCTCTTCATCTTCTTCTTCTTCTGTAGTAGTGGTTGTGCTGGTCGAGGTAGAAGCATCCCTTGGTGGTTGCTCTTCTTGTTGTTCAAGCTGCAGTTTATGCTGGGCAGCGACCTGCTGGTCCCTCTTCCGTTGCCACTCCTTGCGCTCCTCCTCCTCGATGTGCTTGCGGTAGTTACCAAAGACCACTTTCATGAGGTGCCGTTTGTTGGGCATGGTGCCTTTCGGGTTTTGCAGCTTCTTCAAAACGCTATTCGACTCTGCCGCTGTTGTTCATTGTTTAAAACCAAAACAAACAAATAAAATAAAATAAAATAAAATAAAATAAAAATAAAATAAAATAAACCAAAAAAAATAAAATAAAAAGTAAAATAAAATAAAAAATAAAATACAAAAATAAGAAAAATAGGCAGTGAACAAATAAATCACTCATAAACACTGTTTTCAGTGTGTACCTTGTTCCGGAGTGATGGCAGGATGCTTCAGACCGGCTTCCAACTGTTTGATGCACCACGCCAACTCTTTCTCGTAGGAAGGTTCGTAGACATAAGTGTCGTTGCTCGTTGTGGGCGTGGAAGAAGAAGTAGCGGCTGGAGAAGCAGAGGAAGGTTTTTTCTTTTTCTTGTTTTTCTTCTTGTTCTTTTTGGTGGCTGTGGCATTACTTCCTGCAGCTAGGGCCGGCTGCTTCGCTGCAGCCGCTGGTGGCGGCCCTCCTCCTAACGTCGACATTCTTCTTTCTTCTCTCTTTCTGCTTTCTGTTTTTATTCTAACTTTTATTTTACTTTATCGATAAATTATCGGATATATTTTGATTTCTGATTGGACAATTTGGAAGAAATTTCAAACTTTGAATTTCTATTGGCCATTTCGGAAAAATATTCCTTCGCTCGCTCACTTGGACGACGCATTGCTGCAGCCGTTGCGCGGATAAGGACGTCTAAACTCGATCTCCTCCTTGTTCAACGTGACGCCCCACCCCGGCCTGTCCGGCAGGTCGATGTAGCCATCCTTGGGCACGGGTTCGTCCTTGAAGAGGTTGCCAAAGAGCGGCACGATGGCGTCCGCTTTGGGGCTCATGATGAGGAACTCGGCCATCGGGCAGTTGGTGAAGGCGTATTGGAGGTGGTAGGAGAAGACGGAGGAGCCGTGAGGGATGACCGGGATGTCATAGGCGCTGGCCATGGCCACCACGCGTTTGGCCTCCGTGAGACCGCCCACCCAGTTGACGTCAGGTTGAAGAATGTCCACGCTCTTTGGCATAGAGGAAAAAGGGAGAATGAGTTTGTTGAAAGGAAGGAATGAAGAGAAGAACAGAGTGTGTACCAAGTCTTTAAGCAACCTGCGGTGACCGTAACGAGTATATTCGTGCTCGCCAGTAGTCAAAAGGATTCTATCGCCGACCGCATCCTATAATGTTGCTAAAGAATAAGAAACGAGGTAGCCAAGAAAGAGGGCATGCAATAACATTACCTTGACGGCCTTATAACCTTCATAGTCATCGGGAGGCAGGAACTCTTCGACCCACTTGATGTTGTAAGGCTCCAATGCACGAACCAACTTTATGGTGTATGGCACAGTCAATGCCATGTAACAATCTGATATTTTGTGGGTAAAAGGAAATGAGAAAAGCGAGAAGGAGCACAAGAAGTAGAAGGAGAAGGAGAAGAAGAAGAAGAAGAAGAAGAAGAAGAAGAAGAAGAAGAAGGAGAAGAACAAGAAGAAGAAGAAGAACAAGAAGAACAAGAAGAAGAACAACAACAAGAACAACAAGATAAGGAAAAAAAGTACCAATCATTAACGGAAAGTCGGGGCCAACGCTCTCTCTGACCTCTTTCACCCTTTCGATGTTCTTTCGGAGGCCCTCCTCCCCATCGGCTGGTCCGTACGGCAATGGAAACTTGGCTCCTTTGAAGCCCATTTCTTTAGCCAAGTCAGGTCGCCCCGTTGTGGCATACACCTCCAACTTTAGTAAAGCAATCCAGAATGCGTGTTAAAGAGTGAGAAGAGTGAGAAGAGAGAGAAAGAGAGAGAGAGAGAGAGAGAGAGAGAGAGAGAGATGAAAGAAAGAGGAGAGAAGAACAGGCAAAAGCCAAAGAGTACGAAAACTAAAAAGAGAAACAAACAAACCCTCTCTTTGGTCTTTCCACCGATCAAGTTATAAATGGGCTCGTTCCTGATCTTTCCCAAGAGGTCCCAAACGGCAAGGTCCACCGCGCTGATGGCGTGGATGGCCACGCCCTTGCGCCCATAAGGCAGCGTGGCCCTGTGCATCTGGTCCCACATGAGCTCCACGTTGCGAGGGTCCTTGCCCTCCACGAAGCGGCTGAGATGGTGTTCGATGATGTAACACGCTGGCTCTCCGCCTTTGGTGTTGTTGAAGGTTAGGAGAAGAAAGAAAAGAAACAAAAGAAAGAGAGGAAAGAGCAGAAGAGGAAAGAAAAGCAAACAAAGAATAGAGCTATAGAGAGAAGCAAGGGCAAGAAAGAGGGAAGAAAGGCCATACCAACGCTGGTGCCAATACCAATGGTTCCATCTTCGAGTTCAGCTTCGACTACGACGGTGCCAAGCGCGTTGATGCCCCAACTCACACGACTTGCTTTGTACTCTTCATAGACGGACATCTGAAAGCAAAAAAAGTTGTTTGGTGTGACAATAAAGACGTTATTCGAGTTCATCTTCATCAAACTCAACCAAGAGGAAGATGAAAGAAAAAGAAGAAGAACAAGAAGAATGAAAGACAGAAAAGAGGATAAACGAGAAGAAGAGGGAAAAGAAAAAGAATAACAAACAAGAAGAATGAAAGACAGAAAAGAGGATAAACGAGAAGAAGAAGGAAAAGACAAACAGGATTAGCAATTGGGGTGTCTATGATCCAATGGCCAGACTGTTGCTTGTGGTAGTCGGCACCGCTCTCCTTCTCAGGCAGCACATAGGCCCGTACCTCCTTTATCTTTGCGGCCTTGAGCGTTCCTCCTCCGCCTTCCATCTTTTTTTCGCCTTTACAAAAGAAACCTTAGGAAAAGGAAAACAAAAAAGTATATTAAGCTCGTCTCTCCTCTTCTTTCTCCTCTTCTTCCCCTTTCCTTCTCACTTTGTCTCATCTGTACATTCTTTGGTTTGGTCCATTGCTCATGCTCCTCTCTCTCTCTCTCTCTCTCTCTCAACATCACCTCACCCCCAACTACGAACCAACGCTCATTCAACAACCACAGTCTCCTCCTCCACCGCCATCGCCACAGCTCGAAAAAGAGCTGGAGTAAAGGCAAGCAAACGAGTAATCCCCATGACTCGTTCCGCTATACGAGGAAGCTCTGGAGCTGCCACTCGTCCCACTGGACGCAGCAGCGCTCACACCACGGAGCCAGTCAAGCACGGCGCACACCAGAAGCACCAAGCCCAGGTGCTCTCCTTGCTTGGCCAACAGCTCGTAGGTCCTTCTCCCGGTGAAGGAGCTGCATTTCTTCAGGGTCAGCGTGGCCACGCGTTTGCCCTTTCTCCTTAAGGAAAGGGTTTGGGTGGTCCATGAGACCCCATCCACGTGCGTGATGCTATCCTTGAAGTCCTCCTCCAAGAGCTCTACTTGCACGTTGTAGGCGAGAGGCTCATAGAAGCTTGCTCTCTTTGCCTGTTTGGTTTTTGTTTGCTTAACACCCTGAGGGTGACTGAACAAGCCAGGGAGGGGGCAACACCGAACCTTGATGGTGGCGCAGCGCAAGCCTTTCGTTTCCGCTCCTGGCGTTACCTTCCACTCGAACGAGGTCCTGGCTTTGTTGCCCTTGGCATACAGCAAGCATTCCTTCCCCTTGGTCCCTGCCAACAGCCTAAAGTCCGGCGTCGAGCCCAGAAAGCTGTGGGTCTTGATGGCGCAGAGCTTGGTGTCCTCCCAGTAGGCAACCTTGGAGGTTTGGATACGGCCTTTATCCCTGAAACTGACATGTTACTCTCCTTGAGAGAACCTCGCATAAGAACGAAAAGAAAAGTGAAGTACTTGAGATAGAGTGTTATGTCCTCTGCAAGCTTGAAGCCCAACCCCTTGGTTTGTGTGAACCCTTCGATGTCCATGTGTCTGGCTTGCTCTTTCTGGTATTTTTTGTTTGTCTCTGAAACGGTTTCAAGATGAAGAAGAAGAAGAAGAAGAAGAAGAAGAAGAAGAAGAACAAGAAGAAGAAGAACAAGAAGAACATGGAAAAGTCACCACACCACCTGAGCTCTATTCATGTTCTTCCAATTTCTAAGAAATTAAGACCAGCACCCACACACACACACAAGTTCTTTGTGCGGAACAGAGGAAAGTTCAGAATCAGCTGCTGACGTTTTCTTCGTTGGTCTTTGCTCACAGAAAAGAAAGGAACCCAGCAAGAAGCAGTCTTGCTTGGCCAAGCAACCTCCCCCACCAACTGCTATCTTTTGTTTTTTTTAATTTTTTTTTTGTTTGCTGCAACCACAACCTCCTCCACCAGCAGGGCAGGGAGAGGTTGGTAACAAAAGAAAGGATGAATAAGTTTACTGGAGCCAAAGTGTAACGTCCTCTGTGGGCTACACCCAACCCATCCGTTTCTCCGAAGGCGTGGATGTCCATGGGTGGCTGGAATGGGGAGTGGAACGCTTGGTGTTTGAACCGTTACGACCAGCGTTTTATTCCATTCCTGAAATGAGTTATGTGAATTTCCTGGAATTTCTCATATCCGTTCATTTCTCTCTTCCCTATTCCATTCCCTTCTCTGCTGTCCTCTTCAAGGTTCGCCTCATCTTGTCGGCTTTTGTCTTCTTTCTTGTGCGTTTTTTTTTGTTCACTATATATCTCTTTTTTTCTTTGCGCGAAAGGACACAACGATCGCACTACGGTAAAAGCCAATCATAATTCAAAAATTTAATTCAAACGCCCAATCTAAAATCATACGATTTATTTGTGATCTGTGTAATGATCAACTGGGTATACCAAGATGCAGAGAAGGAAGGAGGCAGCAGGAGAACAAGATGAAAAGGGTCGAGCGGATCGAGCGAAAGGCGTGTTGATGGGACTTTGTGCTGGTGACCGAAATGGTGGACCCGTGCGTACGTGGTTTTTTTAAAAAAACAAACAATTTCCTTTCGTTCTTGTCAGCAAGGAGGAATATTCAACTGCTTGTTTGGTGTGTTTCCTGCAGGGATGGCTGTTCGTCTGGCCGAGAGCTTGGTTGAGAAGCAAACCTACGACAGGGAGGACGTAATTCGGCGTTATCATGCATGGCACAAAGGCCCTCCCTACGATACCGGTACCCCTACCTGCTTTTCTGTCTCTCACTCGCTCTCTCTCCTCTCTCTCCTCTCCTCTCTCCTCTCTCTCTCTCTCTCTCTAACGTTATCTTCCTTCTTTCTTTCTTGTTCTGCAACTCAACCAAACATGCAGAAAAGGCATTCGATACGGGCCTCACGTTTCGTTCCGTCTTTTCGGCCATCTCCACCGGCAAATGCTCCTCTGTGGACGAGGCTGCTGCTCGCCTCTCCCAACAAGCAGGTTGCAACGCGGCTCATCGCTCTGCACCGTTGGCCATGGCTGCTTTCCTCTCTGACAGTGAACTTTGGGATATATGTCAACAAGAGGTTTGTTTTCGTTCTCTTGTTCTAGTTCTTCTCCTCTTTCGAGAACGTTCTTCCTTGTTCTTGTTGTTTTCTTGTTCTTGTTCTTGTTCTTCTTCTTCTTCTTCTCCTCCTCCTCCTCCTCCTCCTCCTTCTTGTTCTTCTTCTTCTTCTCCTTCTTCTTCTTCTTCTTCTTCTTCTTCTTCTTCTTCTTCTTCCTGTTCTTCTTCTCCTTCTTCTTGTTCTTCTTCTTCTTCTTCTTCTTCTTCTTCTTCTTCTTCTTGTTTTTCTTCTTCTTGTTCTTCTTCTTGTTCTTCTTCTTCTTCTTCTCTTCTTCTTCTTCTTGTTCTTCTTCTTCTTGTTTTTCTTCTTCTTCTTCCTGTTCTTCTTCTCTTTCTTCTTGTTCTTCTTCTTCTTCTTCTTCTTCTTCTTCTTCTTCTTGTTGTTGTTTTTCTTCTTCTTGTTCTTCTTCTTCTTCTTCTCTTCTTCTTCTTCTTGTTCTTCTTCTTCTTGTTTTTCTTCTTCTTCCTGTTCTTCTTCTTCTTCTTCTTCTTCTCCTTCTCCTACTTCTCCTTCTCCTTCTTCTGCTGCTAATTCTTCATACAAACAGTCAACAATAACACACGTTCATAAGCTAAGCGTGGAGGGCTGCTTCGCCATCGTCTTTCTCTGCCGACGTTTGGTAGAGGGACAGACCTGGGAAGAGGCCAAAACGCAGCTCCTCTCGCTTAGCAAAGACAAAGAATGGTCTGAGGAATCTGCTCAAGCTCTCTCTGGCCAAAGAAGCATCAGCACTGGTGGATTTATGCCTGACGTGTTGGTTACCGCTCTTCATTTTGTGGATGAGAGCCGAGACTTTGCAAGCGCTTTATCCAAGTCCCTTCAATATGCAGGTTATACACCCTTTCTTCTTTCTTCTTTCTTTCTTCTAACCCCTCCCATCTTTGTACTCCTTTCTGTACCCTTTCCCTTCCTGATCTTTCTCCTTCCTTCCTCAGGGTCAGCCAACTTTTGTCCCGTGTTAGTGGGAGCACTGGCAGGAGCGCGATACGGAGCGTCCAACATACCCCCAAACCTCATCAACGATGCCATTGTCAACCGCAAAGAAAGGCCAAGGATCGAGCGTACAGCCACTCAACTCGCTTCTTCTTGGTTGGCTGATAAAGAAGACAGCGAAGAATGAACAAAAAAAGAATCTCTGTGTATTTGTTTTAGCTCCACGGAGAGGAGAGAGAGAGAGAGAGAGAGAGAAGCTAGAAAAGAAAGAGAAGGAGAGCAGATGTTCGGAAAAAAAAAAAGAGAGCAAACTTTATTAGTCGTCCCAAGCAGAAGAGTCTCCTGCGCCAACGCTGCTTTCTTTTTCCGCTTGTTCCTTCACCAAAAGCTCCAACACCGAGTTTTTGTTATGTTGCTTTTTGCCCTTTGCTTTTGATGTTGCTGTGGCAGGTACGGTTTTTTGTTTGAGGGCCACCACCCCACTTCTTGCTTTCAGTTCTTCTTCTTTTTGTTGTTGCTGTTTTGTTTGTTCTTGTTTGTTGCTTGTTGCTTCCTTACTTGTTTCTTGTTTTTGGTGTTGCTTCTTCCGTTTCTTGTTGGCTGGTTGTTGTTTGGTGACTTCTTTCTCTTCGAGTTGTTCTTTTTTCTTCTTGCCAACTGGCATGTCGCTCTCTTTTCGCTTTTTGCTGTTCGTTCTCTTCTCTGTTGCAGCTTTGTCTCCCTTCTCTTCTTCCTCCATCCTGTTTTTGCTGTCCTGGCTCTTTGCTTTTGTTGGGTGTTTGTTCTTGTTAGATTCTTCTTCTTCCTCTTCCTCTTCTTTTGTTGGTGATTTGTTGGTTACTTTCTTGTTATTAGTTTCTGTGCTTTTTTGTTTCTTCCCTTTGCTCTCTTCCTCTGCTTCTTCCATCCTTCCAATTTCCTTGTTCTCGTGCTTCGTTCCTTGTTTGCCTTGCTTTCTTTCGCCTCCGTTCTCATTTTCCGCCTCTTCTCCTTCTTCCTCATCTCCTTCCTTTGTTGCGTGTTGCTTTAACTTTTGTTTCTTGGACCAAAGCCTTCCTTTCCTCTTTTTCTCTCCGCTCAGCTGCTCTCCATCCAATATCTTGACGGATGGCAACAAGCTTAACACCTTTTCTCTGTAGACTTTCTCCGCTTCTTTACCCTCTGCTCCATCTCCTTCCCTATCCACAATTGGATTTCCCTTGAGGTTCAAGCTTTTCAAACGAGGCAGAGCAGTCAAAGGCTCCAAGTCTTTCAAGGTAGAGATAAAGTTATGACCCAAGTCCAAGATCTTCAGGTTTGGGTTAAGGCGGATGCTGTCTGGGATGCTCATCAAGCGGTTGTGGCTGAGACGGAGCTCCTGAAGGTCGTGCTGCTTTTCCAAGGAGGGTAACACTTGGATTCTATTTGAGGAAAGAGATAGCTGCAATTCAAACGGAAAAGAGGTTAGAAGAGAAGAAAAGAAGAGGCAGAGAGGAGGAGAAGGACAGAATTTTCATTTAAATGAAAGAAGTGAAGAGAAGAACATAAAATGAGGAGAAAAGAAAACAAAAGAAGAGAAGAGGTGAAGAATAAAACGGAAAGAGAGGAAGAGCGAAGAAGCACACCTTTTTGAGGTTGGTGAGAGTGGCCAAGCCTTTGACCTCCTCAATGTGGTTATACGAAAGGACCAAAGTATTTAGAGCACGAAGGCTGCCAAGGTTCTCTATGGTTTGAATGTTGTTGTGGCTGAGGATGAGGGCTTTGAGGTTGGTGAGCGTGGAGAGGCCATCTATCTGAGAGATCTGGTTATGGCTCACATTCAACACTAGTTTGTTTTGAAGCGATTAATCTTTGAAGAAAGCGCCAGAGAGAGAGAGGGAGAGAGAGAGAGGGAGAGAGAGAGCGGGAGCGAGAGCGAGAGAGCGAGAGAGCGAGAGTGAAGAGTGAAGAGAGAACAAGAGAGCAAGAGAACAAGAGAGGAATGGAAGCGAAGCAGAGAAATGGCTTACCGCAAAGTTTAGTGAGCATTTGGAGGCCGCCCATGATCTTGATTTTGTTGGAGGCGAGCGAGAGCCATGTAAGTTCTCTGTTGAATCCCAATCCTGTGCATTATTGTTTCTATCAACGAAGAGCAGAAAGGGGAGAAAGAAGAAGCAAAGAAGGAGTTGATTGAATCGTACGTACCGTAGAAGGAGGAGAGCTGATTGTCCGAAAGGTCAAGCTTTTTGAGGTCAACGCAATAGCTGAGGTCTTCTATCTCGGACAATCCTTTGCCCTTCAGGTTGAGCGTGCTGACCTCTTTGATGTCCTGGGACACCCATGTCTGCAGAACCGCCGGGGTGAGCCTCATCTTTTCTTCTCTCTTTCCTTTTTTTTTTCGTTCTTCAAATTTTCTTTCTTCATGGATGTGAGCCAGGACTAGAGAGAGGACATGAGTTCTTTAGCAGAGATAGGAGAGAGGATAAGAGAGTGGAGTGTTATACTGTCGACACTACCCAAAATTTTCCTGGAAAGATTGAATAAAATTGTGGATTGACAAACAAAAGATGCAAGAGCTCAACAGCTTAACGGCCCGCCTGGCGGAACAGGAGCAGAAGCTGCTCTTCTTTGCCCCTCTCTCACCGGATCTTAGGAAGAGGCTGCGTGAACATGGCCTACATCGCGACAGGGAGCTGCGAAAATTATTTGCACAGCAGCTGTGGTCGGGTGTGGCCGCTGCACCGGCGATGGAAGAACGAGCAACGACAGCAGGTGTTGGGGGAGAGATCCCAGCGGTTGGCCTGGCCTCGGAGGTGGACCGAGCTTGGATGGCCCACGAGCTTCCACAACGGGGAAACGTACAGGATATATCGTGTGGCCGCGGTGATGCAATGGAAGAAGAGGAGGAAGCACGCCGGCTACCGTGGAGGAGGAAGCACGCCCAGAAAATCTGCATCACAGCCAGAACTATGATTGCCGTATCGACCTTTCCTGCGTTGTAGCACTGCCTGAGCTTCCTAATGAGTTGTGGGCTCACGTTATCTCGTTCATCCCTCAAGAACAAATGCTGAGGAATGTGGCTGGCGTAAACTGGACGTTCCATAAGCTGTCCATTGCATCCATCTACAAAGCAAGAGTTTGGAACCACTGCAGGCACTCGGATCTGACGGCAGCTTTGCAAGACCTGACGGACAAGCTGACCTTCCTCCAGACACAGTGCAGGACATCACTGACTGTGCTTGACCTACACGGATGGCAGGACGTTGCTCTTGGCCGCCCAGAAGTCGCCAGCGATGTCCTCAAAACATTGCACAGGGCCATCACAGATCTCCCGCACACATTCCCTGCTCTCCGCTCACTCTCCTTGAGTCGCACCGCAACGGAGCCATCTTGTCTGGTTCACTTCAGCCGATTCAACTACCTTCATACACTGAGCCTGCGTCACTGTGTAAAGAACGATGACGAATCGCTGACTCTTCTTCCCACCTCACTTACCAAACTCAACCTGAGCGCGTTGCCTATCACTGATGAAGGAATGCAGCTTTTACCACCAAAGCTGATTTCTCTCGATCTGAGTGAATGCAAGTTCATCACTCCACAGGGATTCCGTTACCTCTCCGAACATCTACCACATACACTGGTCAACCTCGAGCTTCATTACTTCAACCTCAACGAGCACCACTTAGCTGCTATGCCTTCCACCCTCACCTCACTTTCTTGGTCTACCTCAGCATTTTCCCCAACGATGCGTGGCTTTCAGCACCTTCCGCGCTGTTTGACTCATTTAGGGCTCTGCAATCCGCAGACAGGCTACATTCCTAACTTTCCTACCTCTCTCACTTCTCTCAGTCTCTTATACTGCGATAAGCTCTCACCTGCAGACTTTGGGAGTCTGAGCGCCTTCAGCTCCCTTACACGCCTCTCCCTAACCAGGTGTCCTGAACTAGACGACTCAGAATCCCTCTCCTTCTTGGTACATCTTACTCAGCTACGGCAGCTGGCCCTCTCCCGATTTCTCGGCATCACAGGCATCTTCTTCGACTGGCTGCCGCCCTCATTGCAGAAGCTAAAAGTGCTGTCCGCTCCAAAGCTACGCCTACAACCAAGTAAAGAGTTGCAACAGCGCTGCTCCATTACCATAACTCAACCAAGCACCAACAGAGCGAAAAAGAGACCCAATGGGCAATGACTGTACGGACCTGTTTACACAACAAGAGATTTACAAGTGACAAAGTCTTCTATTCTCCAGAATTGTGTTGGTAAGCGACAGGAGGGAAAGTGACTGCCCTCTGCACATAAAAACCGGGCTCTATCACTGCTCTTTGGGCTATTTCTGCTCCGTCTTCCTCCTCATCCACGTCAAACCGCACCCTTCCATCTCTTCTCGGCACAATAACAGCCTCGTAGTTGACCTCCCTCTTGCGTCTCGTTTTCACACGGACCTTTCGTCCCCCTGCCTTCTCCTCTACCGCTTCAATGATGCCGTCGCCATAGACCAGCATCATTTGCTGCGTCCAGTCGATAGCGGGAGGGTTCACCAGCAGCTCGTCCTGCGAAGGCTCCCACCGCTTCACCCCTTTGCGTTTGGTGTGGTAGACGGGGAGGCTGGCGGCGATGCCTTGTTTTTGGAAGCGCTCAAAGTCGGCCTGTGATTTGAGGGTATAGGTCTTGGGAACGCAGTCGTAGAGCGTGCCGTGGAACCTCTGGAGAATCGGCAGTTCTTTGGGCATTGTTCGAGCGCAGTTCCAAGTTGGGTGTTGTTTGTTGCAAACGGGAGCAGTGGTAAGGCGGCGCAAAGATCATAAGATCTAAGGACAACGAAAAAAGAAATCACGACATTAGTCTTTTGGGCCAATGAGCATGTTTCCCGCCAAAACAACCCTTCCTTCTCCCACGCCTCTGAAGGCAAAGTGGTGGGTTGGGGTGTGGGGTGGGGGGTGTACGGAATGGATGCTCATGCTGCTGCTGCCGCCAATAAACTTTTGGTACTCGTCATTCGCCTTGACATTTTTCTGCTACTCGTTTTCTTTTCTTCTCTTCTCTTCTTTTCTTTCTTTTCAAAAGTAAACACACAGACACACACATCCACGAAGCTCCACGCACCACCGTATTTCTCATTGCTACGCTTCTACTACACAAGGAGGAAACCAGCGGAAGGAGGCAGAGGTGGAAACCGAAGCGGTTCAGCCGCAGGCAGCGGCACTGCTCCGATTGAAAAGGTAGCGTTCTTTTTTCTCTGCTCGCTCACTACATTTTTTGATGATGGAAAAAAATTTGTTACCAACCACTCACTAATGATTTCTTTTGTTTAAAAAAGAACAGCATCACGAACCTCTGTGCGCCTCTTCCACAACGCTGCTGGAAGCTGGCCTGAATGGCAAGTTGCCCACAGTGCGGAAAAAAGTTTGCTACCTCTCACGGGTTGGCCATCCACTTCGGTCGGGTTCACAAGGAAGGGGGTCGCGCCACTACTTCTGCTACTTCCACTGCTACTCGGAAAAGAAGAGCGGAAAACGCCCCAGCGGCACCTCAGGCAAGGGCACAGAAGCGTGGAAGGCCGCAGGCTGCACCCGCCCAGCCCTTTTGGAACCAGTTTTCCAGCTTAATCGGGAGAAGATTAATACGCCCAGAAGCCTTGTGCTTGGAAGAACCCTTTGCCTGTGGTTCAGGATGGTTCACCGCCTGCAAGCACATTCCTAACGGAGAAAAGGTGTTGGAGGAGGAGGAGGAGAAGAAGGAGAGGGAGGAGGAGGAGGAGGAGGAGGAAGAGGAAGAGGAGAAGGAGAAGGAGAAGGAGAAGGAAGAAGAGGAGAAAAACCAGAAAGGCTTGTTAGGCCTCATCGAGGGACTCGTTCCGTCTCGCCCAGCCGTACAGCTCACCAAAAAAGGCAAGAACGGAGAGGAGAAACCGGTAGTGGGGCGAGTGGAGAAGATCCGCCTTTATCCGCGCTCAGAACAAAAGAAGACGCTGGCCAAGTGGTTCGGCACAGTACGATGGACCTACAACAAGGCCGTGGAGTTCCATCGTGAACATAAAGGAATGCCTCTTAAGGAGATGAAGGAACAAGTCAGGGAGAAATTCCTGAATAACGGCAATTTCAACGGAGAGGACAAGAGCCTTGCGTGGGTGTTGGAAACTCCTCGATACATTCGCAGTGACGCTGTCGATGATTTCTTCAACGGCGTGAAAACCAGCTTGGCGGCGGGCAGGACTGGATTCAAGATGAAGTTCCGTGGTCGGAAGGACAAGAGCCAGTCTCTCAGCATCCAAGCCAGGGAGTGGAACCACAGCAAGTCCATCCGCCAACTCTTCTTCGGGGAGGCGCGAATCAAAGCGAGGGACAAGAACTACAAAGTTCCGTCGGAGGTGCTCTATGCCGTTCGTCTGGTGAAAGACACTCGACTGGGCCATTACTACCTCTGTGTGCCTCAGCCTTTGAAGCTCATGGGTGAGAGCCAAGCCCGTGAGCACCGAAGGAGAGAGGCAGGCATCATCGCCTTGGATCCAGGAGTGCGCACATTCATGACCACCTACAACGGCTGCGGGGAGGTCACCGAGTGGGGCAAAGCGGACATCAACGAGATAGGCAAGCTGTGCCACCGCCTGGATCGCATGCAGAGTAAGGGCACCAAGGGCAACCACAGGCAACGGCGCCGTCTCCGAAGGGCCGCTGCTCGGCTTCGCCAGAGGATCCGCAACCTGGTGGATGACCTCCACAAGAAGCTCGTGTTTTGGTTGGTCAGGAACTTCTCCCTCATCCTTCTGCCAGAGTTCAGGAGCCAGCAGATGGTGCGGCGAGGCCACCGCCGCATTGGCTCGCGAACGGCCAGAGCCATGCTGACCTGGTCCCACTATCGCTTCAGGCAGAGGCTCCTCAACAAGGCCCAGCAATTTCCGTCCTGTACGGTCTGCCTCTGCGATGAGGAATACACCTCCAAGACCTGCGGCAAGTGCAAGACCTGCGGCAAGTGCGGCCAAGTCCACCACCAGTTGGGGGGAAACAAGACCTTTCGGTGCCCTCAACCCGAGTGTGGCTACCAGGCGGATCGAGATGCCAACGCCGCCCGAAACATCTTGATCCGCTTTTTTACGTTGCAAGCACTTACCACCTCCTCCTCCTCCTCTGTGAGGGGGCGGTAGGCGGTAAGGTTGCTTTGGTGCCGGCACCGTTGCTTATAGCGAGTCGTAAGACAAGCCGTGATTAGGCACGCCGGAGGTGGGTTATTTTTTGTTTCTCTGTTTTTTGTTTTCCTTTTACTAATTTTGCTTTATTTTCGTTGTCCCATGGATCGGCTTGATCTTGGCGCCGCCTTAGGAGCAGTGGTCAGCAAAGATATTTTCATCGATAGTTTTGGATTAACTGAAAAATATTTGAAAAGTTTGACCGGGTTAAATGAGTAACCTTTATAAGGCAAGTTACGGCAAAAACTTTGATTTTTGATTGGTGGTTTGAAAATTATTGGTAGATTGGTTCCCTAGTAGATCGTTTAATGTCGACACGGACAGTTCAAGCCGGCTGACGTCTGCAGCTGATGTTTGCTCATGTCGACCTGCCGGTGTTTATTTGTGCCGAGGAAAAAAGTAGCGGGAGCAGCAACGATGACCGAACAACTGACGGTGGTGAATCAGCGCGGAAAGACCTTGAAGGTGATTGATGTGTCTGGCAACGACACTGTCCTCGCTGTAAAGGAGCGTTTGGCCAAACTACGTTCGTATCCCTTTTAATATTTTATTTTTAAAAAATCGTTTCAAGCAAGCAGCGGCCCCATTATTTTTTTGATTTTCGATGGATTGGATATTTTTTATGATACAAATATCACTTCTTCCTTTTTGCAAAAACAGTTCCTGGCAAGTATCCCGCTAGGCAGAGGTTGACCCTTCCCGCTGAACAAGGTTTTTTGCCCAGCTCCCCGTTTTTTTTTTCTTTTTCCTTCTCTTCTTGCTTTGCTCCTTTCTTCTCTGTTATTTCTCTTCACTGTATTCGTCCTCCTCTAAAGCGCTCTTGGATTAATCATGCTTTTTGATTAAATAAAAGGGACTCGCCCTGTTTCCTTGGACAATGACAAGACGTTGTCTCACTACGGCCTTTGCACCGGCAAAAAACCGAACACTATCGTTTTCAAGGATTTGGGTCCTCAAGTCGGTTGGTCCACTGTACGTCCGCCTTCTCTCTCTCTCTCTCTCTCTCTCTCTCTCTCTCTCTCTCTCTCTCTCTCTCTTTTATTCTGTCTCTTCTTAGTTTCGTAAAACATAATGGTAACGCTTCTATGTGTTTTCTCCTCCCAAAAACAAAAAAAAGGTGTTCATGGTGGAGTACGCCGGCCCGTTGCTCATCTACTTGTTCTTCTACTTGCGCCCTTGGTTCGTTTATGGCGACCTGGCCTCTACCCCCATGACCTTTGAAGCCCAGTACTGTTTTTTCCTTTGTTTATTCTATGTTCTTTCTTTTTCTGCTTCTGCTTGCCTTCTTCGTTGTTCTTCTTGTTCTTTTCTTCATCTTCTTCGTTCTTTTACATATTCTTATCCTGGTATTATTCCTTTTCCTTTAAAGAGTGGCATGTGCTTGTTGGGTCGGTCACTACCTGAAACGTGAGTTGGAGACCATCTTTGTGCATCGCTTCAGCAAGGGCACAATGCCGCTGCTCAACATCTTCAAGAACAGCGGTTATTATTGGGGTGCTGGTGCCTTGGTCGGCTACTTTGTGAACCACCCTCTCTACACTCCTCCCTCTTCCACTCAGTTTTATGCTGGCCTCGCTTGCTTCGTTGTACGTGAATCCGTTCTCTTCCTTGTGTTTTACGTTTGCCTTGCCTTTGCTGTTTGTGTTTGTGTTTGTGTTTGTATTTGTAATGTTTTGTTTTATTTGTCATGTTTATCGCATGGTGTGCTTATTTTTTATTTTGTTTAAACCGAATCTTCTGATCTTTCGTTTATCCTACCTTTAGTTGTTTGAGTTAGGTAACTTGTACTGCCACATAATCCTCCGCAACTTGAGGCCACCAGGCACAAGAGTGAGGGCTATCCCACGTGGCTTCCTCTTCGAGTTTGTCTCTTGCCCCAATTACACCTGTGAGATTGCCGCATGGATCTCCTTCAGCATCATGACTCAAACGCTTGCTGGTATGCTTTTCTTTTGCTTATTATTGTGCAGTTTATTCATTGTTTCTTTTGTGTCCTACTCCTTTCTCTTAATCTCCTTTTCTTTTTCTCTCCTGTTTTTTCATTTCTCGTTCTCTTTATTAGCGGTGTTCTTCACTTTGGTGGGAGCTGGTCAGATGTGGGTGTGGGCTGTAGGCAAGCACAAGGCCTACCTCAGGGAGTTCCGTGACTACCCCCGCAACCGAAGGATCCTTGTTCCTTTCGTTATTTAAACTACCAACATTGATATTTGGGTCATCCTCTTTCTTCCTTCCTTCCCTTGTCTCGTATTTTGTTGTTTGTTGTTGTCTTGTTTCTTGTTTCTTGTTTCTGTTTCCACTTCTCTTTTCTTTTCATTTTGTTTCCCACAATCGAAAATCAGAGCGAAAAGCTTTGCCTTCAAAACCGTTTTTTTAACCCATCTTTTGGGATTGAAAAAGAAGAACTTCTTTCTCTTCTTCATTCAACAACCCCCCAATTATGACAATTAACTCCATCTTTGTGCTTTTAGCATCCTACAAAGATGAGGGCTATTAGTTTTGGGGATATTGAAACACTTATAAGGCCAGTCATTCTGAATTCTTGGTTTTTTTCTAAGGATGGGGAGAAGGAGTTCTTTGCTTCTTCTCTCCCTCCAATGCCTCAAGGATTATAAAGACTTTGGTGCCACATCCTCTCTCTTTCCTTTCATTTTGTGTTGATTTACATAAACATGTTAATTGTCTTCAGGAAGAATGAGTCCGCTTTTATCTTTTGTTTCCGTTTTGCTGAGACCGGCTTTGCTGAACGCCTGGATAGCGCTCAGCAGCTGTCCTCGCCCTTCTTCCTTTTCTTTCTCGCCATCCTTCATCAACGGAAGCGGAGGAGGCGCAAGCGGAGCAGGAGGAGGGGGAGGAAGAAAAGAAGAAGCGGTTGAAGGCTCCGCTTCCTCTTTCTTCACCACCTCTCCGGTTCTGTTTCGAAGTTGTTGTTCCACATAACGAAAACGATGCTCAAAGTCCTGCCAAAGAGCATCTCCGAAAGGGGACGATGAGGAGGAAGCGAGCGCCTCAAAGTAATGTTGCTTGAGCTGGCTCTCGTCGTTCAAAAAGGAGGTGACGCTGGTGTACATGCGCGGACCGGGCGTGAGGCGACGTTGGATGGGTTGCCATCCTTTCTCCAACAGCTGGTAGCACGTTTGTGCGGCCCGGTAGTTCTCCGACAGAACCACTTCTCCTGAGACAAACAGCAACAACAAGTGAGATGAAGACAGAAGGAAGGAAGCGCACGACACGAACCTCCGTCGCGCAGCTGTTGGGACAGCGAGTAAAGCTCATCCGCAAAAGCCTCGATCAACGGAGCCAACGCCAGCTTCCTCCTCCACCCCTCCGGAATGGCCTCCGCGCCATAGAACGCCCCGGCCACCTGGCCGTAGATGGCGGTGGTGGTGTCGGCATCATCCCCCAGGTTGGCCACCAACAAGGCTCCTTCCTCGAAGCTGTTGCTCTTGTGGAAGGCCCAAAGAGCGGCCTCCAGGGAGGAGACGACATAGCCTTTGCCAGTGATCTCCTCCGGAGGTTCCTTGTGCTTGTAGGAACCGTTTGCCACTTCCTCCACTTCTGGCACAAGAGTCAACCACTTGCTTCGTTCCGCTTGCTCGGCTGTTTCGGTGGAAGAAGAGAGAAAAGAGGAGAAGAAGGAAGGGGAAAGGAGCTCCTCTTTGGTGATGTTGGGTTGTAACGCTCCCACCAACAAAGCTGCATAGAAGCGGCATGCATCCAGACAGGCTTGCGCTCCGTGCGTCGTCCTGGAGGAGTCTTCCGCCGTCTTCAACAGCCTCATTCGTTGTTCTTCCTGGTTGGAGGGAGAAGAAGCAAGAAAGAAGAGGAGGAGAGGGACAGGACAAAGACGCATGAGCGAGCCGTTGCCCGCACGAGCCTTGTCTCCCGTGGAGGCAGGATAAGGGTTGCCGGTCTTCTCGAACTCGAACATGCTCATGCGGGTGGTTATGCCAATGTCGAAGCATTCGCCGTTGCTGCTGAGGTGACCTTCCCTGTACCTTTTGTTTGCGAGACAAGTGAGAGAGAGAGAGAGAGAGAAAGCGCAAGTTAAAGAGAAGGAGAGAAAGAGAAGCATAGAGCAACACCAAGACAAGTATAGAAGAGAGAGAGAGGAGTAACACAAGAAGGAGAACATAAAAAGAGCATGAGAGCGGTGAAGAGAGGTGAAAGTAAAGGAGAAAAGAGAGAAAGAGAAGCACAAGCATAGAGGAGAGAGAAAGAAACCATTGACAGTAGCGGCGAAGTTGGTCGCAAGGGTCAAACGTCCCCCGGCACTCGATCAAACTTTCGGCCAGGCAGAGGGCCATGGAAGTGTCGTCCGTCCATTGTCCAGCCATCAACGCGTACTTCCCCCCGCCAACCTTTGTTTCAGTTTACGTTCACCCATCAACATATCAGACGTCTGATCAGGTTGAAGCAAAGAAGAGAGGGAAAAAAAAAAACCATGTCTGTGAGAGGGTGATCCGGGTCGGCTTTCAAGAACTCCAAAGTGGTGCCCAACGCATCTCCCGCAGCTAAGCCCAACAAACAGCCACGAAACCTGTCTCTTTGTTGCTGTTCTCTTCCCTCCATCTCTTTCTTTCTTCTTTGTTACTGTAACGCAAATCAGCGAAAAGGACCGAGTCGTTATTAACGCGTGAACCAAGCCAGAGGAGAGAGTTCTCGTGAGAACAACCACGCATCATGGAAGGCTCTTCTTCTTCTTCTTCTGCTGCCGCGGCACCCAACGTGGTAATAACCATCGATATCCTCTCAGACCCTGTTTGTCCGTACGTGCTTCTTTCATATCGCTTTTGTTTTATGCTCTCTCTGAGCTTGTGAAGAGGTGGTGCTTCATAGGGAAGAGGCGGATGGAGAAGGCCTTGGCGGCCGTTCGGGAGTCGGGGGAGGTGGAGTTTAGGGTGCGGTGGCTTCCGTTTGAGCTGCGGCCCTCGCTGCCGCCGGAAGTTGTGGACATGGGTCCCTTCTGCCAGGAATGGTTGGGCTCCACCCGTGAGCGCGTTACTCGTCACTTTGAGCCGCACTGTGCGTGCCCTGTTCTTCTTCTTGCCTCTTGTTCTTCTTTCTTTCTTCTTCTTCTTCCTGTTGAGCAGCTGTTCTGTTTGTTCATTCTCCTTGCAGTCAGGGCCGAAGGGATGGAGCTGAAGCTCTGCGATAAGATGCCAAACACGTTTCGTGCCCATCGGTTGTTGCACCTGGCAGGCCTCCGGGACAAACAGGACCCCTTGGCGGAGGTGCTGTTCAGCAAGTACTGGCTGGAAGGGGAGGACATTGGCGCCATTGAGGTGCTCAGTGCTGCTGCTAAAGCAGTTGGAATGACCGATGATGTCTCTCTCTTCTCTTCTCTCTCTCTCTCTCTCTCTCTCTCTCGTTCTCTCTCTGCCTCTTCCTCTCTTCGAGAGCTAACAGAGAGGGCCAAACAGGTGGCGGCCTACCTGAGCGGTGAGGAAGGAGCGGAGGCGGTAATACGGCAGGAAAAGCAGCAAGCAGCCAAGCGATGCACTGGCGTTCCGCTGTTCATCATCAACGATAAGTGCGTTTGCCGCCACTGCATTTTTCTTGCTTGCTCCCTGATGTCTTCGTGTTCTTCTTGCATGCTTGCTTGCTCCTTCGTTCTGCTTCTCACAACGGCAGGCACACCCTCTCCGGCGCAGCATCCCCATCGCAGTTCGCTGCCCTCTTCGCCAAGGTGACTCCAAAATAACAAAGCGGTTGCTCTCTCAGAAGAGAGAGAGAGAGAGAGAGAGAGAGAGAGAGAGAGAGAGAAAAGAGAGTGCAGTGGATGTGAAGCGAGACATTCCCCCCCCCCTTCGTACTTCAAGGCCTCCAACCACCAGCAGAGCTCACCTCCTCTCCTCGATAGATCGAAGAGGGCCTACAACGAAAAACAACAAGATTTAATATTTTTTTTTTTGGTCGCTTATCAAAGCAAACGACGAAGAAGGATGAAGGGACGAAGCCAGCCACCACCGCAAAGGAGGAGCCGCAAAAACAACGGAGGCAACGCGGAGAGGAGGGATCTCAAGGACAGTGGTGGTAACATTTCCAACCGAGTGCCACAACAACGAACTTCACCACCAGCATGCCTTCCCTCCCCCGATCGTTATGCCATGATCGCCATCGAAGAGCGGTTGGTCGGCTCGTCCCCCTCCTCCTCCTCTTCCTCTCATCTCACCTCCAAGCGCTACACCCTTCGCTCGGATGGCTCCACTGCCTGCAACCAGCCGCAACCACAACACCCACAGCAACCTTGGCGCACGAACCGACGGACCCTGCTGCCGCTGCTGCTGGCGCGTCCCCTCTACGTTCTCATCTTTTACCTCCGCGCCGTCTTCCTCCCCGAGGGCTACCCCAGGAGCGTCTCGTCGGACTACCTCCGCTACCAGCTGTGGGACACGTTGCAGGCCCTCTGCAGCTCCGTGACGGGGCTGCTGTGCACGCATGCCATCTTGGAGGGGGTTGGCGTGGGCAGGGCCACCGCCACCCCTGCTGCTGCCGTCGTTCAATGGTTTGTTTTTATTTTCTTATTTCTTCTTTCTCTTCTTCCTCTTCTTCTTTCTTGCTTCTTGTTCTTCTTTCTTCATTCTTATTCTTATAATTCTTCGCTCTCCGTTCTTGTTCTTCTTGTTCTTCTTGTTCTTGTTCTTCTTCTTCTTCTTCTTCTTCTTCTTCTTCTTCTTCTTCTTCTTCTTCTTCTTCTTCTTCTTCTTCTTCTTCTCCTTTCCTTTATGAAAACACAAAGGGTAATAAGAGACGGGACGGGCATGGTAGGCAGAATAGCCTTTGCATGGCTGCAAGGACCAGAGCTCGATAGCAACGCCAAGACTTGGCGGTTTATGGCCGACATTTTAAATGGTCTTTTGCCTTTTTTCTTTCTTTCTTTCTTTCTTGGTGTTATCGTCGTAACGTTCTTTGCGTTCTATTCTTATCTATCGTTTGCTTTTTCTTCTTCATCGCAACGTAACAGACTTGGCAATGACAATGGAACTGTTATCGCCAATGTTTCCTGAGTATTTCGTTCTTCTTGCTTGCGCTGGGTACGCTGTTTCTCCTTCCTTTTATTTGGCTATTGGACGGTCTTTGACAACCTGCTCAACGCGTTTCTTTAGGAGTGTGTTAAAAGCGATCGTGGGAGTAGCTGGAGGAGCTACACGAGCTGCCATTACCGTCCACCAAGCCCGTAACAATAATATGGCTGGTACGCTCTTTCTCCGCCATTTTCTGACCCTTAGGCGCTTTTTCTTTTGTTCTCTGCTTTTATCTACATCGTAACCTTAATACCACGAACACAACAGATGTCTCTGCCAAAGACGGCAGCCAAGAAACAGCCGCCAATCTCATTGGGATGCTTTTAGGTCTCGCCGTTACCTCCTTTCTCAACGATTCTTCCTTCTCCGCTGCGCAACAGAGAGCACGCATATGGCTGCTTTTCATCATTCTCACAGCGTTACACCTGTGGGCCAACTACCGTTGTGTTCGTGGCATCACGATGGATACATTTAACCGACAGCGATTGCATCTCGCTCTCGATCATTGGTTGCTTCATCAACAACAAAAGAATGACGAAGTGAAGAAGAACAAGAAGTCGCCATTTTTAACACCGGAAGAAGTGAGCAGCAAAGAAAGAGTTTTGTGGTGGGACTTTGGGCGAAGGGTCGAGTTAGGAGCAAGGTTGAGTGTTGTGCTCAACAAGAACAGCAGCGCCCACAATCAGCAACTCTTTCATCACTTTAGTCGACGCTCGAATGATGAAAAGTATTTGTTGCTTGTTTCCGTGAAGAAGCGGAAAGAAGAAGCAGTGATGCTAGTTGGTGACGACGATGAGGAAATGCGTTGGAAGAGCTTGGTGGATGATGACACAACTGTAGAACGGATCTACATCGTTCTTCATGAGGAGACACAGCCGGAAGACATGCTTGCGGGCTACTGTCTTGCTTACTGCTTGTGGAAAACGGTGCAGCACCTCGAGGCGCATAAAGACAGAAAGCCCTTTTTGGAGGCGGAGAGCGTCGGTGCTTCCCTTCAAAAGTGGAAAGAGGAGTTCGCCAAGCTCAAGCGAGGGTGGCAGTTGGCCGGCTGGCAAACCGATCGAGGGTTGTTGGGTCCTTCTCCTTGGCGATTGGTGTGGAACTGCATTTGAACGGTAATTGCAGTTGTTTCCTGTAAGTTACACCACTGCAGAAAGGCAGACCGGTGCAGCGATGGCACGCAAATGTGATGTGCGTCTACTTCGTGAAAAAAGGTGAGTGGAGGAACGGGAGTTCAAAAAAAAAAAGATCTTTTGGTTGTTTACAATCCAGGAATGCGTTTGCCGCCTATCCGTGATTGCTCGAAAGCCTGTTTGAAGTAAATAACAAACACCAGCAAAAAGGCAAACGTGCTGACCGATAACACGACCAAAATGCGCCAAAACTCTGTCACCAAGTCCAATAAAATTCCCACATACAACGGCCCTGTTTGTTTGTTTGTGTTCTGAGTAAGGAGGTGGAAAGATAAAGTAAGATAAAAAGGAAAGAAGGACATACCAACGATCATTCCCGCAGTATAAGCCGAAGTGTAGAGGCCGTACATGATGCCCCTGTTCTTCTCCGCATTGGGGTCGGTGGCAGTGCTGACCTCGCTCAAAAAGGCCATCACCGGGGTGGTCGCAAACGAATGCCCCACCGCTATTATAAACAAGACCACTGCATCCAACGCCATGCTCATCGTCCTTTGCCACATTCTTTGCTTCTCAACATCTCCGTCTTCGTCTTCCATCACTTGACCACCATTCTCATCAATCGCCGTTGCAAAAGAAAGGAACATGCTTGGAGCTAACGCAAGAAGAGGTAACGCCACGACCGACAACAACCATCCCAAAATAATTGCCGAGTAGTTCGTGCACTTGCCTTTGTCCACCAGCCATCCTGCCGCCACCGAGCAAACACTATAAGCCACCGCCATCACCCCAAAGAAGAAGCCAATCTCGGAGGAGGCCTGGTAGACCTCCACAAAGTGAATAGGTAGAAGTACCTCGAGAAGCGTGACGACTGCGCCGCCCATCATGGTGGCGAAGAGGGTCAGCAAGAAGGCCTTGTTGAGGAGAGTGGCCAAGGGGCCACGCCACCAAAGCAAGAAGGCTCTCCACCAGCGAGCAACGAGAGGATGGTACCGGTAGGATGATGGATTGTACCATCGAACGTTCGAGCTGACGATGTTTTGCGGTGAGCGATGATGAGAAGATGAGGAAGAGGAAGAAGTGGTAGATGAGACACGAGGAAGAAAGCCTTGGGGTTTGGAGGAGAGGTCTTCTGGGTCCTCTTCCTCGTCGGCAGAGAGAATGCCGCTCTTTTGAGTTACCTCCTCGAAGTCGCGATCTTCCGTCACGGCAGTGGAGGTTTTGGAAGGCCGATTAATGCGTCTCATTTCGCGATTTGAAGTGTGTGATTCTTGAACGATAGTTGCTGCATCTTCTTTTTCGTCCTCTTTTTCAGGTAAAGAAGAGGTGAGGAGCGCCTCTTCGTCCTCTTTTTCAGAGGGGGAAGAAGGATTGTAGATAGCTTTGATGGTGTCAATGTCGAGCAAGTAAAGACGAGCAAAGCCGTCGACTAAACACAACACCCCAATCACCACGAATGGCATCATTATGCCTCCCCAATCGTACATCAGACCTCCTGAAGATAGATAAATGGTTATGTTACTCCAATAGCAAAACCGAGGACAAAAGAAAAAGGTACCAAAAGGACCGCCAAGGATTCCTCCAATGGAACTTGCAGCATTGGCGATGCCCATTGCATGACTCAACTCGTGCGGACCTATTATTCGAGCTATTAGAGAAGAGAGAAGAGAAGAGAGAGAAGGAATGAAAAGACTCACGATAAATATCTGCGAGAGTGGCAAGACCAACAGTCCATGTGAAGGCAGAGCTTATTCCTTGGAATGTTCTCGTGATGAAAAGCAAAGGGAAGCTCTGCACAAGGCAGTACATGACAGTAGAGACCGCCATAGAAACGAAGCCGATAACCATCGGCCATTTTCTACCACAAACGTCACTGAGAAGACCCACCCTGTTTTTTCGTTATTTCCAAAACAAAAAAGAAACGTTTACCATAAAGCTAAATAACATAAACGAAGAGAGAGAAGAAACAAGAGAGAGAGAGAGAGAGAGAGAGAGAGAGAGAGAGAGAGGAAGAGAAAATAAGAATGAGACAATAGAAGAGAGCACGAGAGAAGAAGAGAAGAGAGAAGAAGAGAGAAGAGAGAAGAAGAGAGAACGAGAAACGAAGAAGCAGAAAAAGGGCATGAGAGCAAGCTTTTAACGTACACAGGTTGAAGAGGAAGACCAGCGATAGGGAAGGCGGAAAGCAGCACAGCCAATTGAAAGTTGCTGATCCGAAGCATCTCCACGTAGAGCGGGATCAAAGGGACCACCACGGTGTAGGCCACCGTGTCCAACAGCGCTGCCAGCGTGACCACCACCAGCACCGTGTTCCTTGACCGGCGCAGCCGCGATACCCCATCCTCTATGAACTGCATCTAGAGAGAGACAGAGAGATAGAGAAGAGAAGACGGAGAGGTGGTTGGATGATCTGATTTCCGTTTCACTTTTTTTTTTGTGTGCGCGAATGAATGAGATCAGATATTTTTTTTTCCTCTAAGCTTGTTTTTTTTCCTCAAATAAATAATAAATAGGACTAGTCCAAAAGAGACATAGGCATAGGAGCGGTAGGAGCTGGTGGTAACTCGATGACTTTTTCGTTTGTTTTAGCACAGCTAGCCGCTTGCTGCTTCTTGCTCTGCTACTCTCTTTTTCTTTTTTTTTTTTATTAATAAATATTTTCTTTTTCTATTTTCTTTTGGCGGTGAAATTCCCGTTTGGTTAAGGTAATTGCAGATTCCGATGGTCCTATTTGGACAGATTTTGGTGCCCCACGGAGTCTCCCTTTGGTGAGATTGCAGGTTTTGATCGGGCACAGATCGTACGGTGGAATGGATGACGTCACTCCTAGGGTGGTAACTTGAGGAGGGTATGAGAACCTCCAAAGTTTGTCTATACACTTGGGTTTTTTTTTTGGTTTGCTTAGAGCGAGGAGACAGGAGCGAGGTGTTGCTCCATCCATTGGAGCATGTCCTTCAACACCTCTTTCCCAACGTTAGGATCGCTGAGGAGGTCGTGCGTGCCTCCTTCGTACTGCTGCAACGTCTTGTCCTTGCTGACGGCATGGTCCCTCAGGTAAAAGCCTCCCTCCACGCTGCACACGTTGTCCGCCGTGCCGAATCCCACCCAAAAGGGATAGGTCATCTTGGTGGCCGCTTCCTCTTGGATGCGCTCCATTTGTCTCATGACTTCTGCTGCCCATCTCGTGGCGATAGGTCCTTTGTACGTTAACGGATCTGCTATGAAGGAATGAGCTGTGGGATTGTTGTGGTGTTGCTGGTGAGTTATTTGGTAGGAAAGACGAGAGACAAGAAGAGGAGAAGGAGGAGTGAAGGAGAAACAGAAAGGAGAAAAAGCACAAGAAGGAGAAGAACAAGAAGAACAAGAAGAACAATAACATAACAAGAAGAAGGAAACGAACCCGCTTCGATGTTTGCAAACGATCTGAAGGGGTCAACATGGCCCATGGAAAGCCTTGGCATGTAATACGATATCCATCTATTGTTATTAAAAAAAGAGAATGTTCTCGGTGGTCAGTGTGCTGAACAAAAGAGCGGAGAGAAGCAGAGAGGAAGAACAGCCGGGCAACAGCAGAGAGGGAACCAAAAAGACGAACCGTCCTAAAGCGATAAGAGCAGGCGAGGCGACGGCTGGGTCCGGAATGATGGCGGGAGCCAACAGCAAAACGCCGTTGAAGTACGTGGGCATCCTGTTGGCCAGCCCTATGGCGATCGCTCCTCCCATCGACCCTCTTTTGGTTTGTTTGTCATTGGAGGAAAGAGGAGAATGGAGAGAGAGAGAGAGAGAGAGAGAGAGACAAGAGAACGAGAAAGAGAGACGAGAGAACAAAAGAGAGAGAGAGAGAGAGAGAGAAGAGAGAAACCCCGAAAGAAAACGAGGCAGGTCCTTGTAGGGCGCATAGCTCTCCTCGACCTCCTTCAGGAAGAGGCTGTACTCCTCGATGTAGTGGTCAACGTCTTCCACAAAACCTCTATCCCCCTCGCTTCCGCCATGCCCTTGCAGGTCCATGCACAACACCACGTAGCCGGCCTCGTTGAACTCTGCCTCCGAGTACCGCAGCAAACGTCCGCAGTGGTCCGCAAAGCCATGCACCACGTAAACCACTCCTCTGCATGCATTGGCAACAACGAACAAGAGTTAGAAAGAAAAAGAGCAAGAGCAATGGCGAACGGTACTTGGGGGCGGTGGAAGGGTCGGCAGGGAGCCAGGAGTGAGTGTAAGCCAGCCAAAGGCCTGGGCGTTACGCAGGTACGCCTTTCCCGGCCGGGTTTGATGCACCGTCAAGGAGTGTCTGGGGTTGGTCATGGGGAGCACCGTCGCGGCCAGCCACCATGCCACCCACACGGTGGCCACCGTCAACACGATCCACAACGGCTGCACCTTCATCTCTTTTGTTCTCCTGTTGTTCAAGAAAAATAAGACAGAGTTTGATTTTATTTGAGTAGCCGCATGTGATTAAAATCTGTCGACATCACTGTAAAGAGGTGCACACTGCTGACGTCACGCCACCATCGATACATGAACAAGAATTTGTTCTATGGACGAAATGTCTACTGTTTATAAATAAGGTGGAAGCGAACTCAAGAGGCAGAAGACCTGTGTTGCTCCATCCATTGAAGCATGTCCTTCAGCACCTCTTTCCCAACGTTAGGATCGCTGATGAGGTCGTGCATGCCTCCTTCGTACTGCTGCAACGTCTTGTCCTTGCTGACGGCATGGTCCCTCAGGTAAAAGCCTCCTTCGATGTTACAGACCCGGTCGTCCGTGCCGAAAGCGACCCAAAAGGGATAGGTCATCTTGGTGGTTGCCTCCTCCTTGATCCGCTCCATGTGGTCCAGAATGGCTGCTCCCCATCTTGTGGCGACGGGGCCTTTGTGGGTCAACGGGTCGGCTATGAAGGAATAAACTGGCAGTCCATTTTTCGTTAGTTCACCGGCAGTGGTTGAGGGCGAAGGAAGAGGACGAAGAAGTGACAAGAGCGGAAGAAACAACTAGAACGATACGAACCAGCATCCACGTCCGGTGACATGGTGAAGGGATCAAGATAGCCGATAGGAAGCTTTGGCAAATAGTCGGACAACATCCTTTGTTTTGTGAGCTTTATCAGTCTGTCATGAAACAACGAAAGAGAGACAGAGAAGGAAGAAGCAAAGAGGCAGAAAGAAGGGAAGAAGCAAGGAGCAAAGCGAGCAGAGAAAAGAGCGGCAGCAAAAATAGAGATAGTAACCTTCCCAAAGCAACTTTCCAAGGAAGAGCAACGTTGGGGTCCGGAATGACGGCGGGAGCCAACAACAAAACGCCGTTGAAGTAGGTGGGCATCCTGTTGGCCAGCCCTATGGCGATAGCTCCTCCCATCGACCCTCTTTTGTATTGTGTAAACAAATGTTGTCATTCAACTGAAGAGAGACGAGAGACGAGAGACGAGAGACGAGAGACGAGAGACGAGAGACGAGAGACGAGAGAACGAGAGAAGCAGAGAGAAGCAAGATAACGAGAGAAGAAAGAGAATGAGAGGAGGAGAGAAGAGAGAAGACAGGAGAGGAGAGAGAAGAGAACGAGAGAAACAGAGAGAAGCAGAGAGAAGAGAATAGAGAACGAGCACGAGAGAAGCAAGAGAACGAGAGAACGAGAGAACGAGAGAAGAAAGAGAATGAGAGAGAGAAGCATAGAAGCAGAGAGGAAAGAGGAACCCCAAAAGAAAACGAGGCAGGTCCTTGTAGGGCGCATAGTTCTCCTCGACCTCCTTCAGGAAGAGGCTGTACTCCTCGATGTAGTGGTCAAAGTGCTCGACGTAGCCGCGGTCCCCCTCACTCCTGCCATGCCCTTGCATGTCCAGGCAGAGCACCACGTAGCCGGCCTCGTTCAGGTGGACGCCCACCTTGCGCATCACCCGCCCGCAGTGATCGGAGTAGCCGTGTGCCGCATAAACCACTCCTCTTTTTTTTTTTTTTGAAAAAGAAATCGAAGTTAATCGTTCATCAAAAAAATAAATCAGAGTAGATCGAACGGTACTTGGGGGCGGTGGAAGGGTCGGCAGGGAGCCAGGAGTGAGTGTAAGCCAGCCAAAGGCCCTGGGCGTTACGCAGGTACGCCTTTCCCGGCCGGGTTTGATGCACCGTCAGTGCGTGCTTGTGGTTGGTCATGGGGAGCACCGTCGCGGCCAGCCACCAGGCCACCCACACGGTGGCCACCGCCAGCACGATCCACAACGGCTGCACCTTCATCTCTCTCTCTTCGTTCTTCCTTCTTTGCAAAGCGTGAAAATGCCAATTCATTTGGAACCGTTTTTGCCCGTTTCCAAGTAGCGGAGGATAGGGTGACGTCAGCGCCTGCGGGGGTTTTTCCGCCTATGCGGTGACATCATCGGCGAATTTTGCGACTCGTTGAGTTTAACTTTTTTTGTCGACGTGAACGAACGAAATCGGCTTCCCTGAAGGAGAGGAAAAGAGAGAGGAAGAAGAACGTAACCACTTAAGAAAGAAGCAGAACGGACAACGAAACATGGAACAAGCACAACAACAACAACAAAGACAACAGGTTTCGTTGTACCAAGAGAACATCGAGGGCTACAAAGCTCTCCTCCAAGAGGTGAGGGACATTTACGCCGGGCTGGAGGGCCGCCTCCTCGTGGCCGACTTTGAGGCCGCCAAACAGGAGGCCCGTCGGCTGCTCGCCGCCCTGGAGGAGGAGGGCAGGGTGGCGCTCGTGCGGGAGGAGCTGGCGGCCGCCGACCGCGTGACAGAGGAGGAGCGGGCGCGAGAGCGGCTGTGCGCCGGTTGCGCCCGGGCCTTCACCCAAGGGACCAACGCCGGCTGCCCTGCTGCGGCCTACCATCCCTTTGACCACCAGGGCGGCTTCCCCGACGCCGCCATGGAGAACTACATGAACAGGAGCGAGGCCCAGGCCAACGACCGGTGGCCCTGCTGCGGCAACCCGTTTGCTCACCCTGGGTGTTGCCATTACCAGCACCATGAGTGAGCGAGCGGGGTGTGTGTGCCTGGATGGCGAGAGGAAAGAAGAAAGAAGAAAGAGGAAAGAAGAAAGCAGAAAGAAGAAAGAAGAAAGAGGAAAGAAGAAAGAAGAAAGAGGAAAGAAGAACGAAGAAAGAGAAAGAGAAAGAGAAAGAGAAAGAGAAAGAGAAAGAGAAAGAGAAAGAGAAAGAGAAAAAGAAAGAGAAAGAGAAAGAAGAAAGAAGAAAGAAGAAAGAAGAAAGAGAAGGAATTAGCGAGTGGTTGTTTGAGATGAAAAAAACTTTCTGTGTTGTTTATTTTGTAAGAGTGGCACATCATCACCCGCCCGTTGTTCAAAGCTGCCCATCCAAGCTTGGCTCAAAAGAAACAGCAAGGAGGGGGCCAAAAAACAAACACGCACGGAGGTTAACCATCAATTCCCACCCCCTTTCCCTCCTTCTTCTTCGGCATTTCCAATCACCGTCATCATTATCATCATGATGATGACGACGATGCTGTCCGCTCCCATTCTTTTTCTTCCTCCTTTTCTTCTCTCTCTCTCTCTCTCTCTCTCTCTCTCTCTCTCAACAAGAACACATTCACCAAAACCGCTTGGCCAAGGGTACCCCACCCCCTGACACCACACCACCTGTGTTCCAAGAAATAACCCAGTTTGGAAGAAGAAGAAGAAGAAGAAGAAGAAGAACAAGAAGAAGAAGAAGAAGAAGAAGAAGAAGAAGAACAAGAAGAAGAACAAGAAGAAGAAGAACAAGAAGAACAAGAAGAACAAGAAGAACAAGAAGAACAAGAAGAAGAAGAAAAAGAACAAGAAGAAGAACAAGGAAGAAGAAAGCAAAAAATGGGTGTGGAAGAAGCAGGCCCCAAGGGTGCTTCCTCTTCTGCTGGAGGTGTGGGTGGTGAGGGAGAAGGAGGAGGAGGCGCCGCTGCTACTGCAGCTGTACAGGAACCGCTAGTGCTGGCCGGCTACTGGGCTGCTGCTCCTGCCAAAAGGAAGGAAAGGGCGGAGGAGGAGGAGGAGGAGGAAAAGTGGAGGGCGTTGGAGGCTGCGGAGGAAGATGAAGATGAAGAAGAGGCTGCTTCACTCCGGGTGAAGAAGGCGGAGACGGAAGACTGGAGGAGCGAGGAGCAAGGCACAGAGATAAAGGAGGTGAGAGATTGGCCAAAGATCAAACGGGAGCTGCGGTTGCTGCTCGCCCTTGCACTCCCCATCTTGGTTGCGGACGGTGCTCGTTTCGCGATGGGACTCACAGGTGCTCTTATGCTTCCTTCGTTCTTGTTGTTGTTGTTGTTGTTGTTGTTGTTGTTGTTGTTGTTGTTGTTGTTGTTGTTGTTGTTGTTGTTGTTGTGTTGTTGTGTTGTTGTTGTTGTTGTTGTTGTTGTTGTTGTTGTTGTTGTTGTTGTTGTTGTTGTTGTTGTTGTTGTTGTTGTTGTTGTTGTTGTTGTTGTTGTTGTTGTTGTTGTTGTTGTTGTTGTTGTTGTTGTTGTTGTTGTTGTTGTTGTTGTTGTTGTTGTTGTTGTTGTTGTTGTTGTTGTTGTTGTTGTTGTTGTTGTTGTTGTTGTTGTTGTTGTTGTTGTTGTTGTTGTTGTTGTTGTTGTTGTTGTTGTTGTTGTTGTTGTTGTTGTTGTTGTTCTTCTTCTTCTTCTTCTTCTTCTTCTTCTTGTTCTTCTTCTTCTTCTTCTTCTTCTTCTTCTTCTTCTTCTTCTTCTTCTTCTTTGTTCTTCTTCTTCTTCTCCTTCTTGTTCTGCTTCTTCTTCTTCTTCTTGTTCTTCTTCTTCTTCTTTCTTCTTTTCTTCTTCTTCTTCTTTGTTCTTCTTCTTCTTCTCCTTCTTGTTCTTCTTCTTCTTCTTCTGCTGCTGCTGCTTCTTTCTCGTTTCTCCTGTATTCACTGTAGAACAAAAACATGCAGACACGGCGTTTGTAGGCCATTTGGGATCGTCCGAGTTGGCAGCTGCCTCGCTGGCAGGCGTCTGGATGGACTGCACCATGTACTTTGGAATTGGCCTCATCTTCGCCATGGACACCTTGGTCTCCCAGGCGGAGGGCGCCAGTACGTTCTCTCTCTCTCTCTCTCTCTCTCTCTCTCTCCTCGTTCTCTCTCTCTCTCTGTCTCTCACTTCTGATCGTCTTGTTAGTGTGTACCTCTTCTCTCCGTTCTTGTATTCTCTCGGCTCCACCTTCGTTTCTGCTTCATTCTTTCTTCTCTTCCGCTTCTGGTTGCCTTTGTTTGCGTGTTAAACGTTTTCATCCTTTGGTGAAACAGAGAACTACCGGATGATCGGCATTACACTGGCGGTCAGCACGTTACTGGATTTAATTGCATCAGTGCCGATAGGGTTAGCGTGGTGGTTTGCAGGGGACGTGTTGCTGTTGGGAGGCATAGAAGAGGATGTGGCACGCCTGGCTGCTTCCTTTGCTCGTTGTCAGATTCCTGGGCTCTTTCCCTACCTTGTTTATCGAGTATGCTTGCACACGTCTCTCCCTCTCTTTCTTTCTCCTGTTTGATTCTATGCTCCTCGCGCCCTCCCTCTCGCTCTCTCTCTCGCTCGCTCTCTCGCTCGCCCTCTCTCTCTTTCTCTCTCCTCGTTCTCTCTTTGTTATTTCTCACAGATTTTCATCACAGTCGGTGATACGGTATCTAATGGGACAAGAAATAACAACGCCAAGCATGATCACCAACTGGATTGCTGTATTTATCAATGTACTCTTTCGCTCGTTCTCTCTCCTTCTCTCTTGCTCTCTCTCTCTCTCTCCCCTTCCTTCTCACCCGTTGATCAAACCAATGGACAAATCATCAGGGAGTTTTGAACTGGGTGTTAATACAAGGGGCATTCGGGTGGAATGGGCTTGGCTTTATTGGCTCCCCTATAGCAACTGCTATATCCAGAACGTTGTGTCCTCTGATGTTATGGACATACGTGCTCTTTCGTGGTTATCACAAGAAGACATGGGCTGGTTGGACTTTCAGGTTTGTTTTCATTTTTCATTTTTGTTTTTCCCAGCCAGTCCACTTTGAAACCGTGAAGAATAACACGGTTTCCCACACCTGCACTGATAGAGATGTATTTCAAGCCAAGTTGATATGGAACTATGTTAAGCTTGGCGTGCCAAGCAGTTTGATGCTGGCTTTTGAGGTGTCCGGCCTGGAGGTACGAGCAAACACTGATTGATCGAATGCAGATAAGCTCTGTTTGTGTTTTGTCTCACCAACTTTCCTTCTCTTTCCAAAGGCGGTAACGTTCATGGCAGGAAGACTCGGAGAATCCATTGTGGACGCTCATGTGGTAACGATGCAGTTATTATTTATCAGCTATGTCATTCCACTGGCGCTGAGCTTGGGTTCGCTTCTCTCTCTCTCTCTCTCTCTCTCTCTTTCTCTCTCTCTCTCCTTCTTCCTCTCTCCAAATGTGGTGACGTTCAAAGCAGGGAGGCTTTTCTAACTTCGTTGAGCTCAAAAAATAAAATAAAATAAAATAACATCAGGAACGGCAACGCGAGTGGGGAAGTATATGGGCGAAAACAAGCCAAAAGAAGCCAAGTTCGCTTCTACGCTTGGGCTGGGATTTACAGCAAGTTGGCTTTTCTCCTTTTGCGTTGTTATTCTTTCCCCCAATGCCTGCAGCTACAGCTGACTATCCTTTTGATTGGTAGTTGTGATGTTGGGGAGCGCTACCGTCATGTTAATTGGGCGACGTTATGTCATCCTGATCTTCACGAACGAGCCAGGCATAGTATCTTTGGCTTCTACATTGGTGCTGTGGGGAGCTGTTGTTACTGTACGATTTCTTGTTTGTAACAATCCTTGTTGTCCTCCTTTTTGTTCTTTTGCTTTTTGTCTTCTGTTCTTTGTCCTTGTCCTTCTTCCTTTTCTTATTGTTCTTCATCTAATTTTGTTTCTCGTGTGCCTCAGTTTTTCGATGGACAAATAGCAGTAACAAGTGGCGTGCTGAGAGGGATTGGTAAACCACTTCCTTGCACCATTCTGAACTTTATTGGCTATTATTTGATTGGTATGCCTGTGTGCATTGGGTACGTTGATTCAACCCTCCTTCCTTCATGCTTTGCTGTGATGTGTTTTTAAAATGTTGGTACTTTCAAAGACTGGCATTTCACACGGAGTTGGGCGTTCACGGATTGTGGTTGGGGCTTACAATGACCCTGGCGTTTGTGATGGCGGGAAACTTCGTGGTGTTGCGTAGCGCTGATTGGGACAAGGAAGCGCATGCTGCCCAATTGCGAGTGGGCAACGACATCGAAATGAAGCAGCTTTTGCCCGTCAACAGCAACAACACGGACAATGCATCGTTGTCGTCGACAGAAGAAGAAGAAGCAGATGCAGAAGCAAAGTTCAAGGAGGAGAGAGAAGGAGAAAAGGAACGAAAGACCGAAGTCTGAAATCAAAGTTTGAAACAAACGATTATAAGATTTATTATTATAAAATCAACCAATGGCAACCTTTACTTTCATTCGTTCTTTAGTGTCCACTACAGTTAGTGACACCATTGTACTCCATGTTTGCTTTACCAGTTCTGGCTTGTTTGTTTGTTTTTTTTTGTCTCTGTTAGAAAGCTAACGGACAGAGAATGACAGAGAGCGGAGTATATTTGCCGCATTTGCTTGAATGGGCGCCATTCTATGGCATCGGAACCGTTGTGCAACTGGCAGAGTTGATTGGTGAAGCTAAACAACACAGACGCACTTGCCTTGTACCAAACCGATGCCACCCGCTACGACTACAAGGCTTGGCAATGGACTCAAAGCTACGCACGTGATAGTTCTCGTTGTTCTTCTCCATCTCCTGCTTCTTCAGCTGCTGTGTCTGCGGGTTCATATAACTCTGGGTATGTGGCCCATCTCCAACGACGTATGCAAGACATTGAACTACAAATCTCTTTTATGCGCTAAGAACAACAAAAGAAAGCAACACAAGAAGAAAAAGAACAAGAAGGAAACTACGAACAACTTGAAACACAAGGGAGTTCTCTCATGCCTCACCCAACCTATGAAGAGGAACCTATGAAGAGACCTTCTGCTAAAGGAGCTGTGGATTGAAATACTGGCCATATTGGGCATCAAGTCTTTCACAGCAGCAACCGCCGTCAACAAAAGGTGGTACCGTTGGCCCAAAGCAGCCCAGACCGTAAGTCCAGCGTTTCTTCTGGCACAGGTCACCAAGCGCACCCAGCAGCTGCAAGGAACGACGATTTGTTTGGCTGAGACAGGGAGATTTGGTGCGCGGGCCACCCGATGAGTGCAGGAAGCACAAGGATTGTGGCAAACCACATTGTTCCATTTCACCACGTCACAAACTTCTACCTTGCATTATCTTTCTGTGAGGAGAAGGAGGAGGATGCAGAAAGGGAGTCAAGCTGTTGTTGGATACTTTCATCATGCAAACGATAAAGACTGGCAATCATGACATCGCGCACAGAGCTCAAGGCATAACCCACATCCAAAATCAACCATTGAACAAAGGCTCCTACGTTATGACGTTGGAGATTCAAAGGAAGAGCTGGCAAACATTTATGATGCGCACAATGTGCTTCCCAGATGGTCAAAGTCCAGGCATGTTTACGTTGGGTAGAAGGGCTCCATCGACTCGTCACTGCCGTCAACTCTGTCCACCGCTCTTCTGTCAAACGGTTCATCAATGTGATAACACGAGAAAGACGTCTTCCTCCACCATCACCACCACCACCATTACTACTACTGCTGCCATGTGTAGTATCGTCGTCATCATTATCATCATTTGTTCTAGCTCTATTTTGTTGTTTCTCTATTTTTCTCTTTTTTCCTTGTTTTTCTTCTTTGTGTTCTTCTTTATCTTCTTTTTCGTCTTCAGTCAACAACAACAAATCAATCAATGTTGGTGGGGTTGTTGTTTTGCTTCTTGCATCTTCCTCTGTTTCTACTCCTCCTCTTCTTCCTCTTAATGAAGATGATGATGATACTGATAAATTACTATCACCGTTGCTATCCATAACATCACCGTCATTGTTCTCAAAGACAAAGGACTCTGAATTTGAAGAAGAAGAAGAAGAAGAAGAAGAAGAAGAAGAAGAAGAAGAAGAACAAGAACAAGAAGAAGAAGAAGAAGAACAAGAACAAGAAGAAGAAGAAGAAGAAGAAGAAAAAGAACAAGAAGAAGAACAAGGAAGAACGAAGAAAGAAAGAGATAAACATAGTTACACAGTGCTGGCTAACTTAACTTGACTTTGTGGTAGGGCAACTTACTGGATGAAACGGATAATGGTCGATTGGCAGGAGCAGCTGAACAACAAACGTCCCATCTCGATAAGGGCTTGCGGAAGGCTTCGTTCTTCCTTGTTCTTCTTCTTGTTCTCCTTCTTCTTCTTCTTCTTCTTCTTCTTCTTCTTCTTCTTCTTCTTCTTCTTCTTCTTCTCAGTCGCCTAAAGTATGTGTTAAGACACAAATACTCTCTATGTTTGCTGGCCCTTATAATGGTTTGTACGTTTAGCTTGTGAGTCACATCATGCTATGGTCTGTTAACAATAGGAAAAACAAAGCAAACACCTCAGGACAAAGCTTTTCTTCTTGGCGCGATTGGGTTCCGTACTATGGCGTCGGAACCCTTCTGCAACTGGCAGAGCTGGCCCTAAAGTACCCTCAGTGGATGCTGCGATTGGCTTTTGTGAGCGACACAGAAGGATTCTCCTTGTATCAAAGGGATCCCTTTGCGTATGACTACAAAGCTTGGCAATGGACTCAACTTTATGCCGGAAACTCTTCTTCCTCGTCATCATCTTATGCTCCTTCTTTCCCTTCTGCAGCTGCATCTTCATTTTATTCAGGGTATGTGGCCCATCTGCAACAACGTCTGCAAAGCATCGAAGAACAAATCTCTCTTCTGCTCACGGAACGCCAACAAACGGAAGCAACTCAAGAAGAAAAAGAACAACACAATGAAGAACAACATGAACTAAAGGAACACGAGTTTCGTCTCATGCGCGAAGAAGAACAAGATGACGTTCTGCCAAAGGAGCTGTGGACTGAAATACTTGCCATGCTGGACATCCAGTCATTCGCGGCAGCAACCATCGTCAACAAGGCATGGTACCTTCGTTCCAAAGCGGCCCAGACTTCCAGCCCAGCATTTCTTCTGGCAAAGGTCACCAAGCGCACCCAGCAGCTGCAAGCGTTGGAGGAACAACGATTCGTCTGGCTGAAAATGGAGGAGATGCCACGCGGTGAGTGTAGGACGCACAAGGATTGTGGCCAACCATCTTGTTGCCTTGCAGAACGCCATAAACTTTTACCTTAAGTGCTCGTTCTGCATTGTTTAAAGCAACATTATCTGGCTCTTGCTCCTGTTCCTCGATGCTCCTCTTCTTATTCAGCATGGCGCATGCTGCACTCGTTGTGGCGGGAAGGAGATGGGAGCAGCAGAGAGGACCTTGTGTAACATCGATGACTGAAGGGTGATGGGTTGGAAGCCTAAGTCTTAAATGCATGTAAAGAGAAAAAAATAAAAGAAAAAAGGGATGGGAATGGCAAACGCGTGTTTGTTTTACTGCGAGCAATAAATGCCAGTGGTACCAATACGATTTACCAGCGGTCGCATGAACGACGGGTGCCCCAACGACCTCACCTCATGCTCCAACGCGTGCAGCGTTGCTCCGTCTTCTTTCTTCTTCTTCTTTCCTTCTTCATCTTCGTTCGTGCTGACGATCTTGGCAAAGCGAAACTGATGAGCTTCTAAAGCCTGCTCCAAGGTGTCATAGCGATCGTCGAACCGATTCTCACTGAAGAGCAGATCCGCTGCGCGAAAACTTTCGTAGACTTTTGAGAACCGAGTCACATAAATACAAACATGGTATCCCAACTTTGAATCATCTTTTCGTTCATCTTCTGCTTCGCCCTCTCTAAAGATAAGCCGTGGATTCGTCCCAACTCGAATGATGGCAACCTTCAATCCATCTTCTTCTTTCTTTCCTTCTTCCGCTGGTGATCAGGGTAACGGAACAACTTGAGTGGGAGCATCAAAGTGATGCAAGTAGAAACGGGCGATGGAGGCGGCCGTTCCACGTTGACAAGTTTCTTCCAGCTAGGCAATGCCAAGGCCGCCTTTGAAGGAGATGGCGGCGGTGTTTTGGTAACAATGGAAGCGGTTGCCATAGGGACCTGTTACTCGCACGTAGCCTTCTTTTGTTGGATCGAAACCATCGATGTAGTTCCAAGATAAGGAACATTCTGTTTGGGTTTGCTTCGGATGTTAAGGCATAAAGAAAATGAAGGAGACAGACAAAGAGAGAGAGAGAGAGAGAGAGAGAGAGAGCTAGAGAGAAGCAACAGAGCAGAGAAGAGAACAGGAGACAAAGAGAAGCGAATAAGAGAAGACAAGTAAAGCAAGAAAGAAACCTTCATCACCAGAAGAAGGAGGAACGAATTCCCACGAGAACAAAGTTTCTTGGTTAAAGCGGATAGACCGTAAGCGCTGCATCAGCTCCTCCAACGACGGCATTATCAGACCGATGTGGCCTCTCACCACCTGAGCTGGATTGCTGCAATACCAACGCAACAGGAAAGTGAAGAGAGAAAGAGAGAAAGAGAGAAAGAGAGAGAGAGAGAGAGAGAGAGAGAGAGAGAGAGAGAGAGAGAGAGAGAGAGAGAGAGAGAGAGAGAGAGAGATAGAGTAGCGAAGAGAACCACCAGAAGAGAAGAAGAAGATAAAAGAGAAGAAGAGGAGCAGAGAAGCAGAGAACAACAGAAAGAAAAAGGGTTTGTAAGTAGGTGTTACTTAGTAAATAACACCTATTAAAAAAGTTGGTGGCAGACACTTCTTACCCACGAGGAAGATGAATCTGTTGCCATCCAGCGTTGGCCCACATGGTACGCGCTCCCACTCGTAGATAAGGATCCCTGGTCAGACCCAAACCTTCAAAATAAAACGTAGAGGCTGGTCCCTTTGTACAATTTTTTTTTCTGATGAGCGAACAGAAAACACTCGTTTAATTGTTTAAAAAAAAGGAGAGATATCTCGAAGGAGCACCGTTTCAGGAATATTCAAGTTGATGTGTTCAAGAGCAACAATGTAGCCCAGGTCATCTCTGGCAAACGCTTGCGGCGTCCTCCTTCGTCCATCTTTTTCTTTTTGGGCTTGTTCCACGACGACGCGGAAAAAACAGGGCAGTCCGCAAAAAAGCTCGTTTGCCACGTCATGCCAATTCTTCTCCAATAAAAAATCAGATGTCCCCGTGAAGTGAGCTCGATCTTGGGTGAATTTTCTTCTCTAATGAACAATCGTAAATTTTCATTCGAATTTTCTTCTCCAATAGAAAAAAAAAAAAAGAGATCCATCCGTGAACTTTAAACGAGCGGGAGTTTGGATCGGAGCGGAACTATTGTTCGCCTTTTTTACCATCTCTTTCCCCGTTTTTGTCCCCTTTCGAATTTTCCCCACCAATGCGAGATGCTCCATCCGAACGAGATGTCGAGTCGGCGGATAAAGAGGAATAAAAAAGGAGAGCGGGGAAGAATGGAGTTGAGGCGGACGGGCCGGACCAATGAAGCTTCCAGGCGGGATG
This sequence comes from Balamuthia mandrillaris, assembly GCA_031835245.1. Lineage (NCBI taxonomy): Eukaryota > Discosea > Longamoebia > Balamuthiidae > Balamuthia > Balamuthia mandrillaris. The sequence continues at coordinate 100,270 of JAVKOQ010000020.1, read as the reverse complement.
GCGGTTGGTGAAACAGATGCTATTTGGAAAGAAAACTGACCGTTACCGCTTGGCTCCTCTTCGCTCGGTTAGAAGTGCGCCAAAACGATATTTTTTTTATTTTGTAGTTTCAACTAGAAACGATACACATCGAGTTCTTCTCACACTGTGACCCTCCCCTCACACAACTGTTATCACTCTTACCAGCGCTGATATTCTTTAAAACCCGTTTCACGGACACTCCCTTATCCCTTCATTCAAAGCTTTTTTGACGCTTTGCTAATTCTTTTAAACAAACACTCAAAGAAACCACAAACAAAAAAAATGAACTTCTCCCACTCTCCTTCAATCTTTCAGGTTGGATCCGTCAAGTCGAAGGTTGCCTTTTGGGAAGCCATGAGCCGCCAGGAACCAGAGCTGCCAGCCCCTCACCGCCCCAGAGCTGCCGCCGCCCTTCCAGTTGCTGCCGTCGCCGCCCCCGCCCCCACCCCTGCCCCCGCTCCAGCCCCCGCCCCCGCCGCCGGTAAACCAGACCAATGCCCCCTCGCTCCCATTGAACAGCCCTCTGCCGCCTGTTTGGACATGGAAGTTGCCACCGAGACCTTGGAAATCACCGCCGTTGCCGCCCTTTTGGAAATGGCAGACCACAAGCACTGGACCATGAAGAGCTTGGTCAATGCCACGCCCGCTGCCCCTTTGAACATGGAACTTGCCGAGCCCGCCGCCGTTTTGGACGACCAGAAGATGACCCTGCCCGAAAGCAAGCCGGAAGTTGCCGTCGACGCGTCCGCGATCCTTCCCTACGATCTCGACGCGTGCAATGACCTCAGCCGAACGGATGTCATCCCAGCGGATCAGCCCTCCGATTATGATCTGCAGCCATTCAAGATACCAATCGATGCCATCCAGGAGAAGAAGCCACAGCGCCTCAGGCTGGACCCCACCCCCCTGTCACCGCAGCAGCATGAGGAGCCTGCCCACCGTGAATGCGCCCCCGAAGATGACGTTGGGGATGCCCAAAAGCCAAGGAACCATCTACCACAAGTCAAGCCTCTCGCCAGTACCGCCGAACTCCATCAACCCAAGCAGTCAGATGTGCCCCTTACACCGCAACCACCACAGCCTCAAACGCTACCACCCTCTGAGCCACCTAAGATGAAGATAAATCAGCAGGCCCAGAGGTCCACCAAAGGCTGCGGTTGGAGCTGGGCTATGAAGGAAGCCAGGAGGGTCTTGCCCAATCCCCTCCGCGGAAAGCGCAACCGCCGCCTGAGACAGAACCACCACCAAGTGGAACAGGCATTACCGAGGAACGTTGCAGCCGCCCTGAGCGTCCTCCAGCAGACAGACGTGCTAGAAACCGAAGGAATCTTGCGACTATCAGGAAGAAAGATACGGATAAACCAACTGCTCGCCATGGACGCTCGGAAACGAACCATCAAATGGAGCAAGGAGGACGTCCACGACATCACCGGATTCATTCTAAGCAAATACCGCAAGGCATTCGAGGAAGGTATCATCCCTGAGAGCGTTTGGATCGCCGCAAGGAAGAAACCTGAGGACTTGGACTTGGACCCCGCAGAGGTATGGAGACAATTGGACGACCGCAGTAGGACCTGGCTGAAAGAAATCTTGCAACTGGGCCGCGCCGTTGTGAGCGAGCAGGACCAGAACCGGATGAGCGCCAGCAACGTTGCAATGGTATTGTCCCCCTTGGCCTTGACATGGTGTTTTGAACCGATCCGCCACATGGAGCGCTTGCAACCTGCCCGTGAGCTCTTTTTGGATTGGTTGGACATGGTTCCGTGGGCTGCGTAGACTCTCTCTCTCTCTCTCTTCCTCTCTCTCTGTTCCTATCTCTCTCTCTCTCTCTCTCTCTCTCTCTCTCTCTCTCTCTGTCCGTCCGTCCGTCGATCTGCAACTGGAACGGTAAGTATTTGAGGTGGAGGAGGCGGGGTTACATGCCTGGCTGAGTCCTCGTCGATCTCTCTCTGTCTCTGTCTCTGTCTCTGTCTCTGTCTCTGTCTCTGTCTCTGTCTCTCTGTCTCTCTCTCTCTCTCTCTCTCTCTCTCTCTCTCTATATCATACAGGAATGTATTTCTACGTCTACCAACGTCTACGAGTTCTACATCTACCAACGCCTACGAGTTCTACATCTACCAACGCCTACGCTTTCTACGTCTACCAACGCCTACACTTTCTACATCTACCAACGCCTACGATTTCAACATCTACCAACGCCTACGAGTTCTACATCTACCAACGCCTACGCTTTCTACATCTACCAACGCCTACGCCTTCAACCAACGTACTTTGGAAAGACCTGAGCAGAGAACAGTTTGGTACGACCAGGTATTCACCTTTCTTTTTCTTCTCTTATTTTTCTGATATTCTTTCTTGTCGTTTCGTTCTTGTTGTTTCTTTCTTTCTATCTTTCCTCTATCTTTCCGTGGATCACCGCCGTCTATGTAATCAGAAGAACTTTCCTCAGTCGTCTCCCAACTAACCCAACTCCACTAACTTTCTCTCTTTCTTGAGTTCAACTTCGCCTCCTCCACCTCGAACCTCCCCCTCCCTCCCCCCCCCCCTCTCCCTCCCCATTTGTTTGTTGGATACTAACTACACTTTTTTTTCTTTTGTTCTCGTGGTAACAAAACAAACTCTCTCTCACTATTTGTTTGTGTGTGTCTGTTGTATGTGGTCAATTGTGTTTGTTCGTTTCCTGAGTCAACTGCGCCTCCTCCACCGCACCTCCCCCCCCTCCATTCCCCTCCCTCCCCCTTCACTCCCTCCCATTTGTTTGTTGCAGACTAACTACACTTATTTTCTTTTCTTTTCTTTGTTGTCCTTATGTAGATAGAAGGGGTGGAGGAGGAGTGGACTTTGGATGTGGATGTGGATGTGGATGTGGATGTGGATGTGGACGTGGACGTGGATGTGGATGTGGATGTGGATGTGGATGTGGACTTGGACGTGGACGTGGATGTGGATGTGGATGTGTGAATGTGGATGTGGATGTGGACTTGCCAGGCCGTAGCAACATCACTAACCCTCTCTCTCTCTCTCTCTCTCTCTCTCTCTTTTGTACATATCATTCCTTTTTTTCCAACCATGCCAATGTGTTTACAAGGTACGCCTCCTCCTCATTTCTGCTCTCCGTCGTTTAATTTCCGTTATAAAGCCAAGAAACTTCAAGGTACGTCCCCTACCCCTTTTTCCTCTCTGTCTCTCTCTCCTTCTCTCTTTCCTCTTTGTTCCATCATTTATGTAAGCCAAGAAACTTCAAGGTACGTCCCCTATCCCTTTTCCGTCTCTCTCTCTCTCTCGCTCTCTCTCTATCTCTCGCTCTTTCCCTCTTCGTTCCATCGTTTATGTATGCCGAGCCATTATGACTACAAGGTACGTCCCCTCCCGTTACCCCTCTATCTCTCCTCTGATTTCTCAGCTTTTGGGAACCTTCACCCCTTTTTCTTGTTCCACCACCAACACAACTTTGACCCGCTAGCCAGATAAATACTCAGCAGCAGCCGACATGACGTCCCACAGAGAAAACAAGGTACTTTCCTATGCTTTGAATGTTTTTTTGTCCGCATTTACGCCGTACTTTCTTTTTCTTTTGTTTTTTGTGTTTCTGCCATAAAGGTCCTCCTCCACCCCACCCTCCCCCTTGCCCGCTGCCGGAACAACTGCCTTCGCTACGACCCTGCGCCTGCCCTCCGACAAGCCGGACAACTTCCCTCTCCGTCAGCCCAACAACTACCTACTACCTACGACCTACGACCCCGCCGGAACAACTATCAACTTCTGTTCGGCCTACCAGCATCAACCTACCAACGACCAACGGAAAAAGTAATTGAACCAAAAGGTAATGCACAAAAAAAGGGATAATTAATCGCATTTCATGTCGTCATGTATAAGAAGTTAACTAACTCGAAATTTCCACTAAAAGGAAATTTCCATCAAAATGACGACATGAATCCATTGCAACTCCAGACGACACGAGTGCGCTCAACCCCAGCAACACTCACGACCACACCTGAAGCAGAGCCAAGCCTGAGAAACAGCAAGCAAACCAGCCGCCGATCCCCTCCAACCTGAGAAACAGCCAACACCACGACCGCACTAGAAGCAGAGCCAAGCCTGACGATATATCTATCCGACCACGGACGCCTGACCAGCACAAGCCAAGCAGAGCCCGACCACCCAACGAACACAAACCAACACTACTATTCCCGAACTCCTGCCAACCCGGGTTACCCCTACCGACATGAAATGCCCGCTACAACCATGGAACCAGACCAAGACAAGCACCAGAAACTCAATTCCTTTCAATCCTACCAACAAGCCCCGGAAGAAGCAACATTTCAACCAGCAAGCTTACTCCAACAGAGCACCTACCAATCGTCTCTCATCCTCCCCAAAACTCAAAGGCTTCTGCTTCAGCTCAGCTGCAAACTTGAGGAGCTTCCCTCTTGCCTATTTGCTTGCTCTGAAGCACCTGCTTTTGGGTTTTGGGAGGCTTCCTTGATGAGGTCAAAAGGAGTGTGCGCACAGTGGGCCACCTAGAGGAAAGAAAAGGAGCAGGGTCGGTTACAACTGTGGCCTGATATCACCCGCAAACACCCCAAGTACTCCGAGTGCATGCACGACATCATCGAATTCCAAAGGAAGGCGGCTTCTGACAGTGACCCTGATGCCTACGCCAAGTATTCAAGAGTGAAATGGACATGGCTGAGCGTCCTTCGCCAGCCAAACGAGTAAATGGTTGCAGAAGCTTGACCAAGGAGTATTGGCGCACAGTACTCCGTTACGCTCGAGCCTATGGCGACATGGACTCATTAGAAATGAAGGAGTTTGCCCACCAGCACGAGCGCTTTAAAAAATTTGTCAAGCCGTTGGACACTCTCTATGAGTGTGACGACAGGACGGAAGCACTCTACGACCTGGCCAACTTTACCCCCACCCCTTCTGAGTAAGCGTAAGAGCTGTCCGTTTCTGTTCTTCTTCTTCTTGTTCTTCTTCTTCTTGTTCTTCTTGTTCTTCTTCTTGTTCTTCTTCTTCTTCTTCTTCTTCTTCTTCTTCTTCTTCTTCTTCTTCTTCTTCTTCTTCTCCTTGCATAGCAGTGTTCCGCGGCTTGTACCCTAAAAAGTGGATGTAACTTAAAAAGTTTTTTCCAGAGAGAAAGAGAGACAAGCAACAAACAACGAGCAGCGCGGGACCTAACGTCAGCGAAGGAAGGTAAGAACTCTCGCAGAGAGCTTGGTGGGCAACGAGATAGCCAAGAAGATGACTCTGGCAGAACAGAGTCGAAGAGAATTATGACCTAATTCTCTAGGTCCGTGAGGTCCTAATTCTCTTGGTCCAGCCTCGCGCCCGTGCTGGCGGACGATTATCGAACAACGGGGAAAGGTCCTCGCAACTAGGAGAGGCACTGCGGGCCGTCAACTGCTTCCAGCTGGTAGGCTACCAGCTCCTAAAGAAGTTATTCGCACAACACGAGAAGCAAAAGACAAAAGCCAAGCAGGACTTACGCCCTTGGAGAAGCTGACTTTATCTTTGCAAAAGACAAGATGTGTAAACGAACAACGGAGCTACCTGGTCATAACGGGGGTCTCCATCTTTGAGGTCCCGATTCCTCCTGCCTGTTTGTATAAACAATTGTAAGCGTTACACAGGTCATTAAAATCTCCCCTAAAAGGCACATTTTCTCCTTTGGGCGGGGTGGTTGCTGTGCGAAAGCACCCCCAAAAAGTGCGACCCCCATCCAAGGGCCTTATCCCTCGCTGTGCGTTCCAAGCTTGTTTTATCGCCCTAAAGTTCGGTCGGCACGTGCCCAAGCTATCGAAAGAATCAAGAAGGAGCTCGGGCTTTCCGCAATGTTCCCAGGAGAATATTGGTGGCGAAGGGACCCACTGGTGTAGGAAAGACGACGGTACTCCAAGCGGCTCTTCGACAACGATGTGGCGTGGTGGAATACAACGTCTTCAGCGACAAAAATGAGAAGCATATTTCGGAGGGTGCCCTGAGTGCGGTGGTGGGAGTGCACCTCTCCCCTTTGACAGTGGAGCCTCACAACTCTGCCCGCCGGGTGCTGTGGTGTTATAAGGCATCCTATCCTATTGTTGTTGCTGCCCTTCTTGGTTCTGGAAGCCAATGGGTATCAAAAAAAAACAGGGCTTGGCCTTGCTGCGCGGCCCATCTGGGAGGATGGGCAGGGAAGAGGTGATGGGCGACCCCACCTTCCAAAAGTTATTCCACAAGCTCCAAGCGCCGGTTTGCTGACGTTTGAGTTTTTGCGCAGTGTGTTTGCTACCGAGAGTGTAGGGCACAAGGAAGGTAGGCCAGCGAGAGAGAAGCAAGTCTTGTGTACTTGCTGCTCTCTCTCTCTCTTTCCTTTGACTCTCAAGAAAGAATATCTTTTTTAACTGCAGTTTAGATCTTTGTTTTTGTTTGTTTGTTTAACAAATGAACGTTTTAAAATAAATAAAAAAAAGAAAACAAAAACAAAATAGAGGAGGGAGAGAGGGAGAGAGGGAGAGAGGGAGAGAGGGAGAGAGAGAGAGGAGAGAGAGAGAGAGAGAAGCGAGCGAGAGAGAGAGAGAGAGAGAGAGAGAGAGAGAGACAGCGCCACCGTTCACCGTTTATGCACGAGAAGGTTTTCCTTTCTTCCGGGAACTTCCGCCTTTGCTCTTGCCAGCAGCTTGGTGACGTGCCAAATGAGGGGCCAAGAAGCTGGACTGCACATCCGCGTCCGACTTTTGCTTGCCGTTTCCGCTTTGCTTCGACGCACGCCACAACATGTTGGCCACTGTGGAGAGGGAAAGCTCTCCTTTCCACGCTGCCTTGCCGAACTCCAACACCAACTTGTGATGATAAATGGCCAGAAGTGCAGCCACCACGAAGAGAAGGCCAAAGAAGGAGGAAGAGCCGCTCAACAGCTCCTCTTGCAAGTTGCGAGGAGTGGCTTTGAAGGAGAGTTGAACGTGGGAAGGAGAGGAGGAGAGAGAGGAGATGGTTCTCTCTTCAGCTTCGATGTTGTGGAGATTGGAGGGAAGGGAGGACTTGAGACGGATGGTAAGAGGGCCAGGTTGGTCCTTGGGCAAGGAGTGGAAGGTGAAAAAGTTGGAGACGCCGAGAGGGACGCTTTGGAGCAGTTGATTCTTGCCATCTTCGTTCTTGCCATACAGTTCCACCTTTATTTGCCAAAGGTTCATCAGCACCATTAAAAATGAAGAGCGAAGGATAAAGAAGAGCAAAACAAAAAGAGAGAAAAAAACGTACAGTAATGGTAGGAAGAGCAAGTCTGGGAGAGGCGATGACTTCTCCAGTCAATTCGGTGGTCTTAGAAGAGCGGAAGACAATGAAGCTAATGCCTCTGATGTCTCCGTTGGTGGCTTCGAGCTGTTGAGCAGTTGGCGCGGCTCTCTCCAAACGTGAGCCCGCAAGCTTGACGTTCAGAGAGTACTTTTTGCCGGGCACCAGTCCTCTCAATCTAAACTCGCCATTTACGTCTGTTTGTGCTTCTTCATATTCTCCCTATCATTGTTTTTGGAGTGGTGTTAACAAGGGTACAAAAATCAGCATAGGAAATAAGAAAAAAGAGAAAGAGAGGTAGAGAGAGAGAGACGCACATTGGGACCAAAAGCCTCCACACTGACAAATTTTTCAGGTTGGCCGTTGAGAGACTTGACAGAGCCATAGCAGCTGAACGCCACGCGTTGTGCCTTGAAGCGCAAATTCTTTGACTCACCATCCGCAATTGCGAAGCTCTTTTTTTTAAAAAAATTCATTTTGAATTTGTTAATTAAGAAGTGAAACAACAAGAAGACATCAAAAGAACGAAAAGAAAAGCTATCGACGGAGGAAAAAATACCTGGGTGGTTGGTTCAAAAACGTATTCCTTCAACATTGGTCGAAGAAAATAGTTCTTGCCTGCCAACAAACCTCTAAAAGTGAGTTTGCCTTCTTCGTTGGCAGCACTATTGTTCCTGAAAGCATCTCCGCTGAGTGAAAGCAAAACGCCACCCAGACCAACTTCCTTCGAGTCTACGATTTCCAACACTTCCACGTTCACTTCTGACAGCTTGTGTGCCACAAAATTACCAAAGGCGCCTGGTTTGTCTACCATTCGGTAACCATCCCTCTCTGCTTCCTGTTATTTCCAGTATGAAAATGAGGATGAGAAGGAAAAAGTAAGAACGAAGAAAGGCAGAAGGAAGAAAGGGAGAATATGAGGACGAAAGACGTACTACTCGATACTCATCATCATCGTAGAAAGGTCCGATAGTGTAAGAGCCAGAAGAGGAAGTCTTGGTGTTACCCACTTCCTCTCCAGTGCGCTTAGAAAAGACTTTGATGTAAACATCTTGAGAATGTTCTTTCGGCGTGACGGATCCACTGATGAATGTTGGGTGTTGTCAAGAAAAACTTCGAGATAAACAAAGAAAAAGAAACAAAGGAAGAACGAAAACAGAAAAGGATATTTGCCAAGACGAGCTTGGATGGTAGGGACAGGAGAAGGACACTCGTTGAAGGAGGTGATGCTTGTGGCTTGCGAGCGAGGATAAAACAGCAAATCTTTAACAGGCTTTGGTGTAAACGTCAGCTGCTCTCCAAGCTTCACCCATAAGCTGTAGTTGAAGAGGTGAGCGATAGGAACATTGTTGGTTTTGTTGTTGTTGGCGTTTGAGTTGTCTGGCTTGTTTTCTGGCGTTGCAATTATCATTTCTATGAGTGAGAGAGAGAGAGAGAGAATCAGCGTGGAATGATTGCAAGCATCGACAATAAAGGCAAGAACAGGATACAAACCTTCAGCCAATGGAGCTCCTTGAGTTGCTCTGGTTGTTTGGATTTCGATTTTGTCTGGCAGTTGTTTGTCGGCAGGAAGTTCTACTTGAATAGCTCCATCCAACCGGAAATGAGTGGCCACCAACTCAAGCATTCGAGGAGAGGCCGTATCATATGTGTATACGTTCTCCTCGAAGCGATAACAAGAATTGGGGGTGAACTTATACACTCCTGGTTCTTGGAGGCAGATTCTGTTGTGTCCTTTGGTCAGGTCCAAACTCTTTCTCTCCTTGTCTCCGCTTCCGTAGAGAAAGTTAACGTCATGGGTGGAGACTATGTTGAGGAGATAACCGCTTTGAGAAAAGTCAGGAGTGACGTAATGAAGTTTGCCAACAGAGTCTTTGCGCATTTCTTTGCTGTCTTCGTCTCTTGCTTTGATCTAATGTTATACAGGTATTAATTACTTTTAAAAGAAAAACAGCAGCAACAGCAAAGAGATAAAACGTACATCCAACTTGTAGGTTTCATTCTCCCAACACCATCCTTCGCGATGGACTTGGATGATGTAGCTACCAGGGAACACATCTCTAAACACAAAGTGAGCAAAAGTCTCCTTGTTGGAAGTTGTTCCCAAATAGTCTGCTCAACAATTTAAAAAGGTTACAAATTCATTAGGCGCAAGGTTGAAAAGGAATGCAGAAAACGGGAGCTCAATGCGGGAGAAAGAGAAAGAGAAAGAGAAGAGAGAGAGAGAGAGAGAGAGAGAGAGAGAGAGAGAACAAACCTGTAATACCAACACCAAGACCGGTTGTCATCATATAATTCGGTCGATCAACAGATGTGAGCATAATGGAAATGGACGAGTCGCACGGCGATTCGATACACCGCACAACGCCAGTCACTGTCAAGAGAGCCTGTCCAAAGCCAATGTCCAACACAGGCGCTTTGTTGAGGGCCACTTTGCGGGTGGGAGGACTCAATAAGAGTCCTGCCTTCTCTTCTTCAGGAAGAAGACGAGGAGTCACTTGATAGGTTCCCGGTTGTACTTTGAAGCAAAAGTGGCCTGACGGGTCCGTCGAGCTTCATAAAACAACCACGAAGAAAAATAAGCAAACAACAATAAAAGCGGAAAAGAAGACTTACGTGCGCTGCTCTTTGCCTTCAGTGGCGACAAGGACAACTTCTCTATGGGAAGCAGGTGTCAAACCTGAAGGAAGGTTATCGATGGTGATGTGCCCGCACAAATGGTAGCTGTCATACACCACAAGTCAGTATTGAAATGAAAGAGACAAGCAGAGAGGCTGAGAACGAGTGAAACAAACCTTGTGGCGGTAATGGCAGGAAGACGGGCAGACTGTGGAGAAACGCGGTAGTCACGCAATGTCTCGAAGAAAACGTGCTCTTTCTGTGCTTCAATGTCGTAATTTCCTGTCTTCATCTTCTCAAGAGTAAAGAGACTAAAATAAAGTAAGCAAACCATGTGTGAGGAACAAAAAAGATAGAGAACGCGGATGAACTAACCCTTGTTTATCAGTGACTGCGCTTGCTTTGCCGTTCACGATAATGCTGACCCCCTCTATACCTTTGCCCTCTTGATCAACAACACTTCCGCTGACAGAAAAGCCAGATACATGGAAAGGAGTCTCCAGTGTAGCATCCCCTGTTGTTTATTTTGTTATTAACCACCAAAAAATAGAGCTGCCAAAGCAGAACATAGATTTAAACAAAAAAAGATAGAAAAAACAAATAACATAACTAACGACGCAGAAATATACAAACGACAGAAGAAAGTATTTCTTTGGGTGATAGAAGTACCTTGCAAGACAGAAACATCTTGACGAGCGGGCAGCAAGTCAAACATGGTATCGGCACTCTTGTAATAGGGAACAACAGTGTAGCGGCCACAAGGAATGCCGTTAAAGACAAAATGACCATGCTCGTCCGAGACCGCTCCGCACAAGGGCGTCCTTGGGTCTTCTCGAGTAAAAGAACAGAGAAAACGAGATAAGGCAAACAAGGAACAGCGTTAGTGAATAATAATCGGTCTCAAAAGAAAAAACTGCAGAGGAAATACCATTTGGGGGTCTGACGGTGGGAGGATCGCAGTGGACACTCACGGACTTCTCATTGGCGGCAGAATAAAGGAGAAAGTCGACGCCAGCTACAGGCTCAGGACGTCCTTGTTGGTTGTCCTCCTTGCTCATAACGGAGCCTGTGAGGCCGTAGCCCTTGATACCAAAGTCTTTGCCTACGACCACGTTGTCCCACTCCAATTCTACCACTGTCTCGTCCTTTAAGTTTGGAAAAAAGGGAGCACAGTGTTAAAAAAAAAGCGGGCAAACATAAGAGAAAGGAGGAGCAATGTACCAAAGAGAAGAGCCAAGAGGGATGAGATGCTTTGAGAGAATAGGTGCCAGGGAAGACGTTCTCAAAGATGTAGCTGCCTCCTTTGGCGGTGGTGGTCGTGGTCAACTCCTTGCCGCTCTCCTTGTCGACCAATGTGATGGTGACGCCCTCCGGGCCAACGTCCTCACTCGCGCAGCTCTCCTTGTTGCGAGAGCCTACCACCTTTTTTAACCAAAAAAAAAACAATCACAGAAAGGAAGAAGCGAAGTGAGAAGAGCAAGCATGGTTGAAGGGGAAGAAAAAAAATAGAGAAGAGAGAACAAGCGTTTTTTTTTATACCTTGCCGGAAAGAGTGAAGCCAGTGAACTCAAAGTTGACATCTTCTGAGGTAGTGTCATCCACAAGAATAGATTCAGGAGCTGCGAGGGGGACAGAGCGTGAGTGAGGGAGAGAGTGAGAAAAAAAAAAGCAAACGAGTGAGGGAAAGTTTAATCAAATGTGTGATTTTGAGGGAGAGAAAAAAAAAAGAAGGGTAACGAACCAAAATGCCAGCCCTCGGGGCCTCGGATGCGAAGCCTGAAAGTTCCTTTGTCATAGATGGGCAGGAAGTAATAGCCGTTGGGCGCGCACTCGGCCACGTCCTTGACGATGCCTCCCGGCTCGGTGAGGAGCTCCACTTTAATGAGGGAGTAGTCCAGCTTGCGGTCCTCGGCGCTGCGCATGAGGTCGGCGGAGGCCTTGACGAACCCTCCAAAGCCGTAGACTTCGCCCTGCGCCGCCGCCGCCACCACCACATGCGCCAGGAGCTGGCCGCAGACCACCAAAAATAAAAGCGGAAGGCCGCTCCGTAGTGTCGTAGTCATCTCTCTCTCTTCTCACTTTCGCTCTTTCTCTCTCTCTCTCTATTTTTTTCCTTTAAACAAAAAAAAATGAACTTGTCGACAGAAATCAATTCATTCTTTGCATGCCTTAAATAATTTGTCGACATATTTTAAAATTCTTTGAATTCTTATCATTCTTGAATGACGCGAGGCATCCCAGCTTTGGGGGCCAAGATCTCCCTGACGCCTGGGATGGGTGTGCGGGCATACTCCGCTCACGTGGCGATGGAACAGAAGGGGGGAGCCTGGAAACACTGCAAAACAAAATAGACTCGTGCCCAAGTTTGAACTTTTCTTTCATTTTTTTTCCTGCGTTTTTCTTATTTTTCCCGTTCCGTTCTCACTCCATGGACATTTGAAGAAAAGAACAGGAAACATTGAGGAACCGCCCCGCTGCTTTTTCTACAGTTGCCACCTCTCGCTTTTCTTTTCTTTATGCTACTACAAAAACGCAAGAGCAAGTTTCAATGCAAACTGTGAAGGATGGCGAAAGCGAGGAAATGACTTTTAGTGTGGTGGACCTTTTGCCAGATGAGGTGTTTTGCCTTATTCTATCTTGGGTGCCGAAGGAGAGCGTTGCGCCGACCTCCAGGACCAGCCGCCGCTGGTACTCCTGCAGCCCTTCTCACCTCAGGAACAAGTTCTCCATTCGATGGGCCTGCTCGTCATTCGCTTCCTTGCAGTGGGCCTGCCTTCAACAGGGCTATTATTGGGACCTGTGGACCTGCCAGCAAGCCGCAGCCAACGGTTGTGTGGAAGCGCTGCGTTGGGCGCGTTGCCATGGCTGTGCATGGAACGAGTGGATCTGCCAAGCTGCAGCACGGAACGGGCACTTGGAGGTGCTGAAGTGGGCGTATTACAATGGCTGTCCCTGGGACGCGTGGACGTGCGCCTCCGCCGCTGAGGGTGGCCATTTGGATGTGCTGAAGTGGGCAAGGGCAAACGGGTGCCCATGGGACGGCAACACTTGCATCTGTGCTGCCGAGAACGGGCACGTGGAAGTTCTGGCCTGGGCTACAAACAACGGGTGCCCTTCGGATGAAGACGTGGTATACCTCGCTGCCAAGAACGGCCATTTGGGAGTGTTGAAATCGGTGAACCAGGCGTCGCTCCTCGGTAACTCAGACATTTGTGCTGCCGCAGCTTCGAATGGACATCTGGAAGTGCTGAAATTCGCGATAGAAAACGGGTGTCTTTGGGGTTTGGAGACTTGTTTGATGGCTGCCGCCAATGGACATTTGGAGGTGTTGCAGTGGGCGAGAGAGACCGGGTGTCCTTGGGATGAAGAGACATGTGCTCGCGCAGCCAGGAACGGGCACTTGGGGGTGTTACAGTGGGCGAGAGAGAACGGGTGCCCGTGGAATGAAGAGACATGTGCTTGTGCTGCCAGAAACGGACACCTGGAGGTTTTGAAATGGGTAAGAGAGCACGGGTGCCCCTGGGACAGCCGAGTGGGCAAGTGGGCCGCTGAGAAGGGACATTCCGAGGTGTTGAAGTGGGCAAGAGAGAATGGGTGCCCCTGAAACAACGCTTCTGTTCTCCTGTCCCGCAACCGGGTGTCGACAGAAATTTTTGCTTTAATTAATTTAAAGCAATACCACTTTTGATTTTTGATTGGGGATTTGAAATTTTAGATCATTCATTTATTGGTCGATCCATTCGCCCGCGGAATTTCCCGGCAGAAACAGAAGAAAAGCAACAAAGCAACCAACAAAACGGAAACAGAAGAGGGAGAAAAACAATCGAAAAAGAGGCCTTTCTGTTGTTGGGAGTGAAAGCTAAGCGGTGCAAAAAAAAAAAAAACAGCTAGAGCGTTTTCAACGAAAAGAGACTGACTTGCTGTTTGTTTTCTCTCTCTCTCTCACTCCTTTTTTTGTGGGGAAGTGAAAACAAAAAAAGAGTAGTGGTGAAACAGACGGATCGATCGAACAGGCAGAGAAGAAGTTCCAACAAAAAAAAAATGGGTGCTTGGATTACCAAAGTGATGAACATGTTTGCGCCGAAAAACGGGGAAGAAGCCAGGCTGCTCATGGTGGGCCTGGACGCGGCTGGCAAGACCACCATCCTGTACAAACTCAAGTACGGAGTGGAGCAGATGTTCAGGAATGACATCGTGGTGACCACCACCCCTACCGTGGGCTTCAACGTGGAGATCCTTACCTACAACAACGTCAAATTCACTGTGTGGGACCTTGGTACGCACTATTCCTTCCTGTTGCTACCTGTTTGGTAGCGTTACTTTTTTGTTTGAGTCATCTTTTGAGAACAGTGCCCGTTTTTTTTTCTCCTTCTCTTCTCTTCTCTTCTCTTCTCTTTCTCATTTCTTATTTTTCTTTTTCTTTTTGTTCTTTTTTCTTTCTTCTTTGTTCTTTTTATCTCTCTCTTTTGTTCTTACCTTCTCATGTACGTTTATTTTATTTAAAAAAAAAAACAAAAGGAGGACAAAAACGGATAAGATACATGTGGAGACATTACCTCGAGAACACGCAAGGCCTCATCTTCGTTATTGACAGCGCGGACCAGGATCGGTTCCTCAACAATCCAAAGTGCCCCGAAGGCTCCGTCAGCGAGGAGCTCAACAATCTCTTGCAAGAGGACGCGCTGGAGGGCGTTCCTCTTCTCATCTTTGCCAACAAACAGGACCTCGAGAACGCGGTGAACCCAGCTCAACTCGCGAATGTTCTTCAACTTTACTCCATTCTTGATCAGGAGCATGAGAAAGAAAAACTGGATGAAGAAGGAGAAGGAGAAAATAGCAACAAGAAAGAAAGAAGCAAGCCACGACAGCGACGGGAATGGAAAGTTCAACAAGCCATTGCAAAGGATGCAGAAGGATTGAGAGAAGGATTGGAATGGCTGGCTGAGGTCATGAAGAAGAGAAGAGAAGCCTCTGAAGGCAGAAAACGAGGACAGGGAGTGCTTCAGAAACTTAGAAAAGTTTCTTATCCCACTCTCTCTTCCTTTTCCTCCTCCTCTTCCTCTTCCTCTCCCTCCTCATCACCTTCGACGTCCTCATCCTCGGAGGGAAGCACCTCTGATGACAACAGCAGCAAAAGCGTTTCCAGTGGAAGCAGCAGCAGCAGCTCTTCGAAGCTCGAGGCCGGCAAAGCAGGAACCCAGTGAACAGTTTTGTTTTTTTTTTTTCCTTGTTATTATGTGTTTCCATGTTCCTGTAAATACAGCGAGAGAGAGATAGAGAGAAAGATAACACACGTTCCTTTTCATCTTCACCCCTAATTACTCCTTCTACCCCACCATTCCCACCATTCCCACCATGCACATTGTTTTTTTTTTGGTGTTGTTCTGGTCAAAGACAACAAACGTCTACCTACGCACACACACAAAAGACTTGACAAGAACCACACCAAACAAGCACAGAGAGAGAGAGAGAGAGAGAGAGAGAGAGAATGAACAAGAACAGCCTCAGCCTTGTCTTGCTTCTGCTTGCCGCTGCATCGTCGCTGCTGATGATGATGCAGGCGGTTCCCGTTGCAGCTGCTGCGCCTCGTTTCCCCACGCAGTACAGCTACCGAGAGGTGGCCAGCAGCGAGCCCACGGCCCTGACCCTCACCCGCGTCTTCTACGACGGCCAAAACTTTCGTGGCAGGGTGCAGGTGACCAGCCCCTACCCCATCGACCAGTACCTCTTCTGCAAGGAGGGCAAGGTGTCGGCCTGGAAGGTCCTCCCTGGGCAAGGCTGCCAGAAGAAGGTCTACGAGGCGGCCTCCTGCCAGGAGGGCTTCCCGTTTTACTGGAGCGGGGAGACGGCATTGCGGACGGTGGACTTTGCCAACACGGTGGGCAGCCCCAACGGCACCTACGCGTCCAACGCCACGGTCAAGTGCGGGGACTACCAGGACTGCCCCGTGTACAGCAGGCCGGAAAGCAGGTGCGAGGGCAAGAAGGAGGACTACCGCTCTTCTTTCGTGCTGAGGCCCCTCACCGCCGTCGCGGGTGAAGGCCAAGGGCTGTACGCTCCTTGGCTGTTTGACAAGGTGGTCGGCTTCTGGCCGTGGAACGTTTGCACCGTCATGAAGCAACGCGCGGCGTTCGTGGACTTTGAGGTCGGCCCCCCCTCCAAAGCCGACATCGAGGAGGCCCTGCAGTCCGCCTGTTTCTCCAAGTGAAGAAAAAAAGAATAAACAAATCCTTTTGCCGATCTTGTTTTTTGATTTTCAGCCAATCAATGGTTGAGATCAGCAGATTTTTTGATTTGGTATTGGTTTGATCTATAGCTTGCGTCACATTCGTTATACGACCGAAAGAAAACGGAATGGAAAAAGAAAAACAACGGCGAGGAGAGGATAAAAGGCACTAAACGTTACCGGTGTTAAAGCTTTTTTTTTCCTCTCTCTCCCTCTTCCGTCACTTTTGTGTTTTACTTTTTGTCTACCCTACACTTCGCTCATAGCACACGCACGAAGCAACAAATGACAAACACGCCGGCGTTCTTGCTCTGCGCGCTGTGCTGCCTGCTGGCGGCTTCACTCTGCGCTGCCATCCCGACCACCAACCCCGACACCCTAAAGCAGCTTTCTCTCTCCCTTCCCTCTGTGGACGCTAAACAAGCTCCTGTTTGGCCTTTTGAGGTATTTTTTACAAAAAAACATCTTTTTTTTTTGACACTTTCTGTTAACTTTTGTTTTCCTCCAGTGGAACGCCACTCTTATCAAGATCAATCCCGTCACCAAATGGATCTGGTGGAACAAGCTCTACTACGACTATCCCAACAACCTGGCCAGGTTCGACTTTTACCCGACCTACTACTCCACCAACGAGACGTGGAACCTCACCTGCTCCATCCTCTTCCGGGACAACAAGATCTATATGTTCGACCCCTCCAAAGAGGCCTGCGCCATTACCACAAGGGGCATTGGCGTCAGTACGTTGTCCCTATTTCATACATGTTTTCTTTCTTGTCGTTTCTTTCATTCATTCATTCTTTCATTCATTCTTTCTTTCTTTCTTTCTTTCATTCATTCTTTCTTTCTTTCTTTCTTTCTTTCTTTCTTTCTTTCTTTCTTTCTTTCTTTCTTTCTTTCTTTCTTTCTTTCTTTCTTTCTTTCTTTCTTTCTTTCTTTCTTTCTTTCTTTCTTTCTTTCTTTGCTCTTCTTTCAATTGTTTTTTTCTTACTTTAAGTTCTCCTTTCTCTCTCTCTCTCTCTCTCTCTCTCTCTCTTCTTCATTCTTTGGGTGATGCCAATTGCAACACAAATAAAAAAAAACCAGTCTCTCCATGGTGGCTAAAGTCAGCAACCTACAAAGGAACAGTCCTCTTCAAAGGAATGTACTGTGAGCGATGGAGGTTGGAGGAGCTGGCCATCGACTACATCGCGCGAGTGGATGACATCCGCACCCCTGTCCGAAGCTATAACCAAGTGGAGGATCCAGGAGCCACCGACTATGTGGACGTGGTGTTGGGTCCACAGAATCCCTCCCTGTTTGAATTGCCTTCTTACTGCAGCGAGAACAAGTTGAAGGATGATGTCTCTTGTCCTCCATTTTAGAACAACCCCAATTGATGCTGCTTGTAGCTCTCTCTCTCTCTCTCTCTCACGTTATCAAGTTATTTATGGTCATTATTGGAGCAAACGAGCAAACAAAGAACAGACCCTTGTGCTCCCTGAGCCATCTTCCACGCATGAGTCTGCGCCGATGGAGCCAGCAGGACTGCTCAAGCCCGCAGGACAGTACTGACACACAAGCTCCTCCGTAGACCAGTACTCGCCTGCTTGACAAGCGCCACATCGAGGCTCCACCAAAGGAAAGAGGACTTGGACTGAGTCACCGCAGTCGTAGCCACAAAGGTTCCTGCCAATGAGCCTGGCCTTTGGGTGGGCACATTCGTTGCTGCAGGTGCCCGTGGCATCCAGGACGAAGTTTGCCTTGCACCCTGTGAGTTAACAAAAGATAAGGAAACAACACGAAGAAAGGAGAGAGAGAGAGAGAGAGAGAGAGAGAGAGAGTATTGTTGTTAAAGAAGTTACTCACGCAACACTGCCATGAACTCCCAGTTCAGAGGGAAGTAAACGCTTCCATCGGCTGCGATGGAAATGGATTGAAAGCTAACAGGTTTGGTTTCGCTAAAATGCCACATCACCTCAAAGTTCTCCAAGTCCACAGCCACAATGAGGTCTGGAACGGAAAGGTAGTACACTCCATCCGCTGAGGTTGCTCCTGGGGAGTTGAACGAGCTTGAAGAGATTGACCCTTCAAATGCTTTCAGAAAATGCACTTGTTCCCCGGTGTGAGGGTCGAGACCAACCACCACCAAGGAGTCATTCTGGGATTCTTGCCAATGGGTGACGATTGTTCTGAGAGTTGTGGGACAAGGCTCGTGTCAGTGAACGCAATCGGCGTAGAAAATAGGGACAGAGAGTGAGGCAAACCCATCCAAGGGACTTATAGTTGGGACCTGTTTCTCCGCGTAATAATACCCATCGCCTATGGCAGTGGCCCAGACCACTTCCCCATTGCTTGCGTCCAACGCCACCACCCCACCGAAAACCAATGGCTTCATGGTGCAAACGAACCATAAGTATAGATAGATAAAGAGAGAGAGAGAGAGAGAGAGAGAGAGAGAGAGAGAGATGAGACGAGATGAGGAGAGAAGAACAAGACAGCCTTGATACAAACCACAAACAGGAGACCGCTGTCTTCTGAGAGAGAAGGAGCACCTCCCAAGTTGTACAAGCCGTTCAAAGAGGGAAGAGGATCCAGCTCAGTCATGGAACGGTTCCACCGAAGCTCATTCTCGGGAAGCCGAACAGCGAAGACCGTCCCGCTTTCATCCGACTCGGAGAAGTAGAAAAAGTTGCCCTGCCCGTCCGTTGCAGGTGTGCAGAACTCCACAAAATTGTCCACTTGAGGCCATAGCCTAGCAGCACCATTGGAGGCTTGCAGCTGCAGGTCGAAATCAAAGGCCATCAACTCTCCATTGGAGTTTAGCACGTAGATCATTCCTTCCACTTTACGGTTTTGTTATGTATTAGAATTCCTTTTAGCTCTTGTACCAAACAACTTACCTACAGTTGCGGAGGACCCATGTAGAGTCCATTCGAGCGGAGACCACGAGGTAGAGAGGACAGTGTGAGAATCCAGATCGAGCAAATCCAAGGAGGATTTGGAGAGGAGCAGCACTTTGCCGTCGTCACTCAGTGCAGGCGTTCCAAAGTGCTCCGCTGTTTGTAGCTGGGCGGAGTTCCAGTCGCCTGTGCGGTTGAGCTGATAGAGGGTTTTAATGGCTGGGAAGTAACTATTGCCATGTTGGTCATGCGCTGCTCCTCCGTTCTTCCACTCCGCCTCGAATAACGCAACATACTACCAAAAGACAAAACAAAACAAGAGTTAGTCGGTAAAATAACAAAGGAAGTGATACAAAGCATTACGAACTTCTGTATTGTGGAGTGACCGGATGCCACCCGTCGAAGGGTGCACATTTGAATTCCTTAGGTCAGCATGCGCTTTGCTCCAACCACTAGCAAGCCCTTGGCCTTGGACCACTATTGCCAACGCGTACACGAGGGACACACAAAGGAAGAGCGCCTGCATCCTCTTTCACGTTTGGTTTGTGCTGTTACAATAAATCCCTCAAAGGGGAATGAACACCCCGAAGCGGTCCAAAATTGCATTACCTTGGGTCACATGGTCCGTTGTGAAGGAACCTATATTAACATATTACCTCCGTCTCTTAGGCGGTCAACTTAAAACAAAACTGTTCATTATATGCGTGAGGTGATCAGTGTCGACACCATAGAGGCGTAAGAAAGAAAGCTAGGAGGCAAAACGAATGGCATGCATGCAACGCAAAGAGGACGAAGAAGTCGTTGACAAGTGTTGGGTGGAGGAGGAGTTACCTGACGAGCTTCTTAGTTACACCTTTGAATTGCTGCCCAAAGATATGGTGGCAATAGCTGCCAGGACCTGCAAGCGGTGGTACTCCTGCTGTCCCGAACAACTACGAAGCAAGCTTTCTGTGAGCGGAGCCTGCAGCTCCATGTCCCTGTTGCGGTGGTCGTTGCAGAACGGCTACCGCTTGGGCGAGAACTCTAGCGTGGCTGCCGCTGCCAACGGCCAGCTGGAGGTGCTCCGCTGGCTGTTCTCCTGGCCCTATTGCCCATACGATGCTACTTTGGTGTGCTTCGCGGCAGCTACCCACGGGCACCTGAAAGTGCTTAAGTGGTTGCGACAGCGACACATCTGCAGGAAGAACACGTCCACGGGGTGGATGGCAGAAGCAGCCAGGCATGGCCATTTGGAAATACTGCAATGGGCTCGTGCAGAGGGCTTTCCCTGGCCAAGCCAGCACGGGCTGCCTTTATGCGCCATTGCGGCAGCATCCAGAGGCCACTTGGAGGTGCTCAAGTGGCTCAGAAGGAACCGTTGTCCTTGGGACCATTGGACCTGCCACCAGGCAGCTGCTGGAGGACATCTGGAGGTCTTGCAATGGGCCGTTGAGAACGGGTGCCCCTGGGACAAAGCATCGTGCCACAACGTTGCTGTCCTCCGTGGCCATACGGAGGTGGCGCGGTGGCTTGGCTAATCCCTACAAGGCGCAGGCCCTTACAGGATCTTTCTCCATAATGATAAACTTATTTCATAATTAAGCAGATCGCTCAATGATTCGTTACGCCCCATCTTGCTTTATAGCCAAACTACAAATGCCCCAGTTTCAGTGCACCATCCAGTTTTGACGAGCATTGAAAAAATAGAACAAACAAAAGAATGAAGCTCCCGTTGCTGCTGTGGCTTGCGCTTTGGGCCGGAGGTGCTCTCAACCTGTTTGCTGCTGATGCCTTGGTCCGAGGTAAACATTCCTCTTTTGAACTCGCTATTTTTTTTCTTTTTCTGTGTCCTCTAACGCCCCGTTTTTTATTTTCAAATAATAACAGAAGTGTGGATCGTTGCCAACCAAACGAGCTGTCCTCCGGAAGCAGAAGGTGCTTGCTCGAGCACAATTGCCGAGGCCGTTGGTACTAAACCAAAAACCTTGCTTATTTTTACCCTTTGTTACGTCCAAGTTTTCTAACAGTTATTTATGTTTGGTTTGTTGTGTTTTGTTGTGACGTTAAGTCGGTGTTGTAAACGAACCCGTTGTGTTGCACCTTACTCCCAACAATTACTCTTCCTTGTACTCAGAACTTTCACCCACTTATTATGTGATAATTATGTAAGTTTGACTACTGCTTTTTGAACTTATTGTTGACTCTTGTTCTTCATCTCCTTCTGCTTCTTCTTGTTCTTGTTCTTCGTTCTTCTTCTTCTTCTTTTTCTTCTTCTTTTTCTTCTTCTTCTTCTTCGTTCTTTTTAACGTTTTGTAACTAAACACAAAAAAAATACAGTGGAGAAGGAGCACAGCCGTCTGACGTTGTTATTCAAGGGTGTACTACCACTGGTGGTATTTCGGCGAGTTGGAGCTTTAGCAACGTGTGGCTAGCAGGACCTTGTACATGGTCAGCCGTCCTTGAAATGCGTGAGAACACTTCGCTCACGCTGCAAAACGTTTACATCCAAAACGTTGACAAAGCGGCCATCAGCATGGGGGAAGGAGCTATCCTTACGACCGACAACCTTGCCGTTGGTCCTTCATCAAATGCTGGTTAGCATGCCGATGCCTTCTTAGTCTCTGATTCTCTCTCTTTCTCTCTTTCTCTCGCTCTCTGTATGCTGATAACGTATATTTCATTACTCGGTAAGTCATATTGAAGGACGGGGCGTTGTGGGAGAGCAACAACAATGTGATCATTCATGGAGATCAACTAATTCGTGCGTTCTCTCTTTCTTTCTTGTCCATTGCTCACGTTTATACGTTTATTATTGTTGTTTGTTTTGTTAAATCTCTGGTTTTCGTTCTTCCGTTCGGGTTGTGAAGCCAACGCTGCGGTTGTAGTTAGCCCTGACGCACACTGGCACAGCAAAGGTCTTGTGAAGTTTGTGGGTACGCCTGAAAGAGGTAACGTATCTGACTTCTTCTCAATCCTTCTCCTTCTCACTCCTCCTCCCTACTCCTCCTTTTCCTTTTCCTTCTCCTATAATTTCTCTGCTAGTAAGCTTATCTTCACTTTGGTTTCTCTGTGTAAAGGGGTTTATTTGTCCCACAGCAAATGGATTTCAGATGGTGAGGTTGCCTTTGAAGGTGGAAATCGATGTAAGTTCACTTCTCACCTATCTTTGTCTTCTCCAATAATTATCATTCGACCATTGAGCTTCTTTTTCTTGGTTTAGCTGTAGAACTGTTGAATGCTGAATGGCTACAAAATGGGAGAGTTAGCTTTGCTGACAACAGTGGCTCTTTCCTTGGTACGTATCCTGTTCATGTGTAGTCCTTGCCTCTCAAAAATGACTGACTTTTGACCTTATCACCAGTCCAACTGGACTCTTCCAAATGGTACAGCAACGGGCCTGTTGCGTTGTTGGATGGGAACGTTATAGCTGGTACGCCACATATTTTCTTTATTGCCGTTGAGTTGTGTCGCTCTTTTCTGATTTGTTTTGGACCACAGAGGATGGGGCACTCTTCAGCCTGCGATCTTCAGAGCTGATCCTCTCTTACACCCTTCACACTGGGCAACCTTCCAACGTGCCTGTCTTCCTTTGTGAATCTTCCTCAGCTGTCTGGGGTCCATGGAAGCTGGGCCAGAGGGACTGCCAAATGACCATCCTCCCTACGGCTGCATGGCAACCCAACCCAACCCACCTGGTGGTCTCCGACAAGAACAAACAGAAGAAAGTGGTCCTCTTCGAGGCCAGACCAGAGCGATTCTCTGTTCGTTTCGATCCTCTTCCAGAGGGACAGTTTCCGTTGAAGCTCACCACAAACGGCCTGCCCATCGGCGATCCTTCTGTTTCCTTGGAGGAAAACGTGATAAACGTGCAACCAGGACAATCGCAAGCAGACTACACCCTCTCCATCCAAGACACCTCTTCCACCAAGTCATTCTCCGTGATGATTGAACCCACTGCTGGGGAAACTCCGTCCCACGTTCTTCAATCCGACAACTTCAAAATGGATGTGGTGGTGACCTCTGCATTGCGTTTGACCTCCGCGGCTGTGGCTTTCCCAGAGGGCACCCCTGACTTTGTGTTTGGAGCCTTTGCTCCTCCTGATGATGATCCCCAAAACCCTGGCGCAACTGCGTCTCTTCGAGCCTTCTTCTTGGAGTTTGTGGAGAAGGACCCTTCTGAACAAGCGGTGCTCACCGTTTCTCTGGCCGAGGTGATGTGGGACAATGTCGTGGATTCTGCCTCTGGAGAGACGGTCTTCTCCACCAACTTGAACGTGTCTCATGGGGCCTCCACAAGAATGGAAGTGCGGTTCCGAGCGGTTGAAGCCGGAGGAGCAGTGGAGCTGCCAGACGGATCGGTTTTGGAGTTTGGGGTGGACAGCTTGAAGTGGACGTTGGTGTTGGAGGATTGGCCGTTTGCCGATGAGAACAACGTGTTGGAGCTGCACACCACCCTTCGCACAGGAGAGGCCCAATGGTTGAGCATCACCGAGAACAAAGACGAGGAAGGGGAGGAGAGCATTCAACAGGAGTTCGAGCTGGAGGCCGAGCACAGTTCGGCTTTGTTGCGCGTGCTGTCGATCGCTTGGGCGGAGGAGGACTTTGCAACAGCATTGCAGGTGGGAGTGGTGGTGGAGGCCTCGCAGCAAGAAGCATCAGATGTGGAAGTTGTGTTCACTTTGCCTCATTTCCAACACTCTCTGAGGTACGATCCTGATGTGTCCGTTTTGTTGGCGTCCGAAGGAGGTGAAGATGGTGATGGTGGAGAGGATGCAGATGAGGAGGATGACGATGGAGTGTTGGTGATTGTGTTGCCGGTGGTGTTGGGAGTGGTGGTGTTGGCGGTGGTTGTGGTGATCGTGACGGTGGTGCTGGTGCAGAGGAGAAGGAGCAAGAAAGATATATCCAGTTCTGCCGAAGTGGTCAACTTCGAATAATCCACACTCAAATGCGCAACGCCTCTTTTTCTCTATGGTCGCTTCTCTTTCTCTCTCCATCCAGTAAACTGAATAACAAACAACACGTTCTACAAGAGTTGTTTTTTTCTTTGTATAAAACAAACCTACATTTTTTTTCTGCTGTGTTTGTGTCTTCTTGTTCTTTATCTCCTTCTTCTTCTTTCTTCTTTTTTCTTCTTTTCTTCTTTTCTTCTTTCTTCTGTTTTTGTTAAACCTGAGTCTTCCTCTTGACCAACTCGAGGATCTCATCCTTGAATCTCTGGACGAGCTGTTGCTTCTCCAACTCGAACGAGGAAAACTTGGCCTCCAGCTGCGAGATGATGGCCGCCCATTCCGCATCGTCGCTCGCCAGTTTTGCTGTCCCCATTAGTTCCTCCGCGTCTGTGGAAGGAAAATGGATCGTTTGTGGCGGTGCGGTGGTCGTGGCGGCTGCGATTTGTTTCATCAACTCGATCTCCTGCAACAGGAACAGGTTTTGGTTGTGCACGCTGTTCATTTGCATCCACAGCACAAAGCTCATGCCCAGCATGAAGAAGATGAAGGTGGCCAGGCCCACCACCATCAGCGGGGCTGCGTTGAAGAGCGAGGCAATTCCGCTTGTTGGCTTGTGTTGATGGTGATGAGAACGAGAGGGATGAGAAGAAGCACCGGGAGCAGCAGAGGAGGCGGAGGAAGGTGATGTGTCTTCATCCTCTTCGGCAGAGTTTTCGCCATTGGTGGAGGAGCTACCGCGTCGTGGTTTGGGTTTGAGCTTTTGGTAGGCCATTTCCATCCATAGGTCGGTGTAGTCCGTCATTCCTTTGATGGACCCTTTTTCGACAATTGCTTTTTTTGTTTGTTTGTTTGTTTGGTTTTAAGAAGGGTTAACAAGAAGCATGATCAAAGAACGAAAGAAAGAAAAAGAGGACAGAAGAAGGAGAACGGGAGAGAGAGAGAGAGAGAGAGAGAGAGAGAGAGAGATTACATTTAACAAGGGGAGGTTTTGTTTTCCATTCGATGTAGCCCCAAATTTTAACGTCTGTTTGGCCATCCATCTCCTTGCATTCCCACATGGACCTTGAATTAAAGTCAGCAGAGTAAGGCACCCCCGATTGTTCGGAACATGTAAACATTATCAATACTCTGTTTTGTGACAAGAAAAATTAGATTCTGAAAAAAACAAGATAGACGATAAGGCACAAAGAATAGGAAGAAAGCCAACCCTTCAGGAGTCATGTATGCTTTTTGAGTTTGGTGAACTTTACAAACGCCTTTAACAATCTTCGATTTGACATCCAGAGACACGTCCAAAATCCGGACCAGATGAGGCTTTCCTCCTTCTTCGCTTTTTGTCCATTGCCCCATTGTTATGTCTTGTGTTTGATATATATTGTTAGTGGAGAAAACACCGATAAAACTATAAATTAAGGAAATAAAGAAATAATCGTACCATGATCTCCATTTTTTTCGTGTGCTTCAACCGCGTGATTCGAATCATTGCTAAAGAAGAGGTGCCAAAACTTGGCAATACTGATGGGAAACACAGTAGCTCTCGTCGGTGGCTTCTCGTAGTTTGGCGGCATTGGCTCCACCGATTCAGGAGAGGTCGGTGGAAGCTCTATTTCCGACTCCTGAATGGAGCTGGCCAAGTCATCAACCTCACCTTCACCCTCTTCCCAATCCTCGCCTCGTGCGTTGGTAGACTTTGACACTGACTCCAATGAAATGTCTTTGAGGGTTTTGTTCGCTCGTATTTCGTCCAAATTTATAGACTTCGGAGTAGGAGAGAGAGAGAGAGAGAGAGAGAGAGAGAGAGAGAGGAAAGGATGAATAAGAAATAAGAAGTTTGGAAAACGGCATTAATGATAAACGAAGGGATGCGTACTGTGTCTCCTTGGGCATATCTCCAAACGAGATAGAGGATTTTAAATGTTCGTATGCGATGTGTGAAATGGCTCACTTTGCACTGAACAAAAAAAAAGTGTTAAACAAGCTAGAAAACACACACACACACACACACACACACACACACACCTTTCGCTCTTTGTTGTCTTTGGTGTAAGTGAGACGAATAGAATGTGGTTGCAGCTCTATGGCACTGATCTCGCTGAAGGCTACCGTTTTCTGGAAAGGAAAACAAGTCAATACTCATGTTGATTGAATGTGAATCTTTCTTTCTTGCTGGTGCTCTTGCGAACCTTGATACGGTTTGAACTGGAAGCGAAACAGACAAAGTTGGGGAATATGTAAAGATTGCTGTTGAGTAGTTTGGATGTCAGTAAAACAAAAAAGGAAGAGCAGAGAGCGCGAGAGAGAAGAGGAGAGAGAGAGAGAGAGAAAGCGGGGAGAGAGAGAGAGAGAGAGAGAGAGAAAGCGGGGAGAGAGAGAGAGAGAGAGAGAGAGAACCCGTGGTGCAGAATACCAGTGTGCCATACGCAGTGAATAGGAGCTGTAAGTTGTTGAACAAGTAAATGAGTTCCTGCGCACAACGTTCTTTCCTCTCACTGCAATACGTACGCTTAACAGGATCCGACACATCCTCTTCCGGGAGTCCAAACTTCACACTGAGTATCGTGGCCTGATCCATTTCCTTCTTGCTCACCTTCCTCAAGGAAGCAGTGGAGGTCAGGTTGCCGCTCACATTTGGGCTCTTGTTGCTCTTCTGGTTGGCGTTGCTGCTCTCCATCACCTCCAACAGTCGGGTGGGGCTGGAGCCCAACAGCACCTCCTCGCCAGCGCTGTTCTTCTTGCCTCCCCCTGTGGAGGCTTTGGCGGCGGTGCGAGCCGGCAGCACCGGAGAGGCCGTGGAGGGTCGTCTCATCCGCAGCGAGCCCGACGCGCTGGCCTGGTTGCTGCCAGAGTCGTTGCCGCTGGTGCTTCCATTGCCATTGCTGCTGGTCACCGCCAAAGAGTGCCTTCTCCCCTCTCCGCTGCTGGCCTCTTTCTTCATATCAATCTGAGACACTGCTCGTGAAAGAAAAAGAACTGAAAACAGCGTGTTTTAGAGAAGATAAAAACGAAAGGGTGCAGGGTGTTGGTGAAAGTGCGTAGAAAGAAACAAAAACACAACACAACAAAGGGTACGTACAGTGGGTGGCAAATCGAGAAAAACAAAAGAGTTATTCCCTGCGGTATGCTATGTTATTTTTTCAACTTTTCTTTGCTTGCTCGCTGGGGCCAACAGGACCAATTTATCACAAACAAGCAAAAACAGGGGTAGCCCAACAACCCCCAAAAAAAAAATGGTTGACCGAAATAAAACAAAACACACAACCACACCTGTACAGCTAACCTGAGTTGGTTGGCTTTGGTTTTTTATTTTTTGTTTGCTGGGTGTTGTCTGTTCTCTCTTTTTTTTTTTTTTTTCTCACCTCCTCTTCTGCTCTTGTTTTGAAGGTTGGCAAAAAAACTGCCAGTCTTCTAACTTTTCCACCTCCCTCCTCCTCCTCCTCGGCCCACCGACGTAGCGGCGACGGAAGCGCTGTTGCAACGAACGCACCCGCGGGTTGTTCCTTCGGGCTTTTTATTTGCTATCGGCTTATTATTTCAAAGCGAGGATCCAATGGTGGAGCGGATAAATATCCGATAAACTGATCGAAGATAAGGAGGGGAAGCCAAAACAAAAAAATGTTGTGCGAAGTGGGATTTGAACCCACGCATCCGAAGATACTGGTGCCTTAAACCAGCGCCTTAGACCGCTCGGCCATCCGCACTCAGTGATTCTGCAAGCAAGAATCGAGGTTCCCATAGGACGAGGAGACACTGGCTGGATGCGTGGCAAGGGATGATTGGCTGGGTGGTTGCGTGGCAGGCAGTAGCAGGGAGGAGACAGTTTCGTGTCTCAGTTTGCTTTAGTTCGGAGTGATTGTGGAGGTCTTCGTGCGGGAGATTGCCCACCCGCCCACCCATGAGCAGCGTGGCCATTGTGTTTACCTCCTTCTGCATCTGGTGTCTTCTCAGGGCTCCCATGTGGAGCGTATGTCCTGTGTTGTTTAGTGAACAAAGGCAGTGTGAGATGCGCTTGAAGTTGGTGATGTCTGTGGTCCCATAGAGCGAGAGACAAGGAGGTCCATGGGGGATGATCAAGATCACGCAAGCTTTTGCCCATCCTCAAAGGCCTTCAACGCTATCACAGCAAAACCAATACGAGGGGCAATTAGTGTGTTGGGGTGTGCCTCGACGAAAAGGGAAGCAAAAAGGGGATGATCATACCGGAAGCGAAGCTCCGTGCTGCCACCTTGGACTTTTTGAGGCCGCTGTGCCTGGCGGTGGGCATCTCCGACGGAGCGCTAACCCCGCGTGGTATTTTGAGAGAAGCAGAAGAGAAAATAAAAACAACCAAGTCCAAACGGAACAGGGTCGTGCAGGGAAAAAAGAGTGAGTGATGCAAAATAGGGGAGCGAAAGTAGCGCTCCGACGAAGGGAACAAGCCGGAGATCGTCCAACGGCTTGTTAATTTCTTTCTGTCGAAGGAGGGGCAAGAGCACCAACAACAGCAAGGAGGAAGAAAGCGACCTCGTAGCGAGGGGGAGAAGGAGAAAGAAGTAGACGAGGGGCAGACCTCTGAAGACCAGAACAAGAGAGCGGCCTTAGGGATTAAAAAGCTGGGGAAATTGGCTAGAACAGTGGCCGAGTTTCCCTTGGATGAAGTAGCGGACGAGGTCAGCCGATTCCCTTTCGACAGCATAGCAGACGCTGTGGAGAACGTCATGACCACAAACGACGTAAGTTTTTTTCAGTGTTGTGTTTACTTGCTCGGCCCAACAACTCATTCTATCCTACCCAGCTTTTGCAAGACATTAATCGCAAGCTCGACGGGCTAACGGCAGCGGTGGAAGGTACCAATGCAAAACTGGACGCAGCGGTGGAAGGTACCAACGCAAAACTGGACGCAGCGGTAGAAGGTACCAACGCAAAACTGGACGCACTTGATGCGCGAATGGAGGTGCTGACTAGGACCTTACTCGCCCCCACCCTTCGCCCTGTGGCCACTGCAGAGTCTTTGGAAGAAAACAGGCAAGCGCTAATGTGCGTATGCCTACTGGTTGACTCCCGATTGTGAATCACTCACACAGTTTCCGTCCGCATTGCAGTGCGGAGAGGGCCACACACCAGCAGTAAGGAAGCGTGCCTGCAAACCCAGACCGGTCATATCCTCCCAATGCTTTGTCCTGCTCCTGCAGCTCACCCAAATGGTACCATTCCCGCTCACACCAGCTACAAACCATTTCAGCCCAGCTGCTGTTCTTCCCCACTTCTTTGCATATTGTAAACAAGAAAAATAAAGCAAAAAAAACTCACATCGCACACTCTCTCCGCCATGTGGTGATGATTTGTCCCTGCTCATGCCACCTTGCCTTTCTTATTGTTTTAAACAAAAGACAATCTGCAAGACAAACAAACCATCAAGCTGCTCTCCCGCTACTGGTCTTGTTTGCTGCAAAAATGATCGCGGGCCTGGAGAAAGTAAGTAAGTCTTATTATTTTTCTATGGTACAATGTTTTTGATTAGTTCTTGTTCTTCTTCTTGTTCTTCTTCTTCTTCTTCTTTTTCTTCTTCTTCTTCTTCTTCTTGTTCTTGTTCTTCTTCTTGTTCTTCTTCTTCTTCTTCTTCTTCTTCTTCTTCTTCTTCTTCTTCTTCTTCTTCTTCTATGGCCGTCTATTGTGCGCATTTTGCTGCGCAATAGCTGGTCTTATGAAGCCACGGAGAAAGTGGCGTAGAGTCCGGCATCGTTGTGGTCCCAACACACCAACAGCTCGTCCCCAAAGCTGGCGATGCCCTCGGGAGAGGAGAACGAGGTGGGCTTCTCCTTATTATCTGCCAGTGCCTTGCGAAGGGCTTTGGCCTGCTTGGCCTCCATTCCCTCCACCCCAAAGTCTTTCCTTCGGAGGTTCATGTGGTCTATCTTATGTATCGGTATTCTTGGGATGGCCAATACCTGCTTGTATGCGGATGATGGAACAACGTACGCTCCTTCTGTTGGTTTACATATCTTTTAAAACAAGAAGTGTTGGTAAGAGCAGAAAAAATTAACGAAAGTAGACGATAGATAAGCAAAAGAATGAAGAAGTGAAGAGGAAACGCAGCAAAGAATACTGGTAGTAAAGAGGGAATCAAGAAGGCGTTACCTCCACAAGATCGCAGGCGTAAACAGGATAAGCGGTAATGGCGGAGTCGGCTTTGTCCTGCCACAAGGGTCCGGCCAACACCAACAAACGGCCTTCGCCACCCACCCACAGGCACATGTCACGAATGGAATAGCCGTTAAAGTCAAGTATCTTTGGGGGTTGAAGGTTCCATTGTTGGGGATCCTTTAGAGAGCCATGAGGAATGTTTACCGGGATGATGAGAGCCTTCTTGTCCAGTGTGATGGGACCTCTCATACCCAACAAAAGGGCGTGGGAACCTTTTTTAATGTTTGTTTGATAAGTTACAAAGGTGAATATTAAAGGAAACGAAGAATAAACAAAAAGAGAAGACCGAAGTAGCAGAAGAAGAAGAGGAAGAAGAAGAAGAAAAACAAGAACAAGAAGAAGAAGAAGAAGAAGAAGAAGAAGAAGAAGAAGAAGAAGAACAAGAACAAGAACAAGAACAAGAACAAGAACAAGAACAAGAACAACAACAACAACAAGAAGAAGAAGAAGAAGAAGAAAACAAGAAGAAGAAGAAGAACAAGAACAAGAACAAGAAGAACAAGAAGAAGAATACGAAGAACAAGAACAAGAACAAGAAGAACAAGAAGAACAAGAAGAAGAACAAGAAGAAGAACAAGAAGACAGAAAGAAACAACAAGACGAGTACCAGTTCCAGTGCGATTGGAAGGGACGAAACAAATGCCTTCGATGTCAACTCCTCCTTTCTTGGCGGCCAGTTCTCTTTGGACCTCGCAGTTGAGGCGGTTGGCAGCCACCTCCGCTTCCAACGTTTCATAGATCTTCTCTCGAACGTGCTCCCAAGTGAACAGCTGCTCTCCTTCCACCAGCTTCCTCTTGTGCTTCTTTTCACCCTTTCTCTTTCTAGGAAGAACCACCAAAGACAGTCGATTACGAACGCGAGTCGAGTGTTGACCTGTTTTGTTGATGGAGGAAGAGCCGGCAATGACGAAGACCTCTTTGACGAGCTCCGTGGAAAGAGCGTCAGAGTCGTGAAGCTCATTCAAGGGAACAGGCGACATGCCCTCTAAGTCGGAATGCTTCTCGTTCAGCGGGTATTCGGTGCAGCTGCCGGTGGAGAAGTTGACCTTGAACAGGGCCGAAGACCAGTTGTCGCTGCATACCCAAAAGGAGGTGGGGCCACCACTGTGGTCTTTCTTGGAAGAGGCAGCGGCGAGGAGGCCGGACCAGCCAAACCCTCTCCTGGAGAAGGAATGCACTTGCTTTGCTTCCGCTTCCTTCTCCTTCTGCTTGTCCTTCTGTTCGCTCGTCTTTGTCTTTTTCTTTTTCTTGGCTTTCAGTTGGTGCACCATTTGCTCGCAGGCTTTGGTGGCGTATACTGTGACCTCACCAGCCGCATCCTTGTAGACCACCCCTCCAAAGTGTCGGCGTTCTTCGGGTTTGTTTCCTTCCATCTTATTTTTCTCTTTGCTTTGTTTTTTTGAAGACAAGTTTGACTGTTGGTGCAGCAATGCTGCAGAGGAGGTGCAGCACATGCGATCTACGTTTCCCGGTAGAATTATCCTAATAAAGCATGCCGATCGTTAAGAAATTTCAAACTGCGGGAGCGCGCAGTATGGCTCGTTTCATTTTGCCGAGCGCGCAGTAGCGCGCAGTATTATTTCCCCACCGAATTCTCGCGCGCCGATTGGTCCACGTCTATTGCCTAAAGTATTGCCTTACCGCCAACAAACCTATTTAAGCGCATCCTTTTTTTTATTTTTCTTTTGTTATAATTTGTAAAACAACAACACAAACACTCACTCACAACAACTACCATGGAAGACGAAGTGCAAGCTCTTGTGATTGACAACGGTTCCGGCATGTGCAAGGCTGGCTTTGCCGGCGATGATGCCCCCCGCGCTGTCTTCCCCTCCATTGTCGGCCGCCCCCGTCACACCGGTGTCATGGTCGGCATGGGACAGAAGGACTCCTACGTCGGTGATGAGGCTCAGAGCAAGCGTGGTATCTTGACCCTCAAGTACCCCATTGAGCACGGTATCGTCACCAACTGGGATGACATGGAGAAGATCTGGCATCACACCTTCTACAACGAGCTCCGCGTTGCCCCCGAGGAGCACCCCGTCTTGCTCACTGAGGCTCCCCTTAACCCCAAGGCTAACCGTGAGAAGATGACCCAGATCATGTTCGAGACCTTCAACACCCCCGCCATGTACGTTGCCATTCAGGCTGTGCTCTCCCTCTACGCCTCCGGCCGTACCACTGGTATTGTGATGGATTCTGGTGATGGTGTGACCCACACTGTGCCCATCTACGAGGGTTACGCCCTTCCCCACGCCATCCTCCGTTTGGACTTGGCTGGCCGTGACTTGACTGACTACCTTATGAAGATCCTGACTGAGCGTGGTTATTCCTTCACCACCACCGCCGAGCGTGAGATCGTGCGTGACATCAAGGAGAAGCTCTGCTACATCGCCCTCGACTTCGAGCAGGAGATGCAGACTGCTGCCTCTTCCTCTGCCCTCGAGAAGTCCTACGAGCTTCCCGACGGTCAGGTCATCACCATCGGTAACGAGCGCTTCAGGTGCCCTGAGGCCCTCTTCCAACCCAGCTTCTTGGGCATGGAGTCTGCTGGTATCCACGAGACCACCTACAACTCCATCATGAAGTGCGACGTTGATATCCGTAAGGACCTCTACGGAAACGTCGTCCTCTCTGGCGGTACCTCCATGTTCCCTGGTATCGCTGACAGGATGCAGAAGGAGTTGACCGCCTTGGCTCCCTCCACCATGAAGATCAAGATCATCGCTCCCCCCGAGCGTAAGTACTCTGTCTGGATTGGTGGTTCCATCTTGGCTTCCCTCTCCACCTTCCAACAGATGTGGATCTCCAAGGAGGAGTACGATGAATCAGGACCAAGTATTGTGCACCGTAAGTGCTTCTAAGCTGTAGTTTTTTGTAAGAAAGAACTGTGATTATAAAATATAAAACTTGAAACAAACAAATCTTCTCTCTCGCTTCTCTTTCTCGCTTCCTCGTCCCCATTTACTTTCTTCTCTCTCCAGCTTGTTTGACGTTTGATTTCCCATTGGTGGAAGGGATGAAATTGTTTTCATGACGACACAAGAGTTCCAGGAAAAGAAAAACTACCAACAAAAAAAAAATCAACCAGAAGGACCTAAGAAGAAAGGTCAGACGTGCGTGCGGGTAGGGTTTGGGGAGCAGCACATAGGGGGTTGCTTGGGTACAAGGCAAAACATGTTTCCTTCATTCAGAAGCGCTGGCCTGCCTTTATGGGCATGTGTTCCATTTTTATATATATTTTTGCGTTTGTTTATCATTTGTTTCTGATGTCTCTGAATTTTTTTTCCCTCTTCCATCTCTGCAGAGCCATCCAAAACAAACGAGTTCGTTCTTGCTGCGTAGATATCCGATGAGAGTCCCTTGTTCTCCTTGTTCTTCCTTCTCCACACTCTCTCGCCTTCGCCAATCCACTACTTCTTTTGCCAAACGCTACGGCATCGCTTCTTCATCTTCTTCCGCCACCGCTACCACTACTGCCACTTACAGCGCTGCTCTTCTATTAGCTGCTGGCGGCGTAGTTCTCAGCGCCACCAAAAAGAAGGAAGAGGACGAAGACGACAACAACAAAGTAAAAGACAACGACGACGATGAGATCGTCATTCACGCCGCAGGCTCTACTCTTTTTCCTCAAATCTTTTCTTCTTCTTCTTCCTCCGCAGAGGAGAAGAACAAGACGTTGTTGTCCAAGGAAGAAGCCCTCGCTCAGCTCAAGAACGAACAGAACAGAACCAAAGATCAACCGGCAAAGACCTTTGTGGAGAGGTGGCACGAGCTTCCCGCCAGCCAACAGACCATTTACGCTCTTCTCCTGGCCAACACGGCCGTCTTTGGGGCGTGGAAGTACGGCCAATTCTTCAACCCGAGAGTGGCTCTGTTCATGCAGAGGCATTTTTTGCTCTCCGTTGAGAACGTAAAGGCGAAACGCTTTCATACTATTCTTTCTTCAGGTAAACATCACCCCTTTTTCTCATTTCTCTTTTGTCGTTTCTGTTTCGTCGTTCATCTTTCGTCGTTTTCTCTTTCTCTTTTGTTGTTTCTTTTCCTCTTTCTTTCGCTGTTTCTCTTTGTTCACTCTCCTCATTGCCAGCGTTTTCCCATATGACGGTGATGCACATGGGCCTCAACATGTACGGCCTCTACGCCTTTGGCTCTGAACTTCACAACCATATGGACCGAACGAGCTTTCTTTCGTTATACCTTGGTGGAGGATTCTTTGCTTCTGCTGCTAGTTTGGCACATAAGCTCAAGTTTGGGAGTACAATCCCTTCTCTGGTGACCTGCTCTTGTCTTCTCTATGTTTATATCTTTTTTCTGTTGGCATTAGTTAATGTCAATGTTTTCTTTTCTTTTTTTGATCAAAGGGAGCGAGCGGATGCTTGTTTGCCGTTCTTTGGGCGTACGCTTTAGCCTTCCCAGACACACATTTGGGAATCATCTTTCTTCCCTTTGCCTGGCCTGCTATAAACGTTACGACGGCAGTGTTAGCCTTTGATGTGATCGGAATGTTGGGAAGGCTAAAGTTGGGACTTGATCATGCTGCTCATATTGGTGGCGCTTTGTTTGGATACGGGTATTTTCATGCTCTCAAGCATGTATGTGTACATCCTCTCTCTCTCTCTCTCTCTCTCTCTCTCTCTCTCTCTCTCCGTTCCCTCTTCCTTCCTTTTCCATCTCCATCTATTGCTTTGATTGTTCCTTCTCTTCCTTGTCATTTTCTTTGCCTTTTCTCCGTTTATTTAAACGATAACAACGAAAAAAAAGTACTTGAAAAACTGGAACGGAGAAGGTTCTCATCAGTCTCTCATGAGCGGCCGCACCTACAAAGGAACCTACAAGAACGGCTTGCCGGATGGGTTTGGCCAGGAGACCACCACAAAGCATATCTACAAAGGGGAGTACAAGAAGGGGCGTTGGCACGGGAGAGGCACCTTGGTTTGGAAGCAACGACATGAACGCAGCGAGGAGACGGTGCGATACGTTGGAACTTTTTATAAGGGACGCAAGCATGGAGAGGGCACTTTGGAGACCAGCAAATATGTTTATACTGGCGAATGGCACGATGGTTTGTATTTTGTTTTTGTTTTTGTGGGGTTTGGATTTTTTTAAAACAAAACACAACCAAAAACAAGACCATATGGAAGGGAAAGGAACTCTAAAGGTCGGAGATGCGGTCACCTTCACAGGTCAGTTCAAGAGGGACGACGATGGAAGGTTTGTTTCTGCTCCCTTTTTCCATTTTTCTTCTTTCACCTTCCCTTTCATCTTTTTTTTGTTCTTCTTCCTTCCTCCTGCAATACTGACTATAGGAACATAAACAGAGTTTCATTTAAAGGATATACATATACAAAAGATCCATCGGCATGGGGTGGTTACAAGAAGAAATACTATGAAGGTATTCTTACACACTAAGAAGGATTCGTCGCCTAAAAGCATCAAAACTATCACAGGATATTACTTTCTCCTTTCTTTCCACTTTCTTTCCTTGTATTTTCTCTCTCGTCAAACAGGATTACAAAGATAAGAAAAATCTGTATTTTTCTTACTCATCTTCCTTTTCTTCTTTTCTTTATCTTTTTATCTATTTTTTCTTCTCTTATAAAGTGTTATTCAATGCAAAACAACAGCAACATTCGAGAAAAGTGAAAGAAACTAATTTAAGGTACGTTTCAATACCTCTCTGTCTCCTGTGTTCTTTGTTATTCCATCGTTCCTTCATTCAGTCGTTTTTATTTTTCAAATACAAACTGAACAGAACAAGCTTCAACGATACATCTTTTCGTACGTTCCCGCGTTCTCTCGTTCTCTTCTCTCTCTCTCTCTCTCTCTCTCTCTCTCTCCTTCTCTTTCGTTTTCTTTTTTCTTTTCTTTAAACTCAAACAAAAAACACAAAAAAAATAGAAAGAAAGAAATAGAACACAAAATGAGCGAAGGCGGCGGAACACACGGTGCCAAATGGGATGAAAGCATGGGAGCCCTCAAGAAAGGCATCGGTAAGATCATTGGCTCGGAGACCCTCCAAGCCAAAGGAGAACTTCAATTGGAACGCGGCAAAGCCAAGGAAGACCTGCATCGGGCCGAACACTCGTCCTTAACATCAACTACGCCCACTACAAAAATTATGCCGACAGAAGGCACCACAACCTATGGCGTTGCACCAGTGGACAGAGACAGAGAACCGCTTGTTGGTTATCAAACAGTTCCATTGAGCAAAGATGAGTCTTACCGGCGCTCTCATGAACATCATGAGCATCACCATCATCATCCTCATGAACACCATTTGGAGCATCATCATAAGAGGGAGGACGACTTGAAGAAGAAAGGAACTGTCAAAAAAATGGAAGCGGAGCACGAGAAGAGGCACATGCTTCACGAACATCCCCCCCATCAGCGTCATCATGTGGAAGAACGTCCTGTTCTTGTGGAGAAGACGGAACCTGTCGTCATGGAGAAGAGGACGGTGGCTACAACCACGACGACGACCGCTACGGCAGCGGCAGCGGCAGAGCCGATTCTGATGAGAGAGGAGACCAAGACGATGGAAGGACCCATGGTCGAGCAGATGCACACCAAAAGGATTCCCGTTCACGAGGAAAAGTACGTTGAGCGAGTGGAAGAGAAACCAACCATCCCCACTGCAACAACCGCAACAACACCTCTTCTCCATCCAACAACATCAACGATAAGAGAAGGAGAACCCATTCGTGAAAGAGAGGTGCTCCACGAGAGGAGAGCAGAACCTATTGTGCTGCAGGAAGAAGTGATCCAACCTTTTCGACGCGTTGGGATCACCTCGACGGAGCAGCCGCTGCCGGTACCGGGCCGTGAGGGGGAGAGGCAGGAAGGAGCGCTGAGGGAGGCCACCGGAAGGCTGCTGGGGGATGAGAAGGGGGTGGTTGCCGGCAGAGCCGAGCAAATCCGAGCCGACAAACATTCCTACTAACGTGGTCTCTCTCTCTCTCTCTCTCTCTCTCTCTCTCTCTCTCTCTCTCTCTCTCTCTCTCTCTCTCTCTCTTCTCTCTCTCTCTCCTCTCTCTCCTCTCTCTTCTCTCTCTCTCCTCTCTCTCTCCTTTTCAATGTGTAAATAAACAAAGAACGAATGGCTTCAAGCAAAAGCAGCTGCAAAGATAGACATTTTTTTGTAGCTGAATGTCTCCTTCTGTTTCCTTTGAGTAAAAAGCTTAATAACCGTGTCGACATGGTATTCGTCAGGTCGACACGGGAAAATGTGTAACAAGATAACCGAGGGAGAAAGAGTAAAGAAAGATGGTGTTGTTTTGCCCAACGTGCGCGAACCTGTTGCTGGTGGAAAACGGGCCGGGCAACAGGCTACGGTTTTACTGCCAAACGTGCCCCTACATATTCAACATCGAGCAAAGCATCAGCAAGAAGATGCCTTTGGTGCGGAAGGAAGTGGATCACATCATGGGCGATGAGATCTTTGAGAACGCTCCGCAAACAGAAGGTTTACACTTTGCTTCTTTGCTTCTTTCTACTCTTTCACTGACACTGTCTCGGCCTTACTTTGTGTGGATGAAAACAGCAAAATGTCCGAAATGTTCGCACACGAGAGCAAACTTTTTCCAGATGCAAACGCGATCGGCCGACGAGCCGAGCACCATCTTCTATCGCTGCATGGCATGTGGCAATCGCTGGAACGTCAACTGAACCTCTCTCTCTCTGTTCTTTCTCCTATTTATATTAGCAACAAATAATGTAAACAAAAAAAGCTATTCGCATCACTGTTCTTCTTCTTCGCGTTGTTGTTGTTGTTGTGTTTCTTCTTCTTCATTAGTTTGTTGTTGTTGTTGATGCTGTTGTTGCGATAGAATAACTTTTCGACTGCTGCCAACAATGTTGGTCCTTCGTTTGCCGATCCGCATGACGGAGGGTTTCGCTCTCCAACCCTTTTCTCTGTCATCCTCTCCCTCGGCGCCTTTTGTTTCTTCAGCTCCTCCTTTCGGTTCCTCGTCTTCTTCTCTTTTGTCCTGATCGTTGTTGTTGTTGTTGGCCTCACCGCTCTTCTTCTCTTTGTGGTTGGGCGCAGAGAAAGTGCTCCGTTTCTTGACAAACGACCATCCAGAACGAGGAGAAGTTGCAGCAGAGGAGGAAAGGTCCTTGCTTCGTAAGACGGTGCAGTGGCGAACAGGAAACAATCCGTGCATGCCCTTGCAATGGCCGCGATAACATGCTTCCGTTTTAGTTCGTTGCGGTTGTTGATCTGTTGAAGAAGAAGGAAGCGGACGTTCGACTCGTTCGATGACTAACAACAGATCCCCTTCGCTCAATTTTAAAAACTTTTGGTGTTGAACAGTTAAAGAACGAAAGGAAGCAAGAAAGCAATAAGAAAGAAGAACGAGGCAGAAAAGAAGAGAAGAGGAAAGAAGAAGAGCTTAGGCACCTCAATGTCAGAATCAGCAGAGGCAGTCGGAGTGCTGACTACTTTAGCGTAAAAGCGGTACCGAGACGTATAGTCCACACCTCCGAAAATATGATTTTCAAAGCGAATGAACATCTCAGCGATGCGACTCATGTTGGAAGATAATCCCATCATTCTTGAGGCGTCTTTCGTGGCAGTTGCATCTGCGAAATAAAAAGTTAGAAAGAGAAGAAGCAGAGAGGATAAAGACAGAACACAGCTGAGAAAAAGAGAAAAGAGAAAAATAAACCATCAGGCGGAGGACGGAGAAGATTGGGGCCTATGACTTTGGCGAGGTTGGACACGTCCATCTTGTTAACGTGAGAGAACTCAGCAACTCGTGCCAAACACCGAAACAACCGCTTCAAGATGCATTGATGACTGTGTGGCAGCTCTTCTACTATTTGTTTCAATTGAGATATAAACACTTC
Organism: Balamuthia mandrillaris; assembly: GCA_031835245.1. Classification (NCBI taxonomy): domain Eukaryota; phylum Discosea; order Longamoebia; family Balamuthiidae; genus Balamuthia; species Balamuthia mandrillaris. Next base: position 61,292 of record JAVKOQ010000020.1, on the reverse strand, counting down.
CTCTGTTCCGTATTTATAAAGTCAGTTTTTTGTTTAGATGACGGAGAGAAGCAGAGCAGCAGAGAAGCAGAGAAGCAGAGAAGCAGAGAAGCAGAGAAGCAGAGAAGCAGAGAAGCAGAGAAGCAGAGAGAGAGAAACAACAACAAACCTTCACTAGTCGATTTAGCAGCAAAGATAAACCGATAATAAAGCTTGTAGGTCAATATAGGATCAGGCAGCTCCCGCAGAAACAATTTCAACAGTTCTGCAACAACCGCCGCGTTTTCATCCTCTCTAAGTATAAACGTCCTTCCATCGTTGACAGTGTCACGAAAGGCTTTGAGCTCCTGCATCGTTGGAGAGAGACGAAAGATGCCCTCTACGCCTAAGAGAAAGGTCTCGATGTGCAGACACATTTGTTCGATGAAGGGAGGTAATGGCCATTCCTCTTTGTTACAGTCTCTTAGTATACGGTCTATGGATACTCCAAACATTCCTTTGTATTTAAAGTTTCAAAAAAGAGAGCATTAGTAACAAAAGAGAAGGAAATAGGCAGAAGAAGAGAAGAAAGAGAAGAAAGAGAAGAAAAGAGAAGTACAGTAGAAGTGAAAATGAAGAAGCAGCAATAGTAGGAGAGAGAGAGAGAGAGAAGAGAAGACTAAAGAGATAGAGAAAGAGAGCAAGGGAGCAAGAGAGTAAGATAGCGAGAAGAAAGAGAAGAAAGAGAAGGAAAGAGAAGCACAGCAGAAGATGAAAATGAAGAAGCAGCAATGGTAGGAGAGAAGAAGAGAGAAGAAGAGAGAAGACTAAAAAGATAGAGAGAGCGAGAGAGAGAGAGAGAGAGAGAGAGAGAACAAACCAGTGACACTCTGGTTGCGATAGTTAACAGGGGCGCCAATGCGAAGTTCCTCTTTGGAGGAGGAGGAGAAGGAAGAGGAGCCGATCTGAGAGAACGAAATATTGGAGAGAAGCGAACTGACCGCCTCTATGCCTTTTGCCTTGGCCTTCTTCTTCCTCTTCTTCTGCTGTTGCGTAAAACTTTTTGTTTTTGTGTCATGTTTGAAGGGCGAAGCAGGGGAAGAGGTGAAAGAGGAAGAAGTGAAAGAGGGAGGAGAGGAGGAGAGAAGAGAAGCAGATCGACCGCCTGGGATGGGAGAAGAAGCAGAAGAGGAAGAGGAGGAGGGAGAAAAAGAGGTTGGAGAAGAAGAAGAATATGGAGAAGAGTTTTGTGGCGGTTGCGCGTTGTTGTTGTTGGAAGGAGGAGAAGGGCGAGAGAGAATATGAGGGGCGTAGGTTCGACTCTTCTTGCGGCCCGCCAGCAATTGGTCATCCGAAGCGGCGGCCAGGAGGGGTGGTGGCGCCTGAGGAGAGGAGGAAGAGGACGGCACGAAGGAGAGGACCTCGGCGGATTGGTTGCGGTGGTGCATCATCATCGCTCCCCCATGGGCCGGCGGCTGTGGGCGCGGCGGTGGTGGTCCTCTCTCTCTCGTCCCGCTCTCCATGGGGCAGCTCCTCTCGTTATTTCTGGAGAAACCAGAAAGACCAAAATTAAAAATATTATCATGACGACACGAAATATGATATCCCATTAATATTCAAACAGCCAACCGGAAATCAAAGGAATTTATGTCGACACATTTGACCAAGGAGCACTCTTCCCTTGTGGGCTGTGCTTGGGTGCTTGCAAGCTGATCAATGCATCATCATCGTTTGCTGCCGCCAAGGCAAGGAGGGCTCCGCCACTCCTCCTTCTTCTCCTCTGTGGAGTAGGCCTTTATCGACAGCGCATGCACGCCCTTCTCCCTCAGCTCCTCCCGCAGCACCGCATTCACCATTCGATGCCTCTCCACCATGCTCTTGTCGTGGAAGAGAGGGCTGACGACAACCACCTTGAAGTGGGTCTCTGAGTGCTTGGGTACGTTGTGGTTGTTGCTCTCGTTGAGCACCTCCAGGAATTGGGGCTGCAGGTGGTGGGTCACCTTGGTGAGGATGGCACGTTCTATGGGGCCTCCTGAGGAAGAGGAGGAAAGAGTGGTGAAGCGACGAGGGAGCGAAAGAAGAGAGGAAGAAGAAGCGGGGAGGCTGAAGGAGGAGGAGGAGGAAAAAGAAGACAATGAAGGGAATGGAGGGAGAGAAGAAGAGGACGGTGTGTGAGGAGAGGTGAGGCAGAAGAGCAAGCGAGAAGGGGAGGCCAGACGGATGTGGTCATGCAACGAGAAAGAAGATCTTGCGAAGAGAGTTCTTCTTGCCCCTCCACCGACAGCGCTGCGAGAAGGAGCCTTCTTGAAGGAGGAGCCCTGCCAAATGCCTCCAAAGGGAGCTGCTGCTCTTCTCATCTCTTTTTCGTTTTCGGTCGTGGTTTGTTGTGCTCCAATTGGTCTCGATTTGGTCTTGAAATGACCAGGATTTCATTTTTAGTGCACATTTTAACGTCATTTTGTGTTCTACTGAATAACTCTGCAGCTTTTGTTGTCTCTGGCTGCACAAAATGTGCGATAAAGGTGCTACATTAAATATAATTATTTTTGTTCAGAAAGAAACAAAAAGAAAGGAAGGAGGAATAAGACCACACACACTCTCTTTCATTTTGTTTTGATTGTTGGTGGTGGTGGCGGGGGTTCCCTTCTTTTTGTTTTTTCCCTCTCTATTTGTTTTTTTTTCTAAAATTATTATTTATTTGTGCGAAAAATGAGTTCCACTTTTGAGAGCGATAAACCGAGCAAACACAGCGAGTGGAAGAGCATCGATGAAGACCTGCTCAACGCAGCCAACGGTTTTTGCTCTCTCTCTCTCTCTCTCTCTCACTCACTCACTTCTCTCGTCACTGCTAACTTCTCCTCTCTCCTCTCACTCCTTTTTGTTTTTAACACTCACTCAACTTCCTCGATGCAATAAATAAATAGACATGGAAGCGGGGCAACTGCTCTCCGTGTCTGGCTTTGGGCTGATGGAAGCCATGTCCGCCATTGAAGTACTTTTTTCCTTTTTTTTAAAAAACTATTTTTTCTATTTTCTTTTCTTTTCTTTTCTTTTCTTTTCTTTTCTTTTCTTTTCTATTTTCTTTTCTTTTCTTTTCTTTTTTCTTTTCTTTTCTTTTCTTTTTTCTTTTCTTTTCTATTTTCTTTTCTTTTCTTTTCTTTTCTTTTCTTTTCTTTTCTATTTTCTTTTCTTTTCTTTTTTCTTTTCTTTTTTCTTTTCTTTTTTCTTTTCTTTTTTCTTTTCTTTTCTTTTCTTTTCTTTTCTTTTCTTTTCTTTTCTTTTCTTTTCTTTTCTTTTCTTTTCTTTTCTTTTCTTTTCTGTTTATTTTTTAAATTTGTTATTATTTTCCTAAACTCAAAACGATCAACGAACCACCCAATAAATAGATAATGGACCCCAAAATGGACTCGGGCGTGAACGTGGAGGGAGTCTACAATCTGCACGAAGCACGCAAGCTGGGACTTCTCCCTCAAACGGAGCTCTCCATTCCTCAAGTCCTTTTCGTGGTTGATCGTCTTCTTGGCTGCGAGGTTACTTTCTCTTTCTCTTTCTCTTTCTCTTTCTCTTTCTCTTTCTCTTTCTCTTTCTCTTTCTCTTTCTCTTTCTCTTTCTCTTTCTCTTTCTTTTTCTTCCATCTTTTTGTCACGGCAACATTTAACATCTATTTAACATCTTCTCTCTCTCTCTCTCTCTCTCTCTCTCTCTCCTAAAAAAGGCAACTTGGTACTCTGGGTTTTCGTTAGCTCAAACTGTGTTAACGTGCCTCTACATGCACGAGCCCCATTCTATTCCCAACAAATGGCTCCGCATTTACTGCACAGCTCTCATGAAGAGTTGCGATGTAGTTCGGACGTTGGTCATGATGGGAGACATCTATGAGGAGGAAGACTTTGTGACGAACACATTTGGCTTTAACTTGTGTATGGAAGTGGAGGAGAGTCAGGTTCTGAAAGACATCAAAGAAGCGGAAGAAGAGTTGTTTAACATTGCTCGTTCTTCTTCCGACAACAAAAAGAACAGCAACAACAAAGGAAAAGGAACAGAAGGAGAGGAAGAAGCGCTTTTGGCTCGTTTTCGTTTTCGGAGAGCATTTTATGTGGCACTTTTTAACTTGGAACGAGTGGAGACTAAATCGTTGGAAGCTGCAAGAAAGGCCCTCAAATACGCTTTAGCTCAACTGCCAATCATCCAACGTACTCTCTCTATCGGTTCTTCAGCTCTTTCCTCTTCATCGCCTTCATTGTTGGAGAACGTGTTTGATCCACGATTGTGCCGAAGAATGCCGAGTCCAGTTCCTCCGCGAACGATTGAGCTACTTTCTCCCGAAGCAGCAATAGATGCCTTTGACAAGATCCTAAGAGCAATGTTGCGACTGTGCGACTGTTTGACGGTTGTTGGATTGAAAGTTGTGAGACAGGACATTATTGCTGCTACTAACGAAAGTAACACGAATGCGGATAGTAAAAAAAAGACCAAGAAGCCAAAGAAGAAAGGAGGAGAAAGTGGAGGTGGTGGAATGGTGGCAGAAGTGGATTTGGAGGAGGCGAGAGCAGCTGGCAGAGAGGGAGAGAAGATAGCTACCGTGAGTGAACCAGGAAGAAGGAACCTTATATCGGCTATTCAAGAGTTTTTGTTGCTATTCACCTATGATGCCCCTGATATCATTACCCGCTCTCGGTTGAAGGTTTCTTTCTCCCTGCCTCTATCTTCTCTCTCTCTCTCTCTCTCTCTCTCTCTCTCGCTCGCTTTTTCTCTTCCCTGTCACTTGTTCTAATAGAAATTATTCGTACTAATTGTCTTTTATTATCTAATAGATATTTTGTTTCCATTCAAGGAAAATATTAGGAGTGAGAGCCATTCAAGATGTTCTTCGTGATTGCTTGAAAGAATTTCCATTGCCTCCTGATGTGATTGACAATCCTCTTACTTCTTCCTTCTTTGATAAAGTTTGCAAGGTGTCTTTCTACACGTTCTTATCATCTTCCATTTTTTTTATCTTTTCTTCTTGACAATACTGAACGAACAAATTGCACTATAAACAATAGGTATTAGTTCTACAATTCAAACTATTATGCTTCAACCGCTCTCGACAAAGACGCAAGTTTGTTCGTTGCTTAGACGATTGGGCCGTTCTTCTTCACGAAGCAGAATCTCTCGACCAACTCATCGCCCAAAGAAAGCAGGAAAAGAAGAAAGCACCCACCCCACTTCAACCCGATACCTTCATCTATTGGTTTTTCAGTTGGACGATGGACCAAACGATACTCGTCATGATTCATTACTTGTTGCTCGGTTTTGAGTTGGAAATTTACAATCCGTTGGAGTATTGCATGTTATTCTGGTATTTGGATTACTTGTTTTCAGTGCAGCTGAAGAACCAATTAGACATGAGGGAGAGAACGAGACAAGTTACTGGTGCTCCGCTACCTTGTACGCGTCTCTCTTTCTCTGTCTCTCTCTCTCTCTCTCTCTTCCTCTTCTTATCCTCTCTCTCTCTCTCTCTCTCTCTCTCTGTCGCTCTCTCTCTCTCTCTGGCCCTCGCCCTCTTGCTCCCTCGTTCACTATCCTGTATTTGTCTCTCTTGGAATTGTCATTATTTATGTTGCCGTTTGTATTTCTCGATCTTTTGTAATACACAACAAAAAGTGCACTTGAGAAACAAGACAGGAGGAGCAACGACAGGCAGCGGCAGCGTTGGTGGAGGAAGAGGAAAGAGGAAAGGAGGCGGTGGACGAGGAAGCAAGCGTGGTGCATCCCAACAAACGACATCCACGACGGTAACGGACTCCTCTACGCCCGATATTAAAATTCCGCCCATGGAACATTATCAATATTTTATCTATGCTCAACGCAAACTTTGTTCCGGTTTGTTTAGGGTCAGTATTTCTATTCCTTTAATCTTCTCGTGTTTATTCCTTTGTTCCTTTCTTTACTGTTTCATTCTCATCGTTCTTTTCCTTTTATTTTCTTTTTCCTGCTTGAATGTCTCATTTCTTAACCTCTCTTCTCTTCTCTCTCTCTCTCTCTCCCTTTGCTTTGTGTCATCAGATGATAATTGGAGCGAACATGGAATTGGGCCAAGATCCATCGTACGACCCAACCCCATACGGCAGCATGGAAAGCCGCTTCTTCAATCGCTTCTCTGTCTTTCATCGCTTGCCACAGCCGCAGCCATTGCATCCCACTCACTTCCGCTCTACTACCAATTACTCCACTTTTAAGGTTCGTTTCCCTGCTCGTCTTGCTCAAGCTTTTGTTCTTCTCTCTCTCTCTCTCTCTCTCTCTCGCTTTCTTTCTATGTTTTTACTTTCAGAGATGCGATGAGTAGACTAATTCATAGATGCAGGTAGAAGAGATTTATGGTACCGCAACAGAAAACCTGCGGGAAGCCAAAGCGAGCATCGAAGAAGCCATTCGGACTCATCCTTTCGCTTCGTCATCTCAGGTAACTTGTTCTTATCTATTTAACATTTGAGCTTGTTCTCACCTTTTTTTTTCATATTCAAAAAAGAAGGAAGAAGAAAGCTTCTCACAGAAAACCTATTCGGTGTTGCGGAGCGTCGAAAAAGTGATCCAAGAAAACCTCGCCAGTGCGGAGCAACTCGCAAAGAGCGTTGCCCCCTCGAACAAAGGAAAAGGAGCTGCCGCTAACAGCAAAAAGAGCCTTCGATATGACTTTTCGGTGCACAAGCACTATCCCATCATCTCTTTTTGTTGAGCAGCGCAGAGCAGGTCATTCGCTTTGGCACTTGCAGATCTTCAATAGATTTTGGCGAGTTATTATCGCTGAGTGAAAGATGAGCCAAAAAGTTTCTCTGCTCTTCATATAATAATTTCGTCGGTGAGGTTGCCAAGGAAATATCGGTCGGAGCTGGCAACTTCGCTCCGTTTGTACCAAGGGGATTTAGCTCAGTGGCATAACATAGGTTTCGGGGGGTTCAATCGTTACTCTCTCCTCGGAGAGAGCCGCTACCCCTCCTTTCCTTTGCTAGGAAGAGCGTGAGAGCCTGAAGCTCAAGGTCGTCGGTTCGAGTCCGACAATCTCCACATTCTTTTTTTAGTATTTTGTTTTTTTAAAATTTATTTTTTAATTTATTTTTTAAATAAATATTTATTTATTTTTTTCAACAAACTTCTCTTCGGATAGTTTGTAAGAAGAAGAGCAAGCAAGGGGTGGCGATAAATGAAGTCTGTTTGTTGGGTAAATAAATGAGAGAAAGGGTTTTTAAATAATAATAATAATAAGACTTCAGAGAGCCAAAGGTCCTGTTTTGAAGTTCCAAACAAGAATCGTCTTGTCCAAAGAGCCGCTTGCCTTTTTACATAACGTTCAGGTTATGCAGGAGAAAATCAAAAAGAAAAAAAAGGGGGAAGCTATCATCAAAGGTACCAATTTCTCAGAGTCGAAATGAAGACAGCGGATGGCTTTGCTGTGGCCAGATAACGTCTTTAACACTTTGGAATTTTGCACATCCCAAATGCGCACGCCTGGTACGTAGGTATCATATCCTCCGCTCACCATTTTCACTCCGTCAAATTGTAGACTATTTGTTTGTTTGATTTGGAAAAAAGTAAGAGAGGAGAGAAGAGAAATAGTTAAAGAGTTACGCACCCCATCACAAAGTAAGAATGTTCTTTGTCAAAGGTTTTCTGTTGTTGATTGCGTCGAAGTTTAGGCAAGAGCAAATAAAAGAAACAGGAAGAGAGAGAGAGAGAGAGAAGAGAGGAGAGAAGCAAATAAGCAGAGAGCCATACCAAGCATTGGTTGTTGGTTAGATCCCAGTTCTTGATTTGACCAGTAGAACCGGTCCACAACATGTCACCATCGTACTGCAAGCTGTAAACACCACCACGATGTCCCTGCAGCTGGCTTCTGCACCTCAAAGTGCGCCTGTCCCAAATGCGAACGACCCTATCTCCGGCTGCTGTTCCCGTTAACACTTTATCCTCATCGTACTGCAAACACCATACCGTATCTTTGTTTTCACGAAGAGAAAGTGAGCGAAAAAAAAGAAAAGAATAGGACAAGGACCAAACAAAGAAAGGACAGAAAAAGGTGGATTAAAAGAATACCATAGTGATCGTTCAAAGAGTGAATGCACTGCCCGGTCCTTCTGTCCCACAATCTAACACTTTGGTCATCCGATGAACTCATCTGTTATGATGAGGGAGAGAATTCGAATACTTAGTCATTTGTTTTAATAATATAACACTTGAACGATGAAAAAGAAACGCACAATGATGTTGCCATCGAAGCGAATGCAACAAATCCATTCATCGTGTCCTTTGTACACTCTGACACAGGTTTGAGTGTTGACATCCCATTCCCTTACCATTGGATCAGCTGATCCTCCACCATTCACCTATTATATGTTTAAAAAATGGTAAGAAGGGAGGGATAAAGAAAGCAAAGGAGAAGGCTTTTACCAAAGTATGTCCATCCATGCGCAACGACTGAACACAGTCCTTAGCGCCAGGAAGGGTGTGCAAGCATTGTCCCGAGTTCATGTCCCAGATCTTTATTTTAGAGTCCTTCGCTCCAGAATAAAGAATGTCGTTCTGAAAGTGCAAAGCACGAACTCCCTTTGTGTGCCCCTTCAACTGAATGACGTGAGGGGTAAAAGTTGGGTTCATCCAATTATCGTGAAGCAGTTTCTGTTGCTGAAACTTTTTGTACCAGCTATTGCGAACGGAGGGGGCGTTGAAGCTTGAGTTTTGGAGAGAGGGTTGTATGCGTCTCTTTCCTTGCCATTCTTTGTAAAAACGGTCCCTCCTATGAATGTGCATCCGTTTGTACAGTCAGCCGAAGAAAATGGGCAAAGAGAGTGAAATAAAAAAGGGACAAATGACAACATAAACAACACGAGAAAACGATACTAACCAAAGGCAGTTATCTCTGGCGAGGAGGTTCCACCGTTTCGACAGCGGGGCAATTTGAAGACAGAGCTCCTTCGGTTCCAAGTGCGACAGAATCAACAGGCAGAGTTCGTTCGGCAATAAGTCCAACAAGATCACACCAGCCGAAACCTTTTTCTTCTGCTTCTGCTTCTTACCCTTATCAAGAACCACTATTTCCTGATGATAGTAATGCGAAGGATGATCGCCGCCAGAGGAAGAACGGCATCTCCTCCATCCATTCTGAACTTCAGCGCTCGCCATCACTTCCAGCCTCTCCTCAAAAAGTGGTCCCATTCCTGTCGACTTTGATGCCTTCACAGCAAGTCCCACCATCACTTCCTCTGCTTCATCGGCCTCAACCAATTCTCCTTCGTCAAAGCGAGAAGAAGAAGCATTAACAACGTCGATCATCATGGAAGGACCGTCATCGGCATAGTCATCATCAGCAACGGCAGAGATGTGTTCCGCCCAACTGTCTCCACCAGAGTCCGAACCAGAACCACCGGAAGAGGCTTCATCGTAGTAATAGTACGACTTGCCTCTGTTTCTTTGTTGTTTGTTCATGGTAGAAGAAGAGGAGGAGGAAGAATATTGCGAAGGATGACGAGCACGTTGATCCCTGGCAATAGCGGAGGCTTCAACGAGAGGAGAGGTCCACTCGGTAGGAGAACAACCGCCTACAACGAACGTAGCTGTTCCGCGAGCTCCGTTGTGCTTTCTTCCTCCTGCTACTCCTCCCCCATTTCGGACTGTCCGATCATAGTAGGAGCTGTTGTTGTTTCCGCCACTGACCGATAGCGTGGATCCCAATTTGGCCAGCAAGTTACCAAAGAGTCCTCTTTCGGCTTCTTTCTCCGATGGGGCAGAAGCAACAGAACGAAGACGTCTTGTGGAGGAGGAAGAAGAGGGAGGGCTGCCACGGCGAGAAGAAGGCGAAGCGGAAAGCTGAGTTGAGGCATTACGGTGGTTGTGAGGGTGAAGATGGCTACGAGGAGAAGAAGAGGTGCTTCGTTGCTGCTGCTGTTGCGAAGTGGTGGTGGTGGCATCGTTTTCTTCCTCTCCTGGGAAGAGCGGAAACCAGGCGAACATAGTGGGAAGGCTAGGGATGCAAAGGGCGGGACCTCTTATCTTTTTTTTGGGGGGGGCAAGAAGGTGTTAGTTACCTCCTTCTGGTTCCTCTGAGATATAGAGGGGGCGAGGAGTGCTGTGCCAAAAGGCCGAGAAAACAACAAAAAAGAAGAAAAAATCTTTCAAAAAAATAGTCTTGTTGGCAAAGGAAAGCCTAGGAAGCAAGTACCCAAATATGAAAATCTACGGCAACAGCAACGTTGAGGTCGTTTTAAGGCACAACCCACACACAAAAATCCTATTATGCCGCAACAGCTTGGTTTTTTTTTTTTTGCTTCTCGCTGGTGTGACAAAGAACACAAGAGCGCCTCTCCCTGCCCTGCCCTCCCTTTTTTTTCTATTTAATTGTGGTGCGCCTTGTCACCGTCTTGGTTGCCCTCTCTTCTCTCTTCTGTCTGCTGACAGCAAAATTTTTACTTTTCCACCCGAATTCCGCTGTTTTTGCTTTTTGGTGTAAATATCCATAAAAGGCATAAAACCGGAAATTTCAGGGCTAATTACCAACACGTTGCTATGGTGATGTGAAATTCGAGTGAAAAGAAGGTCCAGAAATCGTGTCGACCTGGCACAGGAAAATGGAAAACTACAACGAAAAGGAAATAATTATAACAAAAAAAAAAAGCTGCGAGCGGTTTAAAAAAAGGGTTTACTTGGTTGCAGGCCTAAAAGTTAAAATAAAAAAGACAAAAAGAAAAGAGGTCTGTAAGATAGAGTGTTGAGTTTTAGGATCCGGTATCTCCTTCGCCACCTTCCTCAAAGTCATCGCCCATCAACTCGTGACCGTGATCCTATTGTTTTTTTTCGGTCAGCAAGAAGAACCGCCACAAAGTTTGAAAGAAAGAGGCGTACAAAGAGATAGTTGGCGGTCACTTGTTCGTCTCTGTCACAAGCAAAGAAAGCCTGGATCACCACCGACCTATCAAATCCAAGCGCTTGCAGCTACATAACGCAAAATTTGATTAGGAAAAAATGGAACACACACACACAAAACGAATGAGGAAAAACAAACCCTATCAATAGCGTCCTTCTCTTCCTGTGTAACCTGAATGACACCACCACCACCTCCACCACCGCCTCCTCCCATGCCTCCCATCATGCCTCCCAATCCTCCACCACCAGCAGCTCCCTCCGCCACAGGCTCATTCAGCAGGGCCATAAACTCCTGTTGGTGCTGGCTGATGAGCTGCAAGATCTGGGGATTGGCCTGGCCCAGCTGTTGGAGCAACGGACCCAACAGCTGAGGATTCCTCTGGATCATGTGTCGGATTTGGTTGAACTGGGGGTGCTGACGCAGCCAATCGAAATGTCCGCCTTGTCCCTGTTGTTGGCCCAAAAGGCTGCTGAGGAGGCTGGTGGGGATGCCACCGCCACCGACGTCACCTTCCTCCTCGCCGCCTTGCTCTTCGCCTTCATCACCACCACCTTGTTCGGTTTGTGCTTGGGGTTGAGTTTGCTGAGCTGTAGGTGGGGCTGCTGCAGTTTCAGGAATGCCCTGTTGGTGTCGAGGTTAATGGGTTGGTGCGGCTAACACTAAATCCAGCAAGAGAAATTGAGAGAGAGAGAGAGAGAGAGAGAGAGAGAGAAGGGCAGGAGAGGGTAAAAATTTACGGTCATAAGATATTCAACGGCTCTGTTGGGGTTGTTGAAGCTGGCACGCAAGGCTCTGAGAACTTCCTCGCGAGGGAAGCCCATTTCCATGATGTTGGTTACCATAGCCTCAAGCTCAGAGCCGGTCACAAGGGCAGATGCAGCCGAGGAATAGGAATCCCCACTCCTAAAGTTATTTCGTTAGAAGGAAAAAGCGAGAGACCGAGAGACAGGGATGAGGAGAGTGACAAAGTACGTACTGAGGCTGAGCAGCAGGGGTTGTTTGTGCGGCAGGTGTAGACTGAGGGGCGGGAGTAGAGGGAGTGGAGGTAGGGGCAGGGGTAGTGGCAGTTGTCGTCGACGTTGTGGTGGTAGCAGAAGGAGCGGGTGTGGTAGCAGGGGTAGAAGTGGCAGTGGGGGCTGCTGGCTTAGCGGCAGCTCCCTTTGGCTGTTGTTGCGAGCGAATAGATAGCCAAAGTGAGAAGGGAAAAGAAAGAACGAAAGAAAAAAAAAGAATCATACCTCGCGAACCATCAACACCAAAAAGTCACCCTCTTTGATGGAGAACTCATTCAGTTTGGAAGTGTCGTTCAGAATCTTGCCCGCGAAAATGAGCTTCTGCCAAGCGGCGGGGTGTTTTTGTGAACTCTCAATCTGCTTCTTTACATCAGCAACCTTAAAAGAGCAACAAGTTATAAGTTTGTGAAAGGGGACAACGACAAAAGAGAATAAGATAGAGAAAAGAGAGAGATAGAGGAGAGAGACGAGGGGAAATGTTTAATTGCGAGAAAGGCGTACTGTGGCCTCAGCAGGGACCTCCAAGTCGAACTGTTCTTGCTTTAACGTCTTTATAACTAGCTTCATTTTTGTGTGTAGTTTCCCTTCGTGGCTCTGTTCATACATGGATGAGATGAATTAGCAAGAAGAAGGAGAAGAGCGAAGACAGTAAAAGAATAAAGAATAGGGCAGAAAAGACGTTTGGAAAAATCAGACAGAGTGCTAGCAAACCTTTTGGCTTAATGATCCCTTTCCACCAAACCCAAAAGAACTTGTGTGTGCAAAAGGGGAAAGAAAAGAAAAGAGAGAAGAGAGGGGCAAAGAAGATTTGAAACAAAAAAAAAAAAGAAGTGAAATCTGGGGTGGTGGCCTTCTTCTGTTTTGTTTGCAGTTAAAAAAACTCTCTCTCGCTGCCCCCCGTTCAGCGATCGCCCTCCCTAAAGTGGCACTCCATGTTGAGGAGGCAAACAGCAAAGGAAGAGGTGGCAATTTTGTCGACATATCCAGGCCAAATGCTGCAACGGCTGTGCATCTTGGAAGCGCAGCATCGTTTTTTCAGAGCACCAATGGAAAATCAAAAAAATGAGTTGATCTTTACCAAAAATAGGCATTGTGTGCCCCTTGGGCACAGAGGGAAAGAAGCTCACTATGAACACAATTGCTGCAGCTGCGTTGTTGGGGAAAGGCTTGTTTATCCGAACGACCACAGGAGACCCATTTGTAAGGCAGTGATCTCCTGTATATTGGCAAAGGGACGGAACTGTGCCGCCAGGTTCAGATCGACTTTCCAAAACGAAAGACGCGGCTCTCGGGTCGGAGAGCGAACGGAATGATTACATCAGTTCTCGTAACCCGATAAAGCTTTCTTTGGAGAGCTGCGACTGGCTGGGTTTCCTTCATAGCGAACTGTTACCACGCCTAAAAAGCTCTCGGGACGGCGTTTCAAAGAATCGGGCTGCATATAAATAGTTCATTCGTTCTTTTCTTTTTTTATTTTCAAACACAACCACAAACACAAGACACAATGACAAGCTGCGACCCAAAGGGAGGATGTGTAGCTCTTGCTAACTCAAAAGAGATGAACCACAACATCGAATTCTCTCTATCTGCCCAGGACCTCAAGTGGTTGGAAGGAGAGCTACGGAGGAAGACTCCTTGGGATATGCACTGGACACACCGGTGGACAACATCTTACGAGGAATTGCCAAGCCAAAAACGGGCGGATAAAAAGCACCTGCAGGCACGGAGGAGGTCCGTCCCCATGATCAAGGGTTCAATGCTAGAGGACATCCCAGAGGAACGTTAGAACTGATTCACAGAGTTGAACGTGAAAAATTTTGTTTAAGCAAAGAGTGTACATATAAAACAAATGCGATTTATTTATACCCCCATGACCTTCTCCCTCCCTCCATTGGACTCAACACCCAACAAGCACCAGGGTCTTCACCGGATGTCGTCAAGTTGGAAAGCCGACCTGGTGTCCACACCGGAATCATGAAACCACACCAGAGCTTTTTGAAAGGCCACCTCGGGTCCCCGCAGCTCAAAGACAAGCATCATTCGGAAGGCGACCTGCTGTCGGAACTGTGGTTCCGAGGTCCCGTTGGTAACCGCTGATCCCGTTTGACTCATCTGCAGATCCGCCGAGCCTTTGTCGTGGCAAGTATCCATAGCTACCCCGTTGAAACCATGGAAACACAAATTTGTCGACTTGTTGCTGAGGCGTCGGCTGCCCACTCTTTTTCTTGTAGATATTATATACCTACCTGCAGGTGGTGGCTGCTCGGGGGCTGCTGTGCCTGGTGGGCTGGCAGCCCGTGTGGCCCTTGGGCCGCGTGCAGCGGCCCACTCCTTTATTGAAGCGTGTTCCTTGAAACGATGCAACAACTGACGAAAACCGTCTCCTTTTGGCACGTTCAATCGAGGTGCTAAGGTTACTGAGGAGACGATAGTCACGAATAAGTTGGACAAAAACATCTTAGCATACTGCAAAGGCAAAAGGCAGAGGAATTGGAAGCAAGGAGACTACGTGAACAAATGCCTTGACGCCATGAACCTGAAGTGTGGCAAGAAGTAACATGAGAAAGCATCTTCGCCAACCAACGAGAACGAAGAGGACCAGCAAATCAGCCACCGCCAGCGCTACACAATTGCATTTTCCAACTGGCGAGCAAACTGAAAGCTTACCGCAATGGACGCGTTGAAAGTTGCTGCATTCTTTTGCGAGAGCCGGCCGTGGCAGCAGTGCTGTTGTTTCTTTTCTTTTCTTTTTGTTTTTCCTTTTCTGTTATTTTTCTAAGAAATAATTCACCTCGGTCGAGGGGCCGCACAGTAAAGCTCCAGGAGCATTGAATTTTTGTCGACGTGAAAGATCTCTGCCAGAGATGAGACAAAAAAAAACAATTTTTATGGTAAGTTTAAGCCTCTGTTTTGATTTTTGATTGGTGGTTTGAAACTTTCAGTAACATTGAGCCGCTTTAGCCGTACAGTGCTAAGCACGAGCAGAAGGAAAAAGTGAGAGCTTTCGAGAAGCCGAATAAAAAATGAATGGGCAGGAGGGAGCTGCCAGGGGTATCATCCGGTCGGAGGAGGACAAGCGCAGCTACAAGTCCGTTGTGCTCACGAATGAGCTGCAAGTGTTGCTCGTTTCCGATCCTGAGACGGACAAGGCCGCGGCAGCGATGAACGTCAACGTCGGCTCCTTTTCCGACCCGGACGGTGTTGCCGGTTTGGCCCACTTTTTGGAACACATGTTGTTCCTCGGTACTGAAAAGGTACTTTAATCCTATTCTTTCTCTGCTCTAGTTTCTCCTTATCTTCTTCTCTTTGCTTCTCTCTCTCTCTCTCTCTCTCTCTCTCTCTCTCTCCCTCTCTCCCTCTCTCGGCTTCTCTCATCTCTGCTTTTCTGCTTCTCTGCTTATTTGCTTCTCTCTTGTTCACTGTTCTCTTTCTGGCAGTATCCCGACGAACAAAGTTATTCTTCGTATTTGGCAGAGCACGGAGGGTCTAGCAATGCCTACACTGACCTGGAGAACACAAACTACTATTTCGACGTCACTCCTGACTATTTTCAAGGCGCTTTGGATAGGTTCGTCGATACTTCCCGCTTCTTCTTCTCTCTCTTTCTCTCTCTCTCTCTCTCTCTCTCTCTCTCTCTCTCTCTCTGTTCCCCTCTCATTTCTGCTATTTCAGGTTTGCGCAGGTTCGTACCGCTTCACTGAGCACGAGAGAGAAAGAGAGAAAGAGCAAGTGAGAAGGAAAGAGAAAACATGGAAAAGAAAATGGGCACATGAGAGAAGAAAAGTAGAAATAATTACAGTGCAAAGAGTTCATGACACCTTCTGTTGTTCTACAGTTTTTCATAGCACCGCTGTTTACGGAAGATGCGGCTGACCGAGAAATGCATGCTGTTGACTCAGAGAACACCAAAAATCTTCAGGCCGACGTCTTCCGACTGTTCCAGGTTTGTTTTTCACCTTTTAGTTTGTTGGCGAGGGAGTGTTGCTGTTATCTTATGCTTTCTCTCTCTCTCTCTCTCTCTCTCTCACTCACTCTCCCTGGGGTAAATAGTTGATGAAATCGACGGCTAGGTACGATTGGTCACACGGAAAGAAAGCTATTGTATTTCTCTAAACTTTTTTATTTTCACTCCAATTTTATATAGTCCAAATCACCCTTTTCACAAGTTTGCAACAGGTATGTCTCTTCGTCGTTCTCTTCTTGTTCTTATTCTCCTCTCATTACGACGCGAACATCAACAAAACAACAAGGAAATCTTTATACCCTTCGAGATGCCACCAAAGAAGCAAGCATTGATCTGCGAGCTGAGCTGTTGGCCTTTCATAAAAAGTATTACTCTGCGAATCATATGAAGCTTGTTTTGCTGAGCAAAGGTTAGTATTTATCGTCCTCTTTAGTTTGTCTACATCTCTCTCTCTCTCTCTCTCTCTCTCTCTCTCTCTCTCCAAAAGTCTTTTATATAAATTTCAACGTATCTTATGCTTTGTTTTTGTTTTTTATAGAGCCAATAGACATTTTGGAGAAATGGGCGGTTGAGATGTTCTCTCCTATCGTCAACACAAACAGAGAACAGCAGGTGTTCAACGGTATTCCTTTTGAAGAAGAACATTTACAAGTACGTATAGACTCCTTTGTTTCTTTGCCTCTTATCTGATGATTTTTCTCTTCCTCTTCATGGTGACGGGTTCGTTTTCTATTACCCTCTATATAGATCTTGCAAAAAGTGGTGCCAGTGAAACCTATTCGCAGCATCTCGCTGACTTTCCCAATGCCTACTCAACTACCATTCTTCAGACAGAAACCGTGTTCTTACCTTTCGCACCTCATCGGTCATGAAGGTTCTGCTCTCTATTCTGTCTTGCTTTATGTTGTTCTTATTCTGGAAATTAAAAATAGGGCCAGGAAGCATTCTTGCTTTGTTGAAAGCAAAGGGATGGAGCAACGGGTTGATTGCTGGGCCTGATAGAACTACCGCTGACTTTACCCTTTTTAAGATTAGCATAGACGTTACACCCAAAGGCCTTGGTACCTGAACGTGTTCTTCTTATTTCTCTTGTCTAAATGTTTAGTCGTTCTTTATTTCGTTCTTTCCATCCTTGGTAC
Source organism: Balamuthia mandrillaris (assembly GCA_031835245.1). Lineage (NCBI taxonomy): Eukaryota > Discosea > Longamoebia > Balamuthiidae > Balamuthia > Balamuthia mandrillaris. The sequence continues at coordinate 44,321 of JAVKOQ010000020.1, read as the reverse complement.
TGACCCATAATATTTTTATAATACAGAGGAATGGGAACAAGTGGTAGATGTCATTTTCCAATATATCAAATTGCTGCGCACAGAAGGACCTAAACAGCACATCTTTGAGGAATCCAAGAAGCTGGCCGAGATTGAGTTTCGCTTCGCTGACAAGCACCACCCCATTGAATACGTTTGCTTCCTTGCCAACTGTATGCAACAATATCCGACCGAATGGATATTGGCAGGACCCATGTTGTTTGACGAGTACAACCCTCAACTCATCCAAGAAACGCTAACAACATACCTAACACCAAAGAACATGCGATTGAGGCTTGTGGCGAAAGACTTTCAAGAAGAAGACAAGCAAAAGATGAAAGAGGAAAAGTGGTATGGAACACAGTACATAGAGGAGAGATTAACTTCTGCGTTTTTGGATCGTTTGTCAGATCCTCCACAACTCGATCCCGAACTCTTTCTCCCTCGACCAAACGAATTCATTCCAGAAGATCTTTCTCTCAGACCTTTGCCTTCTGAAAACGACACTTCTTCCACCCCCTCTCCTCCTGAACTTATCGAATGCACTGATCGCACCAAAGTGTGGCACAAACAGGAAGTGCAGCGCTTCAAACTGCCCAAAGCTGACATTCTCATCGAGTTTGCCACACCATGGGCATACGCCACCCCTCGTCATCACGTGCTCACATCCCTTTTCACCAAGTTGTTGATGGACGCCCTGGCGGAGTTCTCCTATGATGCGGAGTTAGCTGGCCTGCTCTACAAGCTGGACGCTGCCATCGTGGGCATGCAGCTCGTTATCTCTGGCTTCAACGACAAGCAAGCCCTGTTGTTGAGGCGCATCTTGGAGAAGATGGTCAAGTTTGAGGTCAAGGATGAGCATCGATTCTTGGCGTTGAAGGACTTGTTGGCGAGGACATATGGTGCATTTCGATCAGAGCAACCTTATGTGCACAGCATGTATAACATGAATGTGTGCATGGAGCACCTTCGTTGGCATAGCGATTCCTTTCTTGAGGCAATTCAAGGTTTCACTTCCTTATCTTTTTGTTTGTAGGTTTTGTGATTCTGACATGAAAAACGATAGACGTAACATCGAAAGAGCTGGAGGCGTTTGTGCCGCAACTTTTGTCTGGGCTCTTTGTGGAGTGTCTGTTTCACGGCAACCTTACCAAACAGGTAATCTGGCTTCTTCATCCTGCCCTCATTCTCTTTTCTCTCTTCTCCTCTCCTCTCCGTTCTCTCATCCTCTCAATGAAAATGCTAAAAAAATGAAACAGGAAGCATTAGACTTGAGCAAAGAGATAAGGGAGGTTCTGAAACTAAAACCTCTGCACCCTTCTTTGTTGCCTGAAAGGCGAGTCATCATGTTGAGCCACGACACATCGTATCTGCTTCGCTGCAATGGCACCAATCCAGATGAAAGTGGTACCGCTCTCACGAACTACTATCAGATTGGCCTAGAGGCTGATTCCATTCGTAAAACCGTTTTATCGTTAGTAATTGATCTTCTTGTTCTTCTTCTTCTTCTTCTTCTTCTTCTTCTTCTTCTCGTTTTCGTTCTCGTTCTCGTTCTCGTTCATATGCTCGTTCATTTTCTTCTCACCATCCTTTTCTATCCATATTGGAATTATGCAGAGAACTGTTTTGCCAAATCATCAGCGACTCGTTCTTCCACGAGCTGCGCACCAAGCAACAACTAGGCTATATAGTGCACTCTAGCGTGCAACGTGAGAACGGCGCTTTCGGTCTTCGCATCATCGTTCAATCGGAGAAAGACCCCAACTTCTTGGATGAACGAGTGGAAGAGTTTCTGAGCAACACGACTTCTGCTCTGTTGGAAAAGTTAAGCTCATCGCATGAAAACGAGGAAGAAAATAAGGAATGGCAGAACCATAAAGCTGCCTTGGCCGCCAGAAAGTTGGAGAAAGCCAAGACGTTGTTCCAACAGTCTGGTCGGTATTGGGCTGAAATCACCAACCATTCTTACTTTTTCGACAAAGGTTAGTCTCTTTTTCTTTTTCATCTTTCTGACTGTCTTTTGTCCGGTTGTTAACTTGGGTGTCTTCTTTTCTGTCGTGTGTGAAACAAAGATGTGAAAGAAGTGGAAGAGTTGCAGAAAATAACGCTAAAGGAGCTGAAAGAGTTTTACGAAACCTACATAATCGGTCCTCAAAGAAGAAAGTTTAGCAGCCAAATTCTCTCCCCTCCGCCTCAACAACAAACTTCAAAGAGCGAAGAGTCTTCTTCTTCCCCTGTCGTTGAAGAGGTCAAACTATCTTCCTCAAAGACCGTTCTGATCGACGACATACCGATTTTCAAGAAGAGAATGCCGTTGTATCCTGCTCTTTCTTCTTTCTCGCATTAAATATGTTTTTTTCAAAGCAACAAGAAAAAGCAGTTCATCATTTTGAAGGAGCATCAAAGAAAGGAGGAGAAAGGGCATCATCAATATTGTGTTGACCCACTCGAGTCCTATAAATATCAAACGCAATAGCCCCAACTCCTCCGCTTCGTTCTTCACCCTCTTCCTCAGGAAACGATAAAGCTCTTCCCATTTCATCAGCGAGTGAACGTATGTATGTTCCCGATGTTACCGTCGCTTTCATTCGGAAGACAGGCCAACTCCAATGCTTAGTTCTTCTGCTTTCTGCTGTGTTATGTTCTCCTCTTTCCTTCTCGTATTCTTCCTCCTCTTCTGGCAAAAGGTGTTCCAAAGGAGTGAAGATTTGGTCATTCCATGATTGAAGTATTTCTGTTTGTCGAAACGTTTCCTCTGAAGAAGAGGAAGAAGAACTCTTTACACTCCCTATGCGTTCTCTAACGATCCGTTGCAACGTCTCCAAATCGAGCCAATAACAATCCAGGAGCTTCAAGTCCATGACGGTAACTCGCACGGAAGGAACGAAAGGGCTCATCTCTTCCAACTTCTCCTTTCCCATTTTGGCCCAGTGAAAAAGCGGTTTGCCTTTCACCCGAACGGAGCTGAACGGAGGATACTTTTGATTCCGTTCGCCGATGAACAAAGGCAGCATGTTTCGTATCCGTTCCTCCGACAGTAACTGTGTCTCCTTCCACATGTCCGATTCGTCTTCTCGTTCTTCCTCTTCTTCCTCCTCAGCCTCTCCAGTTGGTTTTTGCTTTTGTTCCCCATCATCAATACGTCTCTTTTTCTTTGCTCTTTGGTTTCTTTTCTGTCGTTGTGCTTGTTGAAGAAGTTGTTGTTGTCGTCGACGAGACGTTCGAACCATCCAACTTTCGGAGGAAGCATCGACAAGGCCCAACACGTCGAATGTGTCCGTTGAAAGGCCGAACAGAACGTCGAACTGGTAGTCCTTGGTGAGCAGCTCGTGCTGCTTTTGTCGTCGGTTGGCCTCACCGACCAAGCACACCATCAATCCCCTCGCCATAGGGTCCAACCGTCCTGCATAGCCTATCTTTGGCTCTTGTTCGTGCTTCTTCTGCTGCTTCGTTGGTTCCGTCTCTTCGCTTTCGTCTGCTAATTTTTGTCGACAGCGAGCGCGGAAAGATTGGATCAGCTGAAGCGGCGTCATGCCGATGGGCTTGTTGAGCAAAAGGACGCCACCCTCTTCTTCAGGATAGGACCCAGTTCTAACCCTCCTCACGTCCAACACCGGTAAGCCTTCGCTTTCGTGGTTGTTGTTGTTGAGGTCTCTCTCATCTTTGCTTTTTTCTTTTTGCATTTTTTGGCTCTTAGGTTTCGGCTGGCTGTGGGGCAACATCGTAGAAATGTGATTCCTATTAGTAAAGATTTCGTAGAAACGTATCTCGTCGACGTGAAGCTAGGGTCTCGACACCATGCAACCTCTTAGAGAATATATTCTATGAGGTGGAAGTGATAGATCACAAATGCTGCAGAAATTCATGTTTGATGCTGCAGATTTTGTGCTCTCTTTAATTAATGGAAAGAAAAATAAAAGCAGAGAAGAGAAGAGAGCAAACAACCCTTTTTGTTTTGTTTTTTTTTTTGTGGGATGAGACGCCCTTTTTGTGCGTTTCCAGTGGGAAGCGCAGTGTACTTGTTCTTCTTTGTGGTTTTGACACGGACGAGCCTTCCTTGCCATGCGTTGACCACCGACGTATGGGAGGAGATCGACACCTCTACGTCTTCTTCTTCTTCCTTCTCTTTTGACACCTCTTTTCGAGAAGAACTGTTGCTTCGGCCGTTGAAAGAGGGCGACACTGTTGCTCATTGGCATTTCACCACTTTGTTGCCTCCTTCCCATGACAGTGGGGGTACCTTTACTCTTTCTCTCTCTCTCTCTCTCTCTCTCTCTCTTCGATTTACTTCTTCTCTGCACCTTCTCCTCTCTTCTTTTCATGTGTTGTCTCACTTAGCAATGCCAACAAACAAATAGTACACTACTCTCTCTTTCCCAAGACATTGGGACAACTGGTGCGCAAGTACAACGTGGAGGAGCTGCACCTTACCTTCACGCAGGGACGTTGGCAGGAGCACAAGTGGGGTCCTCCTTTGGTCTCTGCTCCCGTTGGCGCTCAGCTTTGGGCTTATCTCAGTCCTATTCCTTCCACTTCGTTCGTTGCGCTCTTCCTTTCTCTGCTGTGCTTCTCTCTGTCTCTGTCTCTGTCTCTGTCTCTGTCTCTGCCTCTGCCTCTGCCTCTGCCTCTGCCTCTGCCTCTGCCTCTGCCTCTGCCTCTGCCTCTGCCTCTGCCTCTGCCTCTGCCTCTGCCTCTGCCTCTGCCTCTGCCTCTGCCTCTGCCTCTGCCTCTGCCTCTGCCTCTGCCTCTGCCTCTGCCTCTGCCTCTGCCTCTGCCTCTCTCTCTGTCTCTCTCTCTCTCTCTCTCTCTCTCTCTGTCTCTCTCTCGCTCTCTCTGTCTCTCTGCTCTCTCTTCTCTCTCTTCTCTCTCTCTCTCTCTCTCTGTTCAAAACTAACTTGGTAATCACAAAAGAGTTGATGAACAGTGGAAAGGCCTCACTCACGCTCTCTCTGGTTTATTTTGTGCTTCTCTTAACTTGATGGATGTGAAGAACACATGCGAGCCTCGCTTTGCCTTTGTGCCAGAGTCTCTGAACGTTTCTTCTGGTAATTCTTCCACTCTGCGTTTCAGTTACAGCATCACTTTTCATCACTCACTGTTGCGCTACCATACCATTCTCAGACAATGTAAAGTTGAGATACAGCTCTCTGCCGCGTGAACCAGCATGCACAGAAAACCTCACTCCCTGGTCCAAGCTCCTACCTTGTAGAACCAAGGTCCTGCTCTCTCTCTCTCTCTCTCTCGCTCTTTCTCTCTGTTTCTCCTTTTTACTATACTGACTTGCATCTATCGTTTAGGCAGGACTTGCGGCACTTTGGGATCCTCTCAAGTCAGCCGCGGGCCACTTTCGTTCAATTGCTGCTCATGTGCGTCCAGTTTGCATTTCGTCTTCTCAAAAGGTATAACCAGTACTTTCCTCTCTCTCTCTCTCTTTGTTCGCTTGTTGGCTGGGTATTCCTAATATTTTGACAACAATAGGACAATGAATGTGAATCTGTACAACTGGAGTTGACTCAGACAATAACTGTCGTTATTGACTCCTCTCTTCATCACCTTCATTACAATCCTAACAAATGGGGTAACACCTCTCTTGTCTTGTCAATTCATTCATTTCCATTTGCAACTAAGAATACGAACAACAGAATGGCATTTATCTTCTCTATTCGAGATAAACAAGATAACAAGCTGGAAAGCATGTCCATTGGCAGCCTCCAGCTCCGTTTATTTGGACTTGTCTCACCTGGACGCTATTAATCGAAACTTCACTCTCATTCCTCCGCCTTCTTACTTCTACAATAGCGTTGATGGATCGCTTTCTTCTGTACTCTCACCAACAGCAGCTGAAGAAGACGAAGAAAAAGCTGAACCTGATGAAGAAGTACAGGAAGATGAAGAAAAAGAGGAAACCATCGATACATGGTTTGTTGCGTTTAACTCTTCTACTCTGCACAACTCCCAAAATGTCTTCAATTTACGAATTCTTTGGAGTGACCCTCCTCTGGAAGAAGTAGAACAACAATCAGAACAAAGACAAGATGAACCATCAGAAGAGGAAGAGGAAGAATCGAAGCCCTTGTTTAGAAATCTCAGAGACGTGCTGAGACGCACCAATGAAGATGATAAGCAAAAGGAAGAATCGAAAGAAGAAAACGAAGATACAGATGCTCCATCCAAAGAAGATGTAACGGAAACAGTGCAGAAGGAAGTTGGTGTTGCTCCTTCCACAGAGGAAGCTTCTTATCAACCAATCGTTTCTACTGACGAAAAGAAAGAACAAGAGCATGAACCGGAGAACCAAGTCATTCAGAAGGAAGAAGAAATAGCACAGCCACAACAAGAAGAAAGTCAACAAAAACGAGATCAACAAAATGGACAAGCAGCGCAACAAGTCCTTGCGGAGAAAGAAGAGCAAGAGAAAGGAGAACAAGGCGAAAAACTTAATGAAGACAAGGAGAGGACCGAAAACGAACACCGACCAGAACAACAAGAAACCGGTCAAGTTGAAACGAAAGTATCAGAGCAATCTACAGAAAACAAAGAAGAACAAGAACTTACAAAACCAAAACAAGAGCAAGAACCAGATCAACAAAATGTTACCGAAAAGAAGGAAGAACAAAACGAAAAGGAATCAGGTAATGAAGAAGATGGTGAGCAAGAACAAGACCTACTTCCTCAAGCCCCACCTCCATCCTCCACCATCAGTTGTTCTGAGATTCATCACCCCTCCCACTCTCTTCGCGATCGTGTCACGGCAAGACGATACTTGACAGAAGGCACTGAACCAGAGTCAGAGGGTCTCAATGTAGACCTCGTCAATGAGAGAAGCCATCCCGTTTTGGTGACTTACTTCTCAACCGTGCCTTGGTACCTTCGACTTTACTTCCACACCTTCTCTCTTGCTGTCAATGGTACTCCAGTTGATCGTCCGCTGCAAGGTTTGTTAATATTTGTTTGTTACTAGCTGATTTGTGTCTCATTCTTCTTGTTTTATTTATCGTTACTTCCTTTTTTGCTTTGTTCATTGTTTCTCTTTTCTTTCTTCTTTTTTCTTATTCTTATTGTCACTCATTTCTTTTGATTCTTTCTTCGACAAAACAAAAACCAGAATTGCAAGAGTTTAGCTTCATTCCAGGAGAAGACAGAGGCTCGCCAGCCATCATCGAAGCTACGATGAGCATTCCACCACGAACCGTCCTCATCCTATCCTTTGACTTTGAGAAAGCTTTCCTCCACTTCACTGAGTTCCCACCAGACCCTCATCGTGGCTTCGACATTGGAACCGCCGTTCTTCGTGTTCACTCCTCTCCTTCCAATTCCTCTTCCATCATCATTCCTTCTTCTGCAAGACCCTTGCTTCGCGATGTTCCGGTCTTGCCTTCATCATCCGCATTTCTTGCTTCTTTTGCACAGCACGGTAAGAACGAGTACCATTACACGAATGGATTGCTGGTGGACCTTCCCACTCCGGACTTTAGCATGCCCTACAACGTCATCACATTTACGGGCGCTGCCATGGCCATCTTCTTCGGCTCCATGTTCAAGCTGTTGCTGTTTACGAGGAGGAACGCAAGGCTGGCTTTGGAAGCGGCGATCCGAGGGGAGGACGATACGTGGGCAGGCCGAGCGAGGCAGTTGGGGCAGCGAGTGTATGCCTTGTTGCTTCGTTTGCTTCTCGTTCTTCTTCGAAGGCAGAAGAAAGAAAAGAAGGAATGAAGAGGAGGTAAAAAAAGATAAACTTGAAAATAAAAAAAAGGACGTATAACCATTCAGCCTCTATGCTTCCCTTATGGGAGGGAGTGGTGGCATCAAGGAGGAGACGCAGCTGCATGACTCCGGAGGAGAACTAGGCAGGAGTAGCATTCTATCATGGCCAGGGTTGAACCCTACTCACCAACATTGCAGGAGAAGGAGAAGGAGAAGGAGAAGGAGAAGGAGAAGGAGAAGGAGAAGGAGAAGGAGAAGGAGAAGGAGAAGGAGAAGGAGAAGAATATGAAGACGAACAAAGAAGAACAAGAAGAAGGACAAAGAAGAAGAAGAAGAAGAACAAGAACAAGAAGAAGAAGAACAAGAAGAACAAGAAGAACAAGAACAAGAACAAGAGGAACAACAAGAACAACAAGAAGAAGAGTAATGAAGGGCCTCCAGAATTAAATGTGTAATTCGCGATTCCACCGCAACCAACCACCAACCACCCGCCACTTCCTTGAGGCACATGAAGAGACAATTCGAGGGGGGGGGAACAAGGCCCTCCTTTCTTTCTTCTTCTGCTTCCGTTGGGGCTCTTTAAAACCCGAACATTATGAGAAGAGGAGCTTCTTCTGTTCACAGCAGCAGCGGAAGTAGCAGCAGCAGCAGCAGTGACACCGATGACGGAGACGAACCCCACGCTGAGGTTGCTCGGCGAGGAGGAGGAGGCCTGGTTCCTGCAGCTGCCTATGGCCAGCCGTTGACTTATACCGACGAGTCTTCTTCATCATCTTCATCTTCTTCCAGCGACGGCGAAGAGACAACAACACAACTTTCCTTCGAGGAGACCACCGATCGGAAGCAGGAAACGCAGGCTGAGGATACAGCAACGTTTGTTCACCACGCCACCAGCAGTGATGGTTCGTTCCTCATTATCTCTTCTATGCTTTCAACCCCTCTCTTCTCTCTCTCTCTCTCTCTCTCTCTCTGTTTGGGTTCTTCGTCATCATCATATTTTGTTTTTCAAGATGAAGAAGAAGAGGACGTTACAGCCGTAACGGCAACAGCAACAACTGCAACAACGCAAGAACCAGAAGAACAAACGGAGCCCTCACAACAACAGAAGCGGGCAAAGAAGAAGGCCAAAGGAGGAGAACCAAAACGGAAAGAAAAAGAGATAGACAACAAAAAGGAACGAACGAGAGGGGGCGACTTGATCAAGGAAGGATACGCCCTCTCCGGCCATGGGAACGGATCGAGGCAACGATGGAGCCGCCGCAGCAGCGTCAGCAAGCGGAGGCTCCTCTCCTCCAACGTCAAGAAGCAGCGGGTGTTGCTGAGACAACCGAGCCTGGAGGACACGCCCATCTACTACCTTTGTCTTGCGGTGAGGGAAGGCAACCTTGACGACGTGCAGAACTTGTTGGACAATGCTAAAGACAAGTCCCTCGTCAACCAAAGAGTTTGTTTCTCTGTTCTCTTTCCTTCGTGCTTTCTCTACCTTGCTCTCATTCCTCTCTCTCCTCTTCAGTGTTTTTTGCCTGGAGAGGTATGCTTCGCGCGCTATCGCTTCTCTCTCTCTCTCTCTCCTCCGCTTCTCTCCACTTCTCTCCTTCTTTCCTTTCCTATTTTCTATCTTTTGCTTTCGTGGTTACCTGCCTCCTTTTCTTGCTTCATGGCTATCTGCTTTTTGCTTCTCTCTCTCTCTCTCTCTCTCTCTCTCTCTCGTTTCCAAAGAAAGGATAGGTTAATGTATAAATATATAAACGTATAGCACACAGCGAAGAACAACTACTCTCCAATGTCATACACACCATTGCAATACGCTATCAAGTACGACCAACCAGAGATTCTTCAATACCTTATGGAGAAGAAAGCGGATCCCAGAATCAAGGTCCCTCTCTTTCTTTCTCTCTCTTTACTTGTTCTGTGCGTCTGCGCTTCTTTTCTTTCTTTTTATGTGGAGTAGCATTACAATGTTATTTTTAGTCATTGGAGCACGTGTTTGAAGACGACGATGGCATGATACCAAACACAAATAGCAGTAGCTCTCTCATTACAAAGAATAGAAGTAAGAGAGACGTTGCGAGTGACGATACCACCTACCTGTCCAAAGTGGTAAATAGAGTTTTCTTCGTTTTTCTTTTTTCTTCACTCTTTTGAATAATGAAACGTTTGTTAGGAATCAAGAAATGCCTTTCACATAGCGGCCCAGTTTGGCAGAAGCGAGCTCTTGGAAGCTATTCTCACCTTCAAAGAGTACGACGATGAGGATTTGCTCGCAGAAGATGTACAATATCCCCACTTCTTGTAGTTTTTTCTTATGCTAACCACATTCTTCCTTTGAGTACCATTAGAACGTATGCAACGGCACGATCTGTCTTCCTCTATTCCTTTCTCTTTGTCTTGCTAACCATTTCCTTTTTTCACCTCTTGGTTGACTATGGACCATTCCGCTTCTTACCCAACATTCAGCATGTAAGTGACCTTTTAATCACCATTAGTTATTCGGTGTGTCTGTTTTGTGTTTCGCTTACTTGCTATGATAGTATCATACAGTAATGAGTCTGGCAATAAAGAATAAATGTGGGCCAGAGATTGCCAGAGTACTTCACGACTTCAACTACGACATTAGCGGCATTCCAACAGTACCTGCTCTCCACTAAGTTCTCTTTTACTCCCTTTCGCGTTTACTGAGGTATGATATTCTGTTCTTCTCTCTTTCTCTTTTCTCTTTGCTATAGGAGGGGACACCGGAATGGGAGACGTATAATACAGTCACCAAACGAAGCAAACGAGCAACACTTCTCTACGCCGTTAAACGATGTGACGATGTCGGATTTATTCGTTTTCTTATCAGCAATGCTCGACAAGACGGTTCGTTTTGTTTTTGACAAAACATGAACAAGCGAGTGAAAGAGCGAAAGAGAAGAGAGCAAGAGGGAATATAATATTAACACTCTTGTTTGCAGTAAACATGAGAACATATAAGATGACCACACCAACGCACATGGCGGCCAAATACGGAGCTTCTAAAATATTACGTTATCTCATCAAGAAAGGCGCATTGGTTGATCCTCTCAACGCTACTCAGGAGACCCCTCTTTGTAAGTCGCTTGAAACGTATTACCAAAGTCGTGCCAAGTTGGAGGCTGTTCAAGAATTGGAACCTTATCATCTCGCAAAAGCCAAGAAGTTTTATCGGTTTGTTCTTCTCTCTCCCTCCCTCCCTCCCTCCCTCCCTCCTCCCTCCCTCCCTCCTCCCTCCCTCCTCCCTCCCTCCCTCCCTCCCCCTCCCCCTCCCTCCCTCCCTCCCTCCCTCCCTCCCTCCTCCCTCCCTCCCTCCCTCCCTCCCTCCCCTCCTCCCCTCCCTCCCTCCCTCCCTCCCTCCCTCCCTCCCTCCCCTCCTCCCTCCCTCCCTCCTCCCTCCCCCCTCCTCCCTCCCTCCCTCCCTCCCTCCCTCCCTCCCTCCCTCCCTCCCTCCCTCCCTCCCCTCCCTCCCTCCCTCCCTCCTCCCTCCCTCCCCTCCCTCCCTCCCTCCCTCCTCCCTCCTCCCCTCCCTCCCTCCCTCCCTCCCTCCCTCCCTCCCTCCCTCCCTCCCTCCCTCCTCCTCCCTCCCTCCCTCCCTCCCTCCCTCCCTCCCTCCCTCCCTCCCTCCCTCCCTCCCTCCCTCCCTCCCTCCCTCCTCCCTCCTCCCTCCCTCCCTCCCTCCCCTCCCTCCCTCCCTCCCTCCCTCCCTCCCTCCCTCCCTCCCTCCCTCCCTCCCTCCCTCCCTCCTCCTCCCTCCCTCTCTCTCTCTCTCTCTCTCTCTCTCTCTCTCCCTTTTCTTACCCATTCATTTATTTATTGTACTTAAACCATAGAGAAGCAATTGAAACAACGAACCATTTGCTTGATTGTAAAGCTACTCTTAAATTCGCAAGGTTCTCGTTGTTCTGCTTCCGTTATCTGTTCTCTTTTATTCACTTATCTTTTTCATTCTTTTTGGCCCTTCTGTCATCCTCAGAACGTCAGCAGGAACATCCCCATTGTATTATATTGTGGATAAAAATCTTAGACCCTTTATAAAGGTTCAGACATTCAAAGGTTTTTAAGTCCTGTTTTGTGTTTGGATTCTAACTCGACGCTTTCTCAACATAAAGCACAAACGAGTACAACAAGAGCTAAAAACAATTTGGCGCCTTAACATGAAGTTCAGTTACACATGGTGGACTCAGAACTGGTGGCACATGCTCACGCATCCCAAAACGCAGTTCTGGTTAAGCTTTTTTGCTTATTTTTTGTTTCTTATCCTCTTGACCGTTTGTATGTAGTTTATTCATCGCTCTGCATTTCATTTGGCTCGCTAACACAACACTTTTTAAATGTTATTAGTAATGTTGTTGACGAACACAGACATGCACACAGAAGCATATTACTTTGAGAGTTCTATACGTGGTTTGTGGTACCACTTCGTAAATCACTTTCTTTTGCAAACTAACTCTGAAGCGGCATTTTCTCTCCCAAACATGATTTTAAAAAAAACAGTGAGAACAGTGGGCGAAGAGTTTCTGATAGACCACCCTCTGGACAGCAGAACGGGTTCACCGGGTTTTTTCCGTAAATACTTTGCTGGCATCGATCAAACATCAGAAATATGGGCAGTTGCGTTGTTTTCTCCTCTTTCTCCATCTTTTCTTCGCCTTCTAACACAACATTTCTTTCGTTAACATCAACTACATTAGTGGATAACAGGTCCACTGTGGCTCAACTTTTTTGTTCCAGAGACATCCTTCATAATGAACTATAATAGAGTGGTAACGAACAAAATGCAATTGAGGCAGTTCAGAGTGGAGCCTGGTTCCTGCAGTCTTGCGACGGATGACTACCAATACTTGGCACGTAACGGTGAGTGTTATGGAGCATACAGTAGAGAAGAAGGAGAAGAGCAAGGCTCTTTTGGTCCTGGGCAAGGCGAAGGGTACCTTATCGATTAGTTAGCTTTGCATTACTATTTCTTCCTTATTCTTCTTCTCTTCATCTTTTCAAACAAACTATTAGGTGGACATATGAAAGCCCATCCGATAGCGGAGCGTTCATCAGCGCTTTAGAAGAATTGTTTCCAGAGAGAGGAGGTTATAAAGTTACGTTGGACACGCGGGATGCAAATGCTACCTACGACAAAATTCAAGAACTTATCAACAACAATTGGATCGATGAACAAACCAGAGGCGTATTTCTTGAGTTTGCAAGTACTACGATTCACAATTCTGCTTCTCGTCTTCCTGCACTTATTTGCTTACCTCTTTTTTCTTTTCCAAGTCTACAATCCAAATATCAATTTATTTTGTGTGATACGATTAACGTGGGATATGCCTCGTTCCGGTATTGTATATCCGTCATCCGATTTCTTGACTATAAAGTTGTTCAGGTTTGTTCTCTCTCTCTCTCTCTCTCTCTCTCTCTCCTTCCTAATGTCAGCTCAACACATCTTAGATATGTGGCAGTGGGCGATTGGGTTGAGTTAACCTTTGAGATCATCCTATCAATCTGGTTCTTATTTTATCTGTTTTTGGAATGCAAGAAAGTAATGAACCCCTGCTTCACCACTTTCTCTCTCTCTCTCTCTCTCTCTCTCTTCCCCCCTCAAAAACGCTCTCTCATCTTTATCTTGTTTAGTTGTGGAAACAGAAAAAACGCTACTTTCAGAACATTACCGGTTGGCAGCTTTTGGATTATTCCTTTTTCTTGGTTGGTTCCTCTATGTCTTTGATTGCCTTTCACCATTAACTCTATTAAAACGTTGTTGTATACATATATAGTGCTTCCTTGTGCTAGGGATATTCCGTTTTATTGAGATTGGAATTGTGGCGAGCATCGATTGGGAGGCTGATGACACTCAATATGTCAGTTTCAACCGTCTAGCCCGTTATCGTGGTTATCAATTGTTGATTATATCTTTCAGTGAGTACTCACTGTCCTCTCCTCTATCCTCTTTCCTCTCTCCTGAAGAGATTAATGTAAGTTGTAATGGTGCAGTATTTGTGTTAGGCTGGCTGAGACTGTTTAAGTACTTGCGAATACATCACGACATAGGAGTGTTGTTGCGTGTTATCAGTAGAGTAAGCATTCAGCCTTTTTTAAGTCTTGCATTGTTCTTCCGAATAAGTTTTGTTGCAATACTCACCTTCTTGCATCACAACAGATGATAAATGCCATAGTGGTTTGGGGTTGTGTTTTCTTCGCCATTCTCATATCATTCAGTCTAGCCCTTTTTCTATTGCTGGGGTCTAAGGAATGGGACTACAGATCGACTTATTGGGCTATGGTGAAGACTGCACTTCAGGATCAAGCATATGGATCTCTCACCAAAGACCAAAACTTTGGGGCTATCATACTCTATCTCTGTTTTACTGTTATCTCAGGCACGATGCTGCTCAATCTTTTGATTGCCTTGTTGAGTGAATCTTATGTAAAGGTTATCGACCGGGCCACTTTGGAATATCTGCTCAACGTTGCTCAACTCATTCTTTCTTACACTAATGACCCTGTCAAGGTACTCGCTTCATATTCTTCATCATCTTGTGCTTCCATTGGTTTTTCTTTCAGGAGAGTGGTTTTTAATATCCACATAACAGGGAGAAAGATTCAAGAGGCTAGTGCGAAAATCAAAGTTGATCACTCACACAGAAGAACATGACTTTACCAGCGATGATAGCGATATGGAAATGGAGGAAATGGCCACAACTAAATCGAGGGCATCATTTGTGCCGATTCCACCTCCCCCAGCTATCCGAAGAAGGAACTCTCTGATGCTTTGGCAATCGGATGTTGGCACGGAGCTGCTAGAAAGAAGAGAGAGAACATCTTTTACAGACCAAGTGGAAGAGGCAGAAGGACGCTACCTTAAAAACGAGGAAGCGGTAAACCAAAAGGAAGGAGAGGAGAAAAGGAGAAGTAGAGGTGGCGCAGGAGCTGCTTCAAGTTCCCAGCGCAAGAGCCATAATGCACGTCATCACCGAAACCCTTCTTTCCAATTTCTAATGCCTCGCGCTGGTTCTGCGATCTTTTCTGGGGAGAAGGTGGCACCAACAATGCACAACGTTACGCAAAGGGAAGCTGTCCTTAACTACCACCTGGAACAATTGGAACGGAAGCTCACCAACTATGAGGAAAGAACACAACGGAAGTTGTCTAAGATTTTGACTATTCTCAAGGACCAAGAGAGTGTTGATGATGACTTTTAGTTTGGGTTTGTCTGCACAGTTGAGATATAAATTAGGGCAAAGGCTCACATTCAGAACAATTTACAGTGTGAGGAGGGGCTAGCTTCTTTCCTGCTCCACTCCAACACCTTCTGAGAGTTCCATCGTTTTGCCCAGCGAATGCAGTCGTTGATGCTCCAGGGGCACCCCTTTTGTCTGATGACCCACTGCAGCACCTCTAAACGTAAGCTCCAAGCGGCTGCTTCACATGTTTCAACATTCCACGCACATCCATTTTGTCGAGCCCACTGCAACACCGCCAGATGTCCTCTTGAGGCAGCTCTTGTGCACGTATCGGCGGTCCATGGGCATTCATTCTCTCTGGCCCAATGTAAGAGGGCCAAGTGGCCGCCAGCGGCTGCTTCTGAGCATGTGGTGTGGTCCCAAGGACACCCGTGCTCTCGGAGCCATTGAAGTACTTCCAAATGGCCACCATACGCTGCGCTGCTGCACGTCTTCTCACTCCAAGGACAACCATGCTGCCTGGCCCACTGTAGTAGTTTTAAATGACCGCCGCTCGCTGCTGCGTTGCAAGCCCCTTCATTCCAAGGACATCCGTTCTCTCGAGCCCATTGTAACGCTTTCAAGTTTCCTCTGGACGCAGCAGAACTGCAAGTGGCTTCATCCCAATCACACCCGTTTTCACGGGCCCACTGTAGGGCCTCGAAGTTGGTTGCGGCGGCTGTTTTGCAAGTCCTTGCATCCCAGGGACAACCATTCGCTCTGGCCCATTGCAGTATCTCCAAACGATTGGCCGAGTAGCAGCATACATCTTCATTCCAGGGGCAGCCGTGTTCCCGAGCCCAACGCAGCAGGGCAAAATGCCCAGAAAAGGCTGCTTTGGTGCAGGTTCTTTCATCCCAAGGACAACCGTTTGCGTGTAGCCACTGTAACGTTTCTAATTGTCCTCTGTCAGCGGCTGCAGCGCAAGTATCCTCGTTCCATTCACAACCTCGCTCTCTAGCCCACTGTAGCATCTGCAGATGGCCCAAAAAGGCTGCCCTGGTACATAGCGAAGACCAGTCCTCTTCGAACCATTCGCAGCCCTGGTCAGTCGCCCACTGCAATACTTGCAAATGGCCTCCTGCGAGTGCGTTCCTGCAGGTCCACCCGTCCCAGGGGCACCCCTTTGCTCTGGCCCACTGAAGTACCTCCAAATGGCCACCATAGGCTGCACTGCTGCACGTCTTTTCATCCCAAGCACACCCGTTCGCTGTGGCCCATTGCAATACGTCCAAGTGGCCTGCAAGCGCCGCGCTGCTGCACGTTTTTTCATCCCAGGGACATCCATTCGCTCTGGCCCATTGTAGCACTTCCTGATGTCCACTCAGCGCGGCGTTGCTACAGGTATGTTCATCCCAGTCAGAACCTTCCCCCAGCCGTGCCACTTGAAGCACATCCAACCTCCCTTGCACGGCCGCATTGCTGCATATACGACGGTCCTTGATGGGATAGCCTTCCGCTTTCGCCCAACGCAACAAAGAGACCGAGACACTTGCTGCGCTTGCCCAACGACGCTTCCATACTGGCACTTGACGGCTCAAGTATGAAACGCTTTCGTACCATCGGTGACAGGTCATTGCCGCAATCGCCCAGTACTGTCGTTCAAGTGTTGCCAATACTAGCCACAATAACTCTTCTGGTAAAAGTTCAGCCCAGCGGTTGTCCCATTCTCCTCTGCCCGTCTCCTTGTGCTGAACTGCTGCGGCAGTTGTTTCCTGGTGGTGCTTCTTAAAAGGACGAACTGCCTTCTTGTTGTCGTCGCCTTCTTCCTCGGCCCCTGCCTTTCTTTTTCTCCTCTCCGCCATAATGTCTATTTAATAAATAAAAATAATAAATAAATATTATAAATGGTGGTAAAGAGAAGAATAAATATTCTATTATTGGTGGTGGTGTGATGATATAAAACAAACAAAAAGAGCAACTGATACGTCTTAGCTTACTTATCTTTTACACATGGGAGAGAGAGAGAGAGAGAGAAGTTATTCAAGAAGATGAAGAATTAGTGGTCCCCTCAAGAAACCGAAGAAACTCATCAAGCTGCCCCCATATCTCCTCAAAGGATGGTCGTTGCTGCGGATCATGTTGTAAACACTTCTTGATGAGCCTTCTCAGCGGTTTGGGGCATTCCTCTGGTATCTCCAAGCGGAGGGCCCCGCTCGACACTCCCAAAGCCACATCAAGGATCTCCTTGTCTTGGTAGGGCTCTTTGCCGCCCGTCACCATCTCCCAAAGTACAACGCCAAAGCTCCAACTGTCGCTCTTCTCGCTGAAGTGGCGGTGGGTGATGGCCTCCGGAGCCATCCACTTGACTGCACCCAAGTTGCCGTTCGTTTGCGCGTTTACCCGTTGTTTGGTGCGCGCTAATCCGAAATCGCTAACATGTACGTGCAAGTTCGAGCATACTAACAGATTTCTTGCTGCCAAATCACTGTTTTTCGTTAAGGTAATAAATCAGCATTGATAGCACTGTGCGCGCACACGCACGCATGCACGCACGCACACACACAAATAGCAAACAAAAAAATTAAACAAAATGAGTACCGGTGAATGATATCTTCTTTGTGAAGATGAAGAACTCCCGCAGCAGCATCCCTCGCCATCGACACAACCACGTTGAGAGGGGCATTTGGATTGTTTCGTAGATAGTCAACCATGCTGCCGTGTTCATAGAACTCTCCAACAATACAGTAATGGGGCTTTGTGGAGGTCACACCGCAGAAGTGGGCTACATTGGGATGGTTCGACACATGCCTTGTATTTAAAAAATAAAAATTAAAAAAATGGTAATAGAAAAGTTTTAAAAGGAGATGGCATACTCCATGATCTCAGCCTCCCGCAAGAATTGTAGAAACTGTTTGTTATCTAAGACAACCAACAACTATCATACTCGGTTAACAAGGCTGAAAGGCTACTATAGGAGGAGGAGAGAGAGGGAGAGGGGAAAAGACGAAACAGGAAGAACGAGAGAAAACCTTTTTAACAGCGACAATGGCACCACGCCAAATGCCACGATAAACAACTCCGAACGCTCCGTAGCCTACTGGTGGTTCCAACAAAACAACGTCGGTGAAGTCGATGTTTCTGCAGTAGGCAAATTCTCCCTCTGTCAAAACTTTCGGTAGGAAATTGACTTTACGTTCTTCATCGTTTTGTTGTTGCTGTTGTGTAGATGTGGAAGTTTCATTTTGTTTGGTAGAAGATTTGTCAACAGGGCGAACTATCTCTGATGGTGGCTGGATGAAAGAGGGACTGGCATAGGATTGCTGTCTGGTCATCTCGCTTCTCATGATGATACTATCAGAGGTCAGCAGGTACTCTGTGGCAGATGGTAATACCTCTTCGTCGCTTGAGTCACCGCTATCTTCTTCATCATCGTCGTCATCGTCGTCCTCATCTTCGTCATAATAGCTAGAAGAACTTTCCTCTTCTTCATCATCGCTGTCATCCTCTTCTTCTTCCTCCTCGTTCTCTTCCCGCTGCGGGGAATCTTCTGAAAGCCGGAGTATAGCTGAATCACTACCTCCATAACTTGCTAAAGCGGAGGCCACATCTCCATCGAAATCGGATTGGTCCAACAGTTTGTAGGTCTCATCACTCTCTTTGGAAGAGGAAGATGGTGATTGGCTCTCCATTTCCTCTGTTTTCTGTGATTTCTTTTCGATGGCGGTCGCGGTCGCGGTCGCGGTTGCTCCAGAGGTATTCAGGTGGTTGAACAGCATCTGAGATTGTAAATGGTTTTCCTGGATCTTCAGTCTCAGCTCATAGTTGGTTTGTATGAGCTCTTTTGCTTTCTCCAGCACCTCTTTACGCTGTTCACAGTCATACAGGATCTCTTCTATTGATACGTTCAAGACGTCGTCATCATCGTCGTAATCGGCCGATTCATCTACGATACTATCCCCTTTTTCTCCTGTAAACTTGTCCACCGGAAGTTTTTTTACCCCTTTCAGCAACTCAAAGCCCTGTTGTTACTGAACTGTTAGGACAGAACAAAAGGATTGAAAGAGTAAAGAATAAGAGAAAAACGAGATACCTGGATAGTAGCGCGTGATCTCTTTAAGTCTTGAGCAGCCAAATAATCTTGCCACCGTTTTTCAGCCATTTTTTGGGAAGCAGTGTCAAACCTAACACGAGTAGGTGCCGACCCGTCGACGTCCTCAGATGGCAAAATAATGGCAGGAGGAGGATCTTTAATGGGCGCTACCGTGGAGGAGGAAGAGGATGACGAAGAAGTAGAAGAAGATGATGCTGATGATGATGGTGCTGCTGAGGATGATAAAACTTCAGTTTCCGTTTTCGTGATTTGGGTGCTGTCCGGTGTTTGGAGAACAACGCTACCGCCAGCCTTTCTTCGATTTTCAAACTGCTCCTTTATCCAACTGGTAGTGCCATCGTCGTTACTCCAACTGCCAGAAACGTCTTCCAACATTTTCTTGAAAGAAGAGGAAGAGCCAGTGGGAGAACCTATTGTCAAATTTCTTGCCCGTTTCTTGACTTCACAGACAGTATCTGCTTGGTCCTTGTCTTCTGCCGTTTTGCTTCCGGATAGTGGTTTGCTTTTCTTTTCGTCTTTCTTGCTCTTACTTCGTATTCGCTTGTGTTTTGTTGGTCCTGTTTTGTCCCTTTTTTTGTCAGTGGGTTGGGCTTCTCTCTCTTCTTCTTCTCCCGTGGGAGCTGATGCCTCTTTTCCGCCATCCAGCCCCGAGTCCTCCTCAAGCGTCGTGTTAGAGCGTTGCAAAGTTCGTTCAATGCTTTCTGCTTTCTTTCTACCTATGACTTCTCCATAAAGCTTCATCTCCCAAAATTTCTTCATATTCTTCAACATTTCTATCCGCTTTTGTTCCTCCTTGATGAGCCGTTTACGTGCTGTAAGGGGATCATCATCCCATACCACCTCTTCAGAGGCATGATCCGCGCCGACCACAAGAAGTCCTTTGCCCTCTCCGGCCGGCACATACACCACCCCGCTGCTTGCACTGGAGGCCCTACTCCCCAACTTTTTCTCCTTTTCTTTTTCCTTCTTGCTTTTCTTTCTTGTCATGATTCTGTTCCGCGAAGCCCATAACCCGCCCTTTTTCTTTTTCTCGTCTCGTTTCAGGTCACTCAGATGTTTCCTCTGAAGAGTAAGCGGGCTGCCATCAACTGATGGAGGTTGCATGTATTCCACTCCAGAAGATGTCAGATCACGCTTGCGGGTAAACTTGGTGAGGCTCAATAGCTTTTGCTGTTTGGAGCCTGATTCGCCGCTTGATATTCCCAAGTTAGCACCTACTTCTTTGCTGCTGCTCGAGTTTCGACGTTCACTTACATCTGGCGAAAGAGCAAGAATTGCGCATGAGAAAGAGGAAGAAAGGGGGGAGAGAGAGAGAAGAGAGAGAGGAGAGGAGAGGAGAGGAGAGGAGAGGAGAGGAGAGGAGAGGAGAGGAGAGGAGAGGAGAGGAGAGGAGAGGAGAGGAGAGGAGAGGAGAGGAGAGGAGAGGAGAGGAGAGGAGAGGAGGAGAGGAGAGGAGAGGAGAGGAGAGGAGAGGAGAGGAGAGGAGAGGAGAGGAGAGGAGAGGAGAGGAGAGGAAATAGAGATACTAACGGGAATCACTCTCTTCTGAGCTGCTGAGGTCGTTGGCGGTCTTTTTCTTTGTTTGCTTTTCCTTCTTGCCGGGATAGCTGCTGCGACGCCCCAACGGGGGTGAGGGCGACCGCTGGTTCGACGAAATAGCAGAACGAGGCGAAGAAGGTACTATTACGGAAGGTTGGCTGGCGGCGGATGGATCGGGTACGTGCGGAGCATTGAACAAGAGGCGGTTGTACTCGTCTGTTGCTTTTCGTTCGATAGCTTGCATTCTCTGTTCTAAGTTTTCCAACTCTTCCCAATTCGCATCATCACCAATCTTTTGCAACACACGTGAATTAAAAACAAAAACACAGATATCAAGGGGCGGAGACTAGAGAGAGGAAGAGAGAGAGAGAGAGAGAGAGAGAGAGAGAGAGAATACCATGAAACGGTAATAAAATTTGCCATCACGGAAAGGTTTGTTCTTGCCTTCAGCATACGTAAAGAGGCCGAGTTTGTACAATTTAGAAGCAAGCTCAACGCTCTCCTCACGTGAAATGTTTTTGTGTTGCATGAGCCAGTCCACCATTTCTGAGCCCACTGTCCATTTAGTTGCAAGTATTAGCCAACTCTCATAAGAAAGGTGCAAAGGAAAAAGAGCAGGGATGTACGAACAAAATGTATGTGGGTACTTCTTTAGAATCATCCATTTGCGATCTTTCAGAGTTACTCCACTTTTGGGGTCCAACATTGCAATCACCAACAACTCATACTGCGGTACCCAAATGAAAAATAAGAAAAAAAATACATGGGTAGCAAACACGCAATAAGAGAAAAATGAGCAGAGAGAGAGAGAGAGAGAGAGAGAGAGAGAGAGAGGAGGGGCATGCCTCTTGAGGAATGGTGACGGGCAAAGCTGGGACGGAGGAAACAGGGGTAAAAGGCAGCGCCGCATAAACGCGATACAAGTTCCTGCGGTTCTGATCATAGAATGACTTTTCACCCTTGCCTCTGGTTTTAGAAAACAGGGTGATGAACGTCTGCCCTTCCTTTTCTTCCACATCCAAACTTACATCGTCCACCTGAACAAAAAAAGAAAGATCAACATACGCTATAAAGAAGGACAGGTAACAATAACAAACAACCAAAAAAAAAAAAAGGGAAAACAGGGACAGAAGCAAGAAGGAGAAGCCAAGCCAAGGAGGGAAGGAAATGAAGAAACTACCCGCCCAGCATCGTTGGTGAAAGTAGCGCTGATGCGGACACGAGCCTCGGTGCGAGAGACAGCCGTTAGTTCGCAGCCATCCAACTGAGAGAGACCCTCCCTCACACCCGCCACCACCCTGTCCAACGAATGGCCAAACTTCCAAACGCTGGAGGCCATTTTCAAATATGATATATAGTGGTGGTAGTTGTTGCCGCTGTTTGATTACAATTGTTATCCCCTTCCCCCCGTGTCCTTTTTTTTCTTTCAGGGGTTCCTTCGATAGGTGATCTCCCTCTATTTGTTTGAAGGGGTGGTTGTTAGAATGGAAAGAAAGCGGAGGAAAAGAGCTGCAAGTTTAAGTTACGCGGTGCTGCTCTCCCGTAGGACCTCCAAAGTTTGGTTCCGAGGCAAGTTACCCTCCTAGATAACGGTTGGCTGGCCTGAACAAACAAACGATACTTATAAGAGTGACAAGCAAGCGTGGAGGAGGGAGAATACAAGGCGAATAAGAAAAAAAAAGGAAAGGAAGGTAGCCAATAGTCAACTACTACTACTTGGTCTTCCTCCTCCTTTAGTTGTCTTTCTTCTCCCTTCCTTCCTTCCCTCGCTATTTGTTTTTTTCTTTTCGTTGAAGCCAACAAACAAAAATTAATCCCAACAAATGGAAAAATATCGCAAAAATTGCAACCACCCCACCGTGAGAGGAGAGAGAGAGAGAGAGAGAGAGAGAGAGAGAGAGAGAGAGAGAGAGAGAGAGAGAGAGAGAGAGAGAGTGGAGAAGAGGGAGAGCGAGGAATGTTCATCGGGGGTTTTTTTGTGTTTGATAATACAAGGCCGAAGGATGGGGACCGGTTTTTTTTTTTTCATTCGTTCAGTTCTTTCCACGCGGCCAAATAATGTCCAAAGAGTACAGTGATGTAGGGCGCGTAGGGGCACGAGAAGCAGCGCTTCTCTGGTTTGAAGAGATTTCCAGCCACAATATGAAAGTCAGTGCGAGTGCTACCCCAGTTTGCTATGTCCTTAAAAGTCCATTCTTTGAGTACCTCCTGTTGTGTTGCATGGCATTAAATGGTTTAGTTAAAGCTCACGTTGTTAAGAAGGAGAGAGAGAGAGAGAGAGAGAAAAGGAGAACTAACGCCAGTGAAGGGCTCCACGAGCATGAGCTTCTCTGGACCAAGTGCCAGCCACAAGTCGTTATGGTCTTCCCTCTGTTATCAAATGAACGTGAATATCAACACAGGGAGAGAGAAAGAGAAGTTAAGGAGCAGAGAAAACATCCTGACGCCACTTACCACGGGATAAATAACGAGTCCGTATAAAGGACTAGCGTGGGCTTGTTCTAAGAACCAACGCTTGGCCTCCAAACCTCCCAGTTCGTTTTTCAGGGCGCATTCAACGATGAGCCCTTGCAACAATTGGGATCTGTCCGCTTGAGCAAGCAGATTCATCGGCAAAAACTGATCCAACATTTCTCTGTGTGGTAACCAAAGAAATAAGAACGCCATGGTAACAAATAGAGGGAGGGAGAGAGGGAGAGTACGGTAAGAGTGGAGCTGAAGAATTCTTGCCACGACGGAAGAGCAGATTCACCAGAATAGCTCCCATTTCCAACACTAGCTTTTCATCTGGGATGGGTAACTGTCCAGATAAAAAGTCTTCCACCATCTATTTGCAAAGGATGATCAACAACAGAGTTAACAACAAAATAGAAAACTTAGGAGGGACAATGTCTGGTTAGGGTGGTACCTGAGCGAAAAGGAATTCACACAAGTTGTTATCCTTGAGAACTCTCTCATCATCTTCCTTCCTGATGATTTGCTTTCGCAGCTGCAAAGCAAACTCCGGAACGAGTTTTTTCAACTTTTTGCCTTTGGCCTGTTCCAACGTTTCCCACCGAGTCAAAGCTTCGCAGATCTGAGCTTGTTCGGGAATAGGATACTTAATGAAGGACTTGGAATGATCAGAGGAAACGGCGGAAGCGCTCGCAAACAGCGCAAAGTCTTTTGGATCAGTTTCATCTTGGAAGTGGACCTGTTTTGATATCAACTCTGGCAGTACTTCTCTCACAGTCGTCCTGTGGTTGTTGTGGTTGCATACAATTATAAGTGAAGTTAATGAAGCAAGGAAAGGGAAAGAGAACAAACCAGGGATCGATGTGAAGAGCACGGTACGCGCCATCAGGCATAGAAATACGACACACAACGCGTTGTCTACGCTTCAAGGCATTAACTTCAATGAGGGATGGACCCAGAGATCGTTCTCCAATCAACATTGCATTCTGCAATCTCTCGGTGGCGGCACTCGCAATGAAGGCAACTGTAGGGTTAGCCAACCTGTTTTGTTGTTTGTCTTCCAACAACTTCATGAGTTCTGCCAAAACGCTGTCGGAAGGAATGAAGGTGGAGCAGGCTAAAGCTATTAAGATCCATCCTCGTTCTTCGCTGGTGGGACGAGGATTCTTGTGAACCTGTTTCATGAGCTGGCAGTAGGTTTCATCCCTAAGTTCTCTATTGTTGATACCCTGCTCAAGAATGCGCTGCGGCAGCATGATTTCCTGTTCTATTTTGCAAGGGAGATCGCCCATGTACATCATAATCCGTTTGAACATCTTCAAGGCAGCTTTGTTGTCTCGGGCAGCTAATGGTAACAAAGAGTCATGAATAGGTTCCTGTTTTTGTTTGCGTGAGCGTCAGAAGAGAGTATAGTAGGCCAAAAGAGATGAGTGAGAGTTAAAGTAGGTACTTTGGAGAAGGATGTTATTTCTTCCATTTCAATAGCCACTTTCTTCTTCCACATAGCTGACTTACGCATGGTACGCCGGTAGTGAATCTTCTTCGAAAGATTTCCACCACTATTCAAACACAAAATGTCAAACATCGCAAAAACTTACTGCTCCTTGGAAAATAAGACAACAATACTTACATAGGCATGGAAGTTATTCGGGGGAGGTGACCCTGATTTCCAGCATCGCTGTTGGATTCGTCTAAGGGCGATCCTGCTGTAGGAGAAGAGCCTTCCGTTTCTGCCTCGGCGGGTGACGATGAGCTCGAGGGGCATGTATCAGTGGAAGCTCTGTCTCTCAAGGAAGGGCCACCAATCTCTTGGGAAAGGCGGTGAGTGTTAGGATGGAAAGAGTGACGCTTAGACGTAGCGGATCGTAGGGTTGATTGGGCGGAGGGGGTTGCCTCGGGGATATCGACAGGCACGCCGACCAACATTTGGACCATATCAATTGGAAAGTGGCCCGCCTTTCCTTTACATTCTCCATAGTACCATCCTCTTTGTCCTTTCTTGCTCTGATGTGTTTAACAGCGGAAATGAGACAAAAAAGTAAAACGGAAAACCTAGAGTTGCAACAATATTTGACCTTGACAAAGATGATATCGCCTTTGTTGAAGGAAAGAAGGTGCTTCGTATCAGGAACGTGGTAATCAACCAAAGCTTTGGCGTATTGAGAGCTGGCTGTAAGTTGTTCCACATACTCTTTCATCAGAAGGTCTATTTCTGATGACTGCATATCACAATAATGTGATTAGAATCCATCGAACAAAGAGAAAGAGAGGGAGAGAGAGAGAGAGGGAGAGAGAGAAAGAAGTACTTGATGACAAGCTAATTCAATAACACTTCGTTCTCCTTCAACAATTGCATGAATGGTAGTATTTGTGCCTTCGTGTGACCAACTCAGCACGTCAGAGAAGGGAATAGTGGGCGTCATAACAACTTGCTATTAGAAGAAGAATAAATAATAACGTAAAAGGCAATTGGAGACGGGAGCGAGCAAAATAAAAAACTAACCCCATTGTGGTCGCGAGTGACAAAACTAAGTCCTTTGCCACTAATGGCAAGATAACCTTGATCTCTGATCAATTTAACAGTGTTGGTGACGAGCTTCATGGCAAACATAGTGGCACCATAGAGTGGTAACTCTTGAACTCTCTGCAAGTATTGCAGTTTAGCTTCTTCAGCAGATATGCCAGCATGACGAGTATGTTCTTGAAGAAGATCTTCCATCCAGCGTTCTGTATCAGTGGCTTCTGTTCGTAGATACATTGGAACGTGTAACTCCCTGGAACGTACATTCATGTGTGTGAGAGAAACATAAAAAGAGAGAAGAGGGAGAGAGAGAGAGAGAGAGAAACATACACAAATGCTGGGATAAGAAGACGAGTGTTATCACCATAGTCGTACTGGCATTTCAAGCCACACAACTCCAACACTTTCTCTCTTGAAGTAGGCAATGTTGCTGATCGGATTTCTTCAACGACCTACATATATCAAACAAAGGAAATACAAAAAAAACGAGATGAGCATGCGAATGACTTGTAATCCGGTTAAAAATTACAGTACCTGATGGAACAGCAGATTTCGAGTGGCAGCTCCAAAGAGATCAAGAGAGTCGTTCGGTGTTGGCAAGAAAATGCGTTTTTTGAAAGCGATGCGCATACGGACCTCGACGCCTTGCATCTTCATCACATCTCGTAGAGTTTCAAACTCAGCGATTTCATCGCCAACTTTGGAGCTATTGTTCATTGCTCGTTCTACGAAAACATGATGATCCGAAGAAAGAAATTGGTGGAGTGGAAGAGAGAAGAGGAAGAGGGTGAGAGAAGAAACGAGAGAGGGAGGAAGGAGACGACTGGAAGAGAGTAAGAGAAAACCTACCGATATTGCCATAGACTTTAACCAAGAAGAAGCCAAAGGTGTAAGCCAACCCCAATTTGCTCACAACTTCTTGCTTGAGTTCGGCAGCGGTGGTGGAAGAGTCAATGAAAAAAGCTTTGACAGCGCCATCCATGAAAAAAACTCTACAAAGTATAGGCTCCATTTTCTCGATGGCCTTCAGTTCCATCACCGACGGTACATACTTCCTAGGGCCATTTCTTCCCATTCGCTTCAGTGACGTATCCACAAAGGCAGCACTTTGCGAAATGATGGAGTGAATGCTCTCCGAAGCTGTTTCAGGGGCTTGCATGGCTTGTTGGGCTGTCTCTTGCGCGCTTTTGCACAGGCTGAAGACGTATGGAGCTAGCTCATCGCTTGGAGGGAATGTGCATGCTGCCATTTTCATGAGGTCCCATCCCCTCTTCAAGCTGTTGGCATCCGGTCCTTTGATTTTACTCTTCCATGCCATTTGCGATGTGGGTGGTACCATCACTTGTTTGCATAGTTGACACCAAATCTCATCTTGAATAGCGGTTGTGTTAGGGTCTTTGTGTTCTTCGGCTGATGGGGTCAATGGAACGTCGGAGGATGGTGGTAGAGGGTGAGCAGGATCAAAAGTAGGTGGAATGGAAGCAGAGGAATCGCGAAGACCAACACGTAACAGGAATGCAATTGTAGCAAAGTTATCATCCACACTCTTCTTGCTGCGGAGGTAAGCGTGAATCTCTGTCAAAATAGGCATGAAGTTAGTGATTGCGCTGAGTTTTTCTCTTACTCTCTCTCTCTCTCTCTGTTATGAAGCCAATGAAAAGCGTTGTACTTTTAGAGACTTCAATAGCAACTTTGTTATCTTCTTCACTCTGTAATTCTAACAACGATGCCTTCAACGGGTCCTATAAAGAAAAAAACAAATAAATAATTGGTAGAAACGTACGTTTAAAGGATAAACAGACGGAGAACAAACCTTAGACCAGCACATAAGCTGCTGCAACGATAGTTTTTTGTGTTCTCCTGCAACAAAAGAAAAATGTAAATAGACGCACAAATAACATGGAACAACACAGTGGATAGCAAATGTACTATATCGTTGCTTAGCATAGGCCTCAAAATAATGCCCATATAAACCTTCCTCAGATTGCCATTTATAGTCGGCAGCATCATCTTCCTCTGTCGCATAAAAGTCAAAGTCATAGTTTGCTGCATCACTTGGTTGCTCTTCGGCCTCTTCTCCGTCACCCTCAGGTGCTTCCATCGCAGATGGCAGTTCTGGCATCTCTCCAGGCGCAAAGTCAGGCAGATCACCATCACCTGCTTCTGGAGGAACGGGTGGCATTCCCATTTCAAAAGGAGGAGGCGGAAGGTCGCCCCACTCTGCAGGCGGGGGTGGAAGTGCAGCCATCATATCCTGTTCAAGTTCAACTTCTTCGCGAGTAGGCGGACTGGGAGGAACGGCATCTCGAGGGGAATAGAAGCGCGCGGAGGTGCTGTGACGCGGAGTTAGCATGTCTTGCAGGGATTGGACTTGTTTCTGCTCCTGCAAGTTCAGGTTGAGTTGCATCATCCTCTCTTCTTCCTCTTTCTTCCGCTGGCGCTCTTCTTCTTCTCTGCGGGCTCGTTCTTCTTCCTCCAGTCGCTTTCGCTCGCGCTCTTGTTTCGCTCTTTCTTCTTCCTCTCTTCTTTGTCGTTCTCTTTCTTGCCGTTCTTGCTCCTCTCGCTCTCTTCGTTCTCTTTCTTCTTTGTCTTTGAGTCGCTTGATTTCTTCCAATCTTCTCTGCCTTTCTTTTTCCTCTTCCACCAGACGTATCTTTAGTTGCACCGCATTATGAGTTCTAATGGCTGCTTGTAACGCAATGGTTCCAGCCCTAACAGCAGTATACTTTGTTCGTTGTTGGCGCATTCGCATCGCTAGCATAATTTGTAAGTCAATGATGTAAGAAAAGGAGTATAGGGGGAGGTAGAAAGAAGGAGAACCTGATTGAATAGCTGTAGTTGCTTCGCGTGTATTTAAGAATGAAGTGCGTTGGGCAAATCTTCTGTAAACTGTTGGTGGTGGGTCAGCCAATAGAAATGAGACCATAGAGAGAGAGAGAGAGAGAGAGAGAGAGAGAAATCAAACATTTTTGAAGCAAGCCAGAAGAGGCCTTTATCTGTTGGTAACGTCTACGAAGAAGGAAAGCTCGCCAGTTTGTTTGTAAGCATATGGCACTCTTCAGGAAGAAAGCGTTGCGCATATCCTCTAAGATGGCCAAAGGCTCATCACGAAGGAACACTTTGGTAAGGCCAACAGTATACGTCCCTACGGGCAAGTTAGAAGACGCCCTGTTGAGAATCATCAAAGCAGCTTCTTTCGGGTCTTCTACTTGTCGGCTTGCGGGTTCCAACAACGCGTATCTAAAAGATTATCGATAAGAACAGAGATTCGAGAAATGCAGTGTATTAAGAAGGAGACGAAAACAAACCTATCGTTAAAAGTCTCAAAGTCGCGACGAATAGGAAAGCCTAATTTTCTGATGCGAATAGTTTCCAACATACCACAATACCGCAGTTGGGTTAGCACCAAATCGTCATCAAACAAATTGGCTTGCTTCAGTGTATTTGGTTTCATGCAACGGACGTAATAGGGTTTTGTACTTGACAGAGTCGCAACAAGCGAGCTGAGTTGGTTCTTGGAGGACAATAATTATAAGTGTAAGGAGAAAAATTCTAATTTACAGTACGGGACAGACATGCATGAACATACCTTAAATTGCAAACCAACGGTATCTTTGGCAGAGCTTGTTGGTCCTCTTCTACTGGCACCGCCACCGCCACCGCCACCGCCACCGCCACCACTGGTAGTTGCCATCGCAGCATCAGCTTGAAAAAAGCCGCTAATGTGAGGGTTATTGCTATTTGCCAGGAGAATTGCAACGCTGTCCATGACAGTGTCTTTGTTTTTCTCTAAAAAGCCGGTTACATCGTAACTTACATCGCCGGCGTAATGCTTCACGATAAAATGAGGACCTCTTCTTTTGGGCTTTTCGTAAAAATCGCTTTTTTGGAGGTTATCATGCAGCTTTAGCAACAGGCTTTCATCAGACGCTTTGGGGAAACGGCATTCTTCTTGTAGTAGCGAAAGTATGCCCAGTTTCTGTATTCTTATTGTTAGTAGAATATGTGCAGAGAGGAGAAAGGAAGGAGGGAGTGAATGGAAGAGAGGAAGAGACGGGAAGAGAGAGAGAGAGAGAGAGAGACCGCTTTACCGATTCAATAAGATCAATACATCCTTGATTGTCTTTAAAGGCGATATTTGTCCAGTCGATCTGTTCTTTGGTGTATTCCTCTTGTTCTTGCTTAAAGATATGTTGATTGAACTGGAAGGTGCATGGCTTAACAAGGTGATCGACGATAAACGTGTTCAAACAACAAAGGAAAAGGATAGCGTACTAGCTGCTGCAACTTTTCATTTGTATAGTTGATGCATAGCTGCTCGAAGCTGTTCACTTTAAAGTTCTCAAAACCAAATATATCAAGAATTCCAATGAATGTTATTTTGTCTCCTTGTTTGTGCGTCCTCTGAGTTGATTTGTTTATGCATTCCACCAACCAGTCAAACTGTCTTCCGTACAGAGCTTTT
The DNA here is from genome assembly GCA_031835245.1 of Balamuthia mandrillaris. Taxonomy (NCBI): domain Eukaryota; phylum Discosea; order Longamoebia; family Balamuthiidae; genus Balamuthia; species Balamuthia mandrillaris. The sequence goes on along the minus strand of JAVKOQ010000020.1, from coordinate 14,337 downwards.
GCTATGGCATCCCTAACATCTCCTGCCTTCAATTCAAACAAACGTTTCAGACAAACTTAAGAATAACATAGAAATAGCCAAGCATATCAAATGCACAGACGAGTATGAGGATACCTCAGCAGGTGACAACGGGACTTCGAACACTATCATACGAAGCACGATGTGGAACCGATTTCAGTTGTTAAAAAGAGAGAGCGTGAATACAACACGAAAAAAACGCACCTTCGCCACGGATCTTGTTGAACCGGGTAACGAGTACTTTGGCTAACCGTTCAACAGGGACACCCAATAACTTGGCCGCTATTTGCAATTCTAAGGAATTGCACGTGGGGGTAAGTATAGACTCTGCAAGAACAAAAAGAACAATGACGAGGAAATGAGCCTGAACACCAACCCTCCATATTTTCAACCGCACAACCATCGCCTTCCTTTCTTGGCACAAAACGAGTGTTTCCAAGATGAAGGATGGCAGCCACTGTCTGGAATACTGTTTCTTGTTGGTCACCCATTCCCAGTAGTTGCATCGCATTCTGTCACACAAAGAGCATAGTTGTGTTGCCAGATTTTGCGTCAGTAAAGGCAAGAAGGAAACGTTGAAGGAAGGGAGTGAAGTGAGGAGAGAGAGAGAGAGAGAGAGAGAGAGAGAGCGAGCGAGAGGGGGGAAGAGAAAAGGAGATGAGCGTTAATTAAGGGCGAGTAGGAGCAACAGCGAGAGATGCACCTTGATGTCTTTCAAGTCTTTTGCGTCGTCAACACCTTTGATGGTAGTGCAGCCGCTCTGGTTGAGATAATGAAAGCTTTCTGGAGGCCCAATATGCCACTGCTCTGTAGCACACCCAATACATTTAGTTAACACACAACGCTCAAGCAGTGATGGCAAGCTACAGGGAAGCAAGCATATACCTCTATCCTCCTCGGAAAGGCCTCGGCACAGGGCGTAGAAGATATGATAGTTTCTTTCATCGGGAGCTTGATAGGCTAGTCTGCTCTGTTGTTTTTTGTTTTGTTTTGCGATAGTTAAGTAGCTCGCTCGGATAAAACCACCTCAACGGATCAAACCTTTTCAAGCAGATCTTTTGTTATTTTCAAACCAGGCGGATATGGGCAGCAAGAGAGAGAGAGAGAGAGAGAGAGAGAAGCATTAGTGAAAGCAAGCGAGTGAAAGGGAGGTGAATCACCAACAGTTTTCGATCTTGGCGCCAACGATGGCTCCCCGTTGGTCGAACTGGATGTTTATGTACTTGCCCTTTTTTTTTTTTATTTTTTTCATTTATTTTTAGTTGCAAAAAAAAAAGGCCAAGTGAAGAAAAGGAACGAGACAGAGAGAGAAAGCAAGGAGCGGAGACAAAAGAGGAGAAAGGAGAACCAGAGGAGAGAGAGAGAGACAGCGAGAGAGAGAGAGAGAGAGAGAGAGAGAAATAGCAAGCAAAAAACAAACGTACAAAGCGACTCGAATTATCGTTACGAACGGTCTTGGCGTTACCAAACGCCTCCAAAATAGGGCTGGACTCCAGCAACAACTGCTCGACAAGGTTCTCCGTCTGTTTCTTGCCAACCTGTTCGCTTCGCGTCTTGAAAGCCAAAAACTGGAGCATGAGCTTGGTGGCCTCCGTTTTGCCAGCTCCCGACTCTCCGCTGATGATGACAGACTGGTTGCTGCCATCGCGGAGCATGCAGCGATAGGCCTCGTCCGCAATGGCGAAGACGTGTGGCGGCATCTCCCCCATAGGTTGGTTTATGTAGGAACGGGCCACCTCCGTTGTGTAAATGGGCAATTCCTCGTAGGGATTTACGCTCACTAGAATGGAACCCGTGTAAGTCTGTTCGGCGGGGCAGAGACGCCAGAGGAGAGAAAGCAAGAGGTGAGCAAGAAGAGAGACAGAGAGAGAGACAGAGAGAGAGAGACAGAGAGAGAGAGAAGATACTCACATAAATTTTCTTGTCATTGTACCGCACTTTTAAGTTTTGCAGAATGGTTTCTTCGGTCATGGTTTGTAGGTGGATCATGTTTTCAATGCCCTCCGCAGAAGAAGCTGGAGCGGCTTCCGCTGCTGCGGTTGCTTCTTCGCTCATCTCTGCTTCTTCGGAGTGGCGAACAGGCTATCTATCACCAGAGTTCTATTGTAATGCTGTGGTTAGTCTTTCTCTCTTTCGCTAGTCTTGTTTTTTTTTTTATCGGGTGTGCACAACAACAAAAAAATGGAGTAGCCTGGTTGTTGGTTTAATTAATATAGAACAACCAATCCATTACTTTAAACATATAATGATTATATTTTGACCATTGTTATTATTAGTAAAAATTCAAAAATGTTAGTAGCTACAATTGTATTGCTGGTGGGTTGCAGTCAGGTGTGTGGAAGTCACTCTTCCCGCATCTCCAGAGGCTTTTTTGGGGCAATCGACAGAAAATAAGACATAGGTTTTAGAGGGCGGAACGTAACAAAAGGGGATAATGAAAATGGGAGCTACCCACCCGAATGTTCCAAATCTGGTCAGCATATTGTTGGATGGTGCGATCACTGGAGAAGAAGCCAGAGCCTGCTGTGCTGAGAATGCTCATTTTTGCCCATCGCTGCTTGTCCTTATAGCTTTCATCAACGCGTTGCTGAGCTTCCAGATGTGAACAAGAAGTTAAGGCAAATGAGAAAGAATGAGAGACAGGGGGTAAAAAGGAATGAGAAAAGTAAAAAAGGATATAAGTAGCGAAGTCATGTTGCACCAAGAAGTAGTCATTTTCAGGGCGCAGCTTTTCTAACAAGGGTTGGAAGGTTTGGGCGTCGCCGAAGAAGCCCGATTCTATCATGGCCAGTACTTGTTGGAATCGCTCATCAACTTTTGCTTTGCCTTCACTGTTGTTTCAACGTTTCATTTGCAAGAGAGAGAAGTTAGTTCTGACGGCAATTCAACAGCGCGTAAAAGTATTCTTGTCCATCTGCTTCAGAGTTCGTTGAGATTCTTGAAGGTAAGTCTTCACTGCAGATCAGAGCATCTCCATAAAATATTATATGTCATCATTCTTCCCCCCTCCCCTTCATTCTCTCTCGTCTGTTCCTTTAAAGTATACGTTGAAAGCTTAAGAAAACAGAATGTACCTTTGTTGCTTGCGAATATCTTGAACCTCGTCGGCGGTCGCGCCAAAAATAAAGATATTGTCCTTTCCTATCTCGTCTTTGATCTCAATATTAGCTCCATCCAAAGTCCCTATTATCAGAGCACCATTCAACGCAAATTTCATGTTTCTGTATTATGATGTCAAAAAAGTTAGCCGCTGAATAACAAACAGGAGAAAATGAGAGAAACAACAAAAGGTTGAGAAAGAGAGAAATAGATACCCAGTGCCAGAAGCTTCCATACCGGCAGTGGAAGTTTGTTGCGACAAATCAGCACCAGGAATCAACACCTCCGCCTGAGAAACGGAGTAGTTTGGCAGAAAGAAGACTTTGAGCAAATCTCCAACTTCAGGGTCTTTGTTCACAACCTCCGACACGTTGTTGATGAGGTTAATGATCATCTTGGCAATGAAGTAGCCAGGAGCAGCCTTTCCTGCAAAAAGCACCACGCGTGGCACCACTTGTACTCTTTCCTCTGCCGACATTTGCTTGATGGAGCGATACCGGTCGATTACACTTTTGAAGTTAGGTATGGTTAGCTGCTGTTGAAGACGAACATGAACAGAGAACGATACTACTCAAAAGTTTTTTTGAAAAAAAAGTAAATACCTTAAAATGTTCATTAACTGCCGTTTATACTCGTGGATGCGTTTAATCTGAATATCAAAGAGCGCGTCTGGATTAACATCCTCTCCCATCAGTTGTTTGATGTGAGCTGCCAATCGCTTCTTGTTCTGCTGTTTTACAGCAACAAATCTTTGCTGGAACTCAGCGTCATCAGCAAACTGTCGCAACTTTTGCAACTGGCTCAACTGCTGAACGAAATTGGAGTTGCCTAAAGTTTCCTCCAATAAAGCAGTCAGAGCAGGGTTTGCTTGGTTCAACCACCTGCCAAGAGAAGTAGAGGTTAGAAAAGAAGCAAAGAACAAATTAATGAGCAAACCTTCTTGGTGTGATGCCATTGGTTTTGTTTTGGAACTTCTTTGGCCACAAAGTGTAAAACTCAGGAAATACCTGTGATGATTGGGATGTGAGTCCTGGTCAACAAACAGTTCATCAGCAAAACCTGAAGGCGAAAATATGTACCATGGTCTTCAGCAAGCCGGTATGAATGGCAGCGACGCCGTTCACATACTTGGATCCAAGGGATCCAATGATGGCCAAATTAGCCATCTTGATGTGCTTTTCCTCTCCTTCTTCGATGATGGAGGCATTACGAATCGCTTGAATGCTGGTTTCATCGATGGCGTCTTGCATGTGGTCCAAAAAGCGGCGGTTGATCTCAAAGATAATTTGAAGATGTCTAGGTAGCATAGTTCCCACAAGATGAACGGGCCACTTCTCTAGAGCTTCGGGCAATACAGTGTGATTAGTGTAGGCGCACATTTCAGTGCAGGTATCCCACGCCTCATCCCACGATGTGCCCTTTGGAAGTGAGAATAAATAACGTTTTAAGCATTGAACACCACGGAAGAGAAACAGAAAAAAAGAAGATAACTGACCTCTTCATCCATCAAAATGCGCATAAGTTCTGGGATGCTGAGTGTAGGGTGCGTGTCATTGAGTTGCATGATGGATTGCTGCGTCAAGCGTTCAAGAATGGCTCTTGTATTTGCTCTGCAACCAAGCTTTACGGCGATGATCTGGTTTCTTGTTTGGGATGAGGCAGAGGACTCGTCTCCCAAAATAAACTGCAGGTTTCTCACTTTGAACCTATAGAGAATGTCTTGAATGGTAGCGCTGACAAACAAATACTGTTGCTTCAAGCGTAGCTCCTTTCCTGTATTGGGGAGAGAGAGAGAGAGAGAGAGAGAACGACGTTAGTAAGGCGTGAGTAGACAGGGAAACAGCAGGATGTGCACGCAAAGGCATGCCTTCGGGGTGGTTGTCATTCGGATAGAGCACACTGGTGATACTCTCCGCCTTTTCTCTTTCTTCAAAGGCTTTCACGTGATGTCCAGCGTTAAACTCTGAAAGATTGAAGTCCTGTGTTCGTGCAATATTATGAAGGAAGTTAGTTCGATCACGGAATAGAAGAGAGGCGGAAGAAATTTTACCTGAGCAGATTTAGCACTCCAAAGACGAATTGTCAACGTGTTGTGGGTACGGTAGCCAGGCACTGGCATGTCATACGCCTGTGCGTATACAACCTCACCACCCACCCATTCCCACTAGATGAAAAGACACAAAAAAAAAGTCAACAAATAAACAGAGGGAAGGAAACTAAGCAAGGAAAACCTTGTCGCCTGCCTCCGTCATTTGCGAATGGCCGAAGAAACGAACAGGGTAGACAACATCATGACGTTCCACCTCCCAAGGATTACCGGCGGCCAACCACGGGTCGGGGTATTCAACTTGTTTACCACCCTCAATGGCTTGCTTAAAGATGCCGTAGCGATAGCGCAAGCCATAGCCCCATCCGTGCAGGTTCAATGAGGCCAAGGAGTCCATGAAGCAGGCCGCCAGGCGACCCAAGCCACCATTCCCCAAGCCAGCGTCACATTCCTAAGAGGAGCCATACTTCTGTCAGGCGACATTTGAAGAAGAAAACGACCAAAGAAGAAGGGGAGGGAGGGAACAAGTAGAAGTGCAAGAGAGAGAGAGAGAGAGAGAGAGAGACATACTTGCTCATAAAGATCCTCCAAATGGTAGCCCAAAGCAAGAATGGCATCTCCATAAGGACTCTTTACGTCGAGGTTGCGGATGGCGTTCTGGAGGGAGCGTCCCATAAGGAACTCAAGAGAAAGGTAGCAGACCTCTTTGCCTTCCTTTGAACGAGAGAGTTTCAGCTGTGTGTCATTCATCCGCCGCACCACATCTTCACGCACGCTGTTGTTCAAAAAAAAAAAAAGGGTGAGCGGCCAAAAAAGGCAGAAAGGAACAAAGAAGAAATAAACCTGTGAGCGAGAGCCTTGTAGGCTTGCAGTGGAGTAAGCTCGGGGGAACGAGCTCCAACGGTGGTTTGGGCGTGGTAGATGAACCGCTTTTGCAGCTCGACCATATCTGTCAGAGTGGGGAACAAACAGTGAGAAAAAGCCCATTCATTGACCAGAGAAAGAAATCAAGTAGTGAAACGAACCATAAGCACCACCGCTGCTTAACAAGTTCCACAACTCGACGGATTTGTTGCTTTGTTGAAAGATTAACATTAGCGGGTGTTTTAAAAAACACTACAACAAAAACCAAATGATACTCCGCTACTCGCGAGTCGGCAAAACTAGAAAAAAAAGGAGACAAGCGCAAGTGAACGAAGCTTACCTGACGGAAGATGAGCTTGCTGGGTTCTGCATTGCGTGAAGGCGATTGGCGGTGGTTTCGAGAGATGGAAAAAAAGTAGTGACTTTTGTCGTCGGAGATGGCAAAAAAATGAGACAGAGTAACCCGGAAAAACGCCCTATAAATCCAAAAAAACAAAAAGAGAGAGATAGTAGCCTTTGAGGTGCTGTAGTGGTTTGGTTTTTTTTTCTTTCGTCCGTTAGCGGTGATTTAATAAAATTAAAAGGAAGTAGCAACCATTATGAATTAGGCTTTTTTGCTTCTTCTCCGCCCCCCATTGGCCGCGGTTTGAGCAAGGAATGTTCTTGAAGCCTGGCGAAAAGGTGCGCGGCACCAGCATTTTGGTTGATAAGGTGTTTGAAATGGAGGCAATACCGACAACCTGTCCAACCAGAACGCAGGGACACAGATAAAACAGGCAGATGAGAGCGCGTGTGGGCAACAGACGACGTTGGTTGGCGCGGGGTTAACCCGCTATGCTGCTAGTCAACACTACCACCTTATTGTATCCTTCTTAGAAACACCTTTGCCATTTTCGTGGGTGACCGGGCACAGCCACTGCCGGCCCTCGTTGGCTGTTCGTCTCTCCTTCTTCTTTGTGAAGTTCCCCTTCTTTGACGGACGTCACTGAGCAAGTCTTGTGAAGGATTATGCCGCAAAGAGGCGTGCTGACGTCATATTCTATCGATGACGTCACCTAATACAAAAGGATATTGATTTTGGCGCGAAACAAAATTCTACCCCTCAAACACCGTTGGACAATTTGTGGTCGTTTTCTTACCCTTTTTATTTCCTGCAGTTGGTTTCATTCAGCAGAGAGAAAGAACAAGAAAACGAACCACACACCGGCCTGTGCTTTGGACTCTCTGCTAGACTTTCGTACACCCCACACATTTAAGTAACATGTCCGAAACGTGCGTTTTCCGTTCACTCCCACTGTTTGTTTGTTTTTGTTTGGTATTTTTTTGTTTTGGTGTGCGTAACCCACACCGCTGCTGCATAACAGAACCCCACGAAGGCGTGGCAGGAAGGTTTCTGGGTTGGGAGGCACGACGCCTCGTATCTATTACTACCGAACACGGCACTATCAGGGGTTGGAGTCTCCGCTTCCTAATAACGAACACTTGGGCTCTCCTGCAAAAAAGAAAGATAATGGCGCCGGTGTTGGAGCGTATCTTGTGGGGGCTGGGAATGGAGTAACCGAGACTGGAGAATCCGAGCGCGTTGCCGTCGGAAGAGCCGACGACTTCGTACCAGAAACCCCAGGTGTGTGTTGCTTCTCATGTTATCCCTTCTCTTTTATCACCCTTTCTCAAGTGACTCCTTCGTTTATGTTTTTTTCAGTGAAAACCTTTGTGGAGCCCGGAGATGCACGCGAAATGTTTTCATGGTTAACCACACCGGTGGTGGCGCTTCAAGACTTTGCGAAAAGTTTGCTGTGGGCGTTGCTTAGCTTTGACGTCAAGCTTCTTAAATATGGAAAGGACTTTCTTACTTCGAAGGTTCCTCTTTCCCCTCCATTACCAATTCTATTCGCCCTGCTGTTATTGCTCATGATACCTTTTTACAGTGGGTAAAACAACTTGCGTTGTTGTTATTTGCATTTCTTATAGTGATGGCCCTCTATCAAAGCTTGGGCCTACAACAAACTGGAGACCAAAGAATAGTTATAGGCAACACCGACTACAATCTCCCAGAACTGGTTTCTACAGAAGTGAGAAACTATTTTGCAAGATTTCCTCCAGTTACACACTCGCGTGTTGAAGGTATGGCAAAAGTTTACTGTTCAGCATTGAATAACTAGTTTTCTAATCTCTCTCTCTCTCTCTCTCTCTCTCTCTGTTTCCTACCCTTTCCTTTTCCACAGCTTTGGAACAAGAGTTGCAACAACATAATACACGGATCCAAAGTGTAAGCAAGCAGAGCGAAGAAATTGCTGTTGTAGACAGGGCAGTACAAAAATTGACCAAGATGATTGAAGCAAAGCAATCAGAAGACAAGCCATGTATGTATTAATTGTTCTTTCACTGTGTCAACATATTAACAAAGAGTCCAGTGACACGGGGAGATGTGCAATCATTCATCAACCAAGCGTTGGCCAATTGGAACCCTACCGGCCAAGTGGCTCCAGTTGACCACAAAGTAAGATTTGCACTGTTTAATGCTTCCTGCAACTTGCCATTTAGTCTTTGCCTTTTTAGTTTTGATTATTTGTGTTAAACGTGGCTATTTTGTTTGCAGCGAATTGAAGAGTTGATTTTATCGAAAGTGAATCCAGAAGTAAGATCGCTGCAAAGGCAACGAGATGCCGACATGCGTGAATTAACTGGGCTGAAGGAGGCGTACACCCAGTTGGAGGCTTTCATCAAAAACGACGTCCCAACGAAAGAAGAACTTGAAGTTGCCAAAAAGACTCTGGCTGAGCTGGAAAAGAAGTTAGCCAGCACAATCGAAGACTCCCTCCAAGGTTGGGCCAACCATCGCTTCGCCACTCTGGAGGACCTCAAAGTTTTGAAGGTAGAGTTCTTCCTGCGTACAACACCTTTCAGCAGCATTGTTCTTATCTAATCCAACCAATGTTGGCTAGACCTCTCTCAGCGATGAAGATCGCAAACAATTACAGGATACATTCATGGAGGCGGTTAAGCGTAAGCTTGTAGAGAACAACGGTCAGTTGACAGAAAGGCTTGACGAGCAACTCAGGGAGCAGCTGGAAACCGCCATCGCACACATTAAACTGAGTGATGACAGAGCACAAGGAAGTGTCGACATTGCTGACATCCAACAAATTGTTAAAGATGAAGTTGCAAAAATCAAGGTTACGCCAGCAATCGACTTTTCCGCGGAACTCGAGCATCACAAGGAAGTCATTCAACAATGGATTGATGGAACCGTTAAAGGAAGCAAACCAGACCTCGCCACTATTCGAGACGAGCTGGAAAAGGCGTTGCAGAGCAAGTTGGGTGCAGAGGTGCAGAGGCTTGAAGACGAATACGTTGCTTTGGTTGCACAAATCAAAGCGCTCTCAGCTGATCACGACCGAGTCGACGTTGATGGACTCAACAAGGAGCTAATGAATCTCAAAGATCAACTGGAAAAAGTGACAGAGCAGTTAAAGCAGCAACAACAAGACCAACCTGCTGCCAAGGTTGAGCTGACGGAAGAAGAGGTCCAAAGGATTGCCCGCTACATCAACGAAAAACAAATGGACCTGTCCAACGACGTGGTAATTCAGCTCATTTGGAACGAGTTGGAGAAGTTCGCGGCGGACAGGTTGAACAAGACTGACTACGCGTTGGAGTCTGGAGGCGCTCGCATAATTTTCAGTTACACCTCTCCCTCTTATCAGAGGGGCTTCCTTGATTGGTTGTCTGGCAAGTCATCCGAATCTCCGACTGTTATCCTAATGGTTTCTCTCTGCTCTCTGCTCTCTGCTCTCTGCTCTCTCCTTGTTACTCACTTCGATTGCCTTTTCCCGCAGCCAAGCAACGCCCTTGGACACTGTTGGGCCTTCCCGGGCAGTCATGGCTTTGTGACCATCGAGCTCCCTCAACCAGTGCTGCCTTCAGAGTTCTCTTTGGACCACGTGTCTCGTGGTGTAGCCCGCGATTTTACCAGCGCTCCCCAAAACTTTTTAGTATACGTACGTTGTTGTTTGTTGATGCAAGCTTCTTCTGTTCGTCTCTGAAATTTGAAAACAAAATAGGGATATGAAGACAAGGACGGCATCGGAGTCAAGCTTGGAGAATACACATATGACATCAACGGTCGGCAAGTGCAAACATTCTCTGTAGATGTATGAGCAGCCTTAACTCTTTCTTGCTTTGTTCGTTCGTTCTCACCCTCTTGTTGTTTCTTGCTTTCTCTGTTTGTGCAACAGAACAAGGACAAAATCCCAGCCCGTGGCTTCAAGGCCATTCGGCTGGAGGTGCTCTCCAATTACGGCAATAAGGACTATACCTGCGTGTATCGTTTCCGGGTTCACGGCACACCAGCAACCCCCACACCCGTTCCCGAACTTTCTTCTTCACTATAACGAGGGTTGGCTCTAACTCTCTGCATTGTACCTTTGTTTCCTTCTTGAATTTCAATTTTGGCAATAATTTTACATTTTTACGATTTGACAATTTCCCAATGGCAAGGAGTGGTTGGAGTGATGCTTGTGGTCAGCAGCACGACCTTGCAGCGGCAACCGTTCCCCTCCCCCTGCCCAGAAAGAACTGGATCCTTTGTTCCTGCTCCCTTTCAGCTGCACACTGACGCAACACCACCCATGGCAGCCCCTCCCTTCCCTCCGTCTGTAACGTCAAGACACAATTACGTGGTTAGAAAACAGCGAGAGGAGGACCTTCGATGAACCATTCACCTGATTGGGGACCTGTGCCATTGGTCTCTCCAGAAGGCAACTTTCCGTTTGTCATGAGCCAGAGCATCACCACACCTTCCTGATTTTCAATAGAACCTCTGTGAAACCCAAGAACGCTTCTGAGTGACGCCAAGCTGGGGTTGGAGCATCCGTTTGAGCAAAAGAAAAGGCAGGCAGTGTGGAGAGGAACCACAACAGGAGGAGTCTATACTGTGGACACCTGGAAACTTGCTTCGCACCACATTAGTCATCTTCTCTTTGCAATATCCTGACCTGTTGGATGCAGGCTTCTCAGGATTTGTGCAAATGAAGAGCCCAAACAAGAAATGGAAGCTTTTCGCATTGACCAAGGAGATGGCAAAGAAGGCCAGCTTCTAGCTGAGCCTATCTCCATGGAACAATAATGCAGCATATACCAGGCTGTAGTGGTGATGGATGGCAACTCTTCTCCTGACCAGTTGGCACAGCAGTTGGCTTGTGGGACATCAGTAGTGCTCTGGTAGGGTTAGGGTTAGGGGCGGGTACTCAGAACCTACGGCATTCAACTCCCCATGGTCCATTCTATAAAACTCTAAGTCTATAAGTCTAACGGATAAAGTGGGTCAAAGTAGCAATTTTTTCAATTTTTGTATAGGAATACCTATATAATCTAACAAGATATAATCATAATATCATCATCATCATCATCATTTCTCCTCTGTCTCTTCCTCTTCATCCAAGATGGATATAACTGTAGTGGTAGTAGAAGTAGGAGATGATGATGGGGAGGAAGTGTTGTCATTATCATCATCATCATCCGATTTGTCAAAGTCCTCATCGTGGGCCACCAAGTATTTGGCCTTCAAAGCGTCCAGATTGTTGGAGAATTCTGTGAGGAGATTGCGCCATTTATCATAGCAATCATTGTTGGTTCGACGTTGGGTAGGCAAGTGTTTGGCAATCTCCAACCAAGACCATTCATCACGCAAGCGCCAAGTGACAAGTCTACGGATTTCTGGTGCCTGCCAAGCGATCCGTTGCCGATGGCCATTCTTTCGATATTTGAGTCGACTGGATAACAATTGTTGTCGCTGAAGCGCTCTGCG